>JAYRCH010000589.1:3000000-3593221 GCA_037179445.1 Phengaris alcon alcon
CTGCCCTGCCGGTGAAAGCCCCGAGGCACGTAATGTCACATTCATCCGATATCAGATGGAGTTATAATCGAATTATCTGGGTTGAGGTGCACTCTAAAATGGAGACAATGAGGAGCAAGAGGTGACTTGATAGCAACATTGTAAGCATTGGAGTGTCTTTTTGTTGTTTTACCTGTTTTACCAGTCTATTTTTTTTTTGTAAATACAAAGTTTATTTACATTGAGTATACAGGCGCATTGTAATTATAAGAACCTAGTGACACTAGCAGCCAATTTTTATTATTCATTTGTAGAATTATAAATTGAAATTGTTGGATTTTTTAAAAAGTGATGTGTTATTGTTTGTATAATAAGTTGATTTATGGTTATTTAGAGGGTAAGTATGGATATATATTTATTTCTTTTTAAAGAAAAATATTACTTAGTATTACCACAGAATGCTAACTAAATAGTTGGTATTTCACTAGATATGTTACATACAATTTAACATTTTGTTTTCTCACCTGTTACCTGTCATATTCCATAACTTCGTTTAAAATACGAAAGAATACTTTAAACATTAACTGTCAGGTTGTTGATAAAATGACTAAACATCAGTATATTTTAAATATTTTTAAATGCATGTTACAATCACAATCACTCTGAAGATTTAATTGTAAACTCCGGCATCAATATCTGATGTATATTTAAAAATGACGTAAACCTAAAGTGGTTGTTGTTTAACTTTAATCACAATTTTAATAAATTATTTAAAACGTGACAATCAACTATTCAGTGTGAAGTTTATCAAATGAATTGACTGCAATTAATTGTTCTGTAGTGCCATTTTAACTGATAAAATATACGAAATCATTTTCACTTGAATCAGACATTTGTCAAAGAATACATCTTTGACAAATAAATAAATGAATGATACGGATGGTATTCTGCATTTCAGGTTTATTTTTAATATACTCGGTGCTTTTTATTAAGTTTCGAGAAAAATATGGCCATGTTTTGTATCAAAAATAGAATATACATATATTCGAAAGCTTATGTGTCAAAGCTCAAGTATTTGAAAGTTGGAGAACTTAAAAAAGATCATGAATTTAGGCCACCCTACTGTGCGGGGGAGCCTGACGCGCTGCGCGCCGTTGGACGATCCAATCACGCGTATCGCCATAGGATGACAATTATTTGTAATTTCAATTTTTTTTTCTGAAATACGTTTTCCGAAGTTCACGTCTTGGAACCCTTATGGTTTTGTTATGTCCGTCCGTCCGTCTTTGGCTTACCGTCCAAACGGTTAAAGCTAGAAAAATGAAACTTTGCATGGATATACCACGTCGACAAAACTCTAAAATGAAACACGAAAAATTCCTCTTTCCTACACGTAAAGTGATGATGATTTTTTTTCGCGTCTACCCCATGAACTTTGAAGGAAAACTTCATTACATCTAATGAATTTTATGGAGCCTCATATAACTTTGTTATAGATACTTAACTTGTAAAACGCTTACTTAGAAAACTTCGTACAAAAATAATTAAATAATAAGTAAATAAACATGTCAAATAATGGTACGGAATCCTACGTGTGCGAGTCGAGTCCGACTCGCACTTGGCCTGTTTTAAATGTATAAATTAGTAAATATTGCGATGAGTATGAGATGTAGTGCGATGTTGTAAAACAATTTTCGCCAAGTTAAAAAAAAGTAAAGAATGCAATAGTACTCTATTTCATGTTAGGTACATGTTTTTCTCGAAGCGGAATAAAAAATCACCCAGAATAATATACTATAAATATTTTTTATCAGCTATATTTTCTTAATGATTTAAGTAGTTTACTTTCATGAATTATAAGTGGTGCTTTCACATAATATTGTTTTCAATTTTTAACATTTGTCATCATTCAAATCAGCAACGATTATTATTGTTAGCAATTTTTGCATTAATATTATCCAGTAAATTGCCAATCTAATCCCATTTGAATTTTGAGTATGCTCATTGCTCATACACAGACACTAGATTCCATGCTTCCAATTTAATATTTTTTTGAATGATCAGGTTTCAACTTTCATAATAAAGATGTAGATATACACATATTTTATGTTTGTAAAATAAGCAATAAGTAGCCCGAGTCAATGGCACACTTATTGATTTTAACCTTTTCTGAAAAGGATACTGTGGTAGCATGAACATTGAACACCCATCCCTTTCTTTGTCATAATTGCGATTACAATTCATAATCCAGATAATTAGCAACTACTCATTAAGTTATTCAGTAAATTGCAATTACAATTCATTATCCAGATAATTAGTAACTACTCATTAAGTTTAAATTTCATGCAGAAAACCGTCCATTGAAATTATTATCGTAGCAAATTTGACATACATAAATATATTATGTGATTATAAAGATGTAAGACACAATTATAAATTTATAGTATGTATTTAATATAACGTCAAGTTATGTTCTAATGGCAAGCCAAAGTTAATCTTTAGTTTTTGTGCAATAATGTTATTGCAATGTACAGTTTTAGAAACATACCAATTTTCAATTCTTTTAAAAAATAACAATAAAAGTAGATATGTATGTACATTGTGTAAAGATAGATTAAAATATATAATAAAGTGTATCTATAAAGTTTGAATTATTTTGTATATACACAAATACTTATATAATCTTGTCAAAAGATAGTTTGCATATCAACATAAAAATGAGTTATCCAGATACTAATTATGTATAAAAAGTAATGAAATGTGTAAGTGGACATTTTATGTTTATTGTAAAAATATTATGTATTTTCATGTTTATTTTTAAATAGGCGATCGAAGTTAAATATAAGATTTTTATATATAGCTTGCTGCGACTGACTGTTTGTCATTTTAAACAAACATCTTGTGATTCATATTATAATATTTTGGTTTAAAATTAAAAACGTTCAGTCGCCGCTGATGTTTTAACGTTAATGTAAGACATTGTGAAAAGTGCCTTTAAAATTAGAAAAAAAAATAAAATTTATACCAACATAGCTTTTTATGTTAACTTAGGCTATTTATAAATATTAATAATTAACTGTTTGATGTAAATAATTTGTTCTTTATTTATATATTTTATCGTCGTGCCACCACCTTGTAATTACTGCCAACAAACTACTCAAAGTATAATTGGAGACAACATTGGGTGCGCTGTAATAATGGCCAATGGGAACTTCTAAGGTATAAAAAACAAGAAAATGTACACATTTTTACCGCCCTCTTTATTATAGTTCAGTACTCTAACCATAATAAAAAGGGTTGTTGAAAATGTTATGGTATTTTTTATTGTATAGGTGCCACTGTGTGTACGATTCCCTGTCTTTAGTAGATAAAACAGTATTTTTTTTACTGATATTCTGCTGGTGGTTGCAGATTCTTTAGCCAGATAAATTTCTCGTACTTCAGTGCATTTTTTTTTCAATAGGACCTATATGTAATAATTAGGTTTAAAAACAAAGGGGATCGATTAGTGTCTCCAGTCACATTTTTATTTAAAAAAGCTTATATTACTTACAATATTATTTTTTCTGAAAATTTTTATAGTACTAAAATGTTTTAATTGAATAATAAATAATAAAATATCAACTGTTTGTCTCGTGGCACCTTTTTTTACCCGACTGCGCGACGGAAAGGAGTGGTGTTAATCAGCATATGTAATATGTATGTTTGTACCTTTGTGGCACTATTTAGAACGCGTGGGCCGATTCTGTTAAATAATACGTCGTTTGATTTGTCAAGACGTCGCGAAAGTCAGAAAGCATAAAAATTTGTAAAAATCAAAATGACCTAATTTGGATGCCATATTGTGAAAAAGAAAAAAAATAAAATTGACGAACTATTTCAAGGAGGGTTTTTAAATTCGTGACATCCGACAGCTTTTTGACACGACAAGGACCGTCGTGCTACCAAGCGCCGCCTGGCGACTGAAAAAGAATCGAAAATTCTTATTGACCGTTTTTTATACCACTTACACCAGATGTCGCTTTGTGTGAGTTGGGTCTGTCCCCTATCGGCAGAAAAAATATCAAAATACCCTCCGTGCGGTATCGTTTAAAAATATTTTTTTGGTTTCTAATATGGTTTTTTAATTCAAATACCTTACCATAAATATGTATCTTTAAAAAGATGGGCGTGCTAATGCCTAATTCCGTAGGATTTATACACAGCTACCTATAATATTAAATATATCTCGTGACTCGTAAAAAGGAAGACGAGATATAAGTTAAAATTAAAGTTTGTCATAATTTTGCAGCCTTTTACAGAGCAACACTGACATCTATGATGTGGAATGTGAAACTCGAGTACCCCAACGGGGCAGTCTAATCGCGGACATATTTAGCCTCGACATGCTATATCCTACTATACGTGTCTATGCCTTCGATCATTAATACAACGTCTATGCCTAATTCCCTGAAGATAAATCTTGACAATCAAGTAGTATGTACAGTACCCCTAGTAAGTAAGACTAGTCTTAGGAATTGTTAGATTTCCCAGTATTAGGGTCAGTTCATACAATATACTTACATAAGTATAGTTTAGTATACCATGATATGATTATAGATTTATAACGCTAAGATCCAATATAATCTAAGTGTACAAAAACATAAAATTAGACCAAATGAATGTGCAAGTATTTCTTTATTACACGGTAATTAAGCATTCAAATTGGTAGCTTTATAGGGTTATGTTGTTCAGATAATGGAGCTGTTATAGTACTTTATCAGCTCCATGGTTATTCTTTTTGTTTCGTTTACATTTAATTAGAACTAACGACTAAGTATAGCACTGATTCGCAGTGAGGCGAAATTCTGAAACAATATTATTATAGCAATATTCACAAAATCACGTTAGTCGTGAACATACAAGCAAATTCGCGTGTATTCCTTATATTACTGACTTAAGTTTTTGGAAATCCTAGGATAAAAGTTAAATGTGGATAACATAAAATCATGTGCATTCAAAATTATCGCACACATCAAAAATTTATTCTATTTTTAAAGTGACTCAAGTAGTAATCCTTACAAAGATACTACTCAAGTTGTATCAGCAAATTTTAATGGTATTGAAATTTACAAAAAAAACTAAACTTGAAATAATTTTACTATTCATAAATGCCTATTTAAAATTGCAAATATACATATTAAAAGAAATAAAAAAAAACAAGCCAAGAAGAAAACTATTAGCTTTAATTATTATTTATGACCTCAGATTTATAATATTGTTTTGTTAGTTTATCTTTTACTTCATAAGTAACTTATTTGTTTAATCATCAAAATTTTGAGACAGAAGGAAGTTAGCTGCAAGGTTCTCATTTTTTTCACAAGCAAAGTATGCTTGGATAACCATATGTTCAGGAAAACCAAGTGCCTTTAATCTTTCAATTGCTTCTTTGTCTTGAGGTGACACTTGAATAACATTTTGTGGCGCCTGAGCCACTGGGTTCTCTGCAGCGGCTTCATCTGATATAGCAACGGGAGCTACATTTGGAGCACTGGCATCAGATGGATTTACCGGTTCGTTTAGCATTCTTACAAATGCTTGTTGATGTTGGCTTATTGCTTGTAAAAGAGCGGGGTTACTCTGTCCAATTTGCTGTAAAACTGTATTAAGTAAACTGGGGTTTTGCTGAATAACAGCACGCATCTGCTGAAACTGAGGCTGGTCACGAAGAAATCCTAGAGGATCATCATCAGTGTTCTCTTCAATTTCTTGTTCTAGCAATAATTCTTCTGGTATTCCTGTAATAAGATATTCAACCGCTCTTTCTCGATTATTAAAGGAGGCACGCAGTGCTTGTTCAACTTGCTGTCTATTGTAGCCCATGTCCATGATACTTTGAACTGTTGATTCAAAATCAGGTTCAGTGGAAGCAGTTTCCGGTTCGGAACTACGTTCAGGTTCTACGGGAGTGGGAGTAGGTTTAGGTTTACTTTCTTCGGCAGCTTTACTTTTAGCATCACCACTCTCAGTTGACGCACTTTCACCGGTTACAGTTGACGCAGTAGACGCTTGCGGAGCTTCAGACAGTTTTGGTTTTGTCACCATTACAACTATAAACTTTTTTTCGTCTATATTATACGTACGCAGTTTGTTATCATCGAGCAAAATTTTTCCTGCATAAATAAGCTTTTGGTTGTCTGCAATATATTCTTTCCCCTTTTCAACTTCAATTTTAAGTTTTAATGCTTTTACGGTTTCCTCAGGATCGATTTCGATTTGGAAAGTTTGTTGTTGTAGTGTTTTTAACGTTACCAACATATTGTCTTCTTTTGAAATAAGTTAATAATGAAGCACTATTGTGTTAAAACGGTATTCTGACTCGACAAAATTACCCAGTAAACATAACCTCAACGTAAAATTAAAATTTGCCTACGAAATGTCATGTTTTTTTTTCTTGTTTGTCAACAAGTAATGACCGAAGATCTCTAAAGTAGAAGACAAAAATTATAAAACCCTTTATGATTAAATATTATATTCATGCTATTATACCTTTAATTTAACAGTAGCAACATGTAGCAGAATATCCTACTACTATTTTATAAATGTGAAAGTTTGTGAGGATGGATGGATGGATGTTTGTTACTCTTTTACGCAAACACTACTGAACAGATTTTGATGCAATTTGGTATGGTAGCCAAATTGCATCAAAATCTGTTCCGTAGAGTTTAAGCTCTGGAATTACACTTAAAGTAAGGCCAACGATACGAGATAAAAAACGTAAATAAACGGACCGCTACTGAGTTGCATTATGAAAGTGAGTTAATATTATATCTGTCCTTATCACTCGTATGCAATAATGACGTCAGTTGGTCGACGACAGCTGTCGTAGCGTGTTTCGTGGTACAGGAAAGCGGCCAGTGCCGCAGTTGTCAACATTTGGTCCGCCAAAAAATTATGAACAAGTTCATTCCTGTTTGGATTGCGTTCGAAGTGATACATATTTTTTCGTCTCCGTATTTACTTGGTTTTTTGTTGTTATTATTCCGTTTCGGTTAGTTTTACTTTTGATTTTTGCTGTTATTGTGAGTGCTTAGTTGTTGATTTTAAATATGGAATCACAGCCTAGCGGCTCTAGACAACCTTTGAAAGAAATCAATTCACCACGCAAAAAGCGTCAAAAGGTAAGTTAATTTATAAATTTATGTGTACTTGAACCATTACCATAATTTTGATTTTTATGGTTCCATACCAAAAAAGATTATTTTTATATAATAATACGAAAATAGTCTAAAATTTACCATTCCTCACATTTTTTTTATTTACAGCGGACGTATTTTACATCTAATGAAAAATGGTCGTTAATGTGCACAAATACGTGAAGCAAACTTGGCCTACTGATGAATATCCGTACAAAACAAGTATAATGGAGAAAACAGGGAGCATTTTGGGCATCGGTGTCGCTTCCGTATATAGAATTATAAAAGAATATGCAACAACTGGGAATGTACAAAGCTCATCAACAACCAAAAAAAGGGTCACATTCTCGGAAAAAGTGAACGAGTTTGATAAACAGGCCATACGAAAGAAAGTTCATAGCTTTTATCTGAAAAGCGAATTACCTAGATTAAAAAAAATACTCCAAGCTGTCAATGATGATGAAGAATTACCTAACTTTAAGAGATCGACATTTCAGAAAATACTTAAACATTTAAAATTTAAGTATATAAAACGACAAAGAAACAATGCTTTAATAGACAGAGACGACATTATACTATGGCGAATGAATTACTTAAGAAAGATTAAAAAATACTAGCTTTTGCCCTTACTTTACTTACTGCCTCCGTTGCCGAGTGGGCTGAGCGTGGGCTCTTAATCTGGAGGTCGCGGGTTCGGTTCCCGCAGGGGACACACATACTAAAAAGTCACTTTATTTGTTGTTCTCTCGTTGGGTTTCTGGGATCGATAAGCCTTGCAGCCCACAAAATAAGAAGATGACTTACTAAGATAATTAGAATTTTCGGCAGTGCATATCACTGGTAATGTAAAACTTATTTCGTTTTCAGGGCACACTGTTTCAAAAACTTACGTGGATACTACAATAACTTCAGAACGGCAAGCTTTTATGGAGCGACTGAGTACGGGTGCAAAGAACCCTACTTCAAAGGGCAGACGACTGATTGTGGTGCATATGGGAAATGAAAATGGTTTCACAGAGGGGGCTGATGATGTATTTGAGTCAAAAAACACAGGTGATTACCACGAGTCAATGGACGCGAACCGCTTTGAGCAGTGGTTTGAGAATATTTTACCAAAACTTGGTAAAAATGCTGTAGTGGTACTGGACAATGCTCCTTACCACACAAGACGCCAAGAAAAAACACCCACCAGAGCATGGAGAAAAGCAAATATTCAAGAATGGCTGCGTAATAAAGAACTAAGCTATGATGAAAAAGACGTAAAGGCAGAACTTTTAAAGAAAGTGAAAGACATAAAGGCGAACTACCAAAGATACGCTGTGGATGAGCTCGCCAAAAAATTTAAGGTGGAAGTCCTAAGACTGCCACCTTATCATTGCGAGCTCAATCCCATTGAACTCGTATGGGCTGACATAAAGAGACACGTAGCTCGCAATAATACTACAT
Organism: Phengaris alcon alcon; assembly: GCA_037179445.1. NCBI lineage: Eukaryota > Metazoa > Arthropoda > Insecta > Lepidoptera > Lycaenidae > Phengaris > Phengaris alcon. Next base: position 3,008,601 of record JAYRCH010000589.1, read on the forward strand.
TTAAATTTGAAGATGTGAAAAAACTGCTACAAGAGGGGATCCAAAGTGTATCTGCTGATAAATGGCGAAATTGTGTGGATCATGTAATAAAAGTCGAGGACAATTTTTATAGCAATATTGACAACATGATTGATAATACAATATATAGTTTTATCATAAACACAATTTTAACAGCCTCCGTGGTCTAGTGGTTTAGAGCTTGGCTCTCGACTTGGAGGTCGTGGGTTCGATTCCCGCATTGGAACAACAAAAATTGTTTCCAAGTTTGGTTAGGACAATGCAGGCTGATCACCTGATTGTCTGACAAGAAAGATGATCCATGCGTCGGATGGGCATGTAAAAAGTCGGACCTGCGCCTGATCTCTCGCCAGTCGTGTCGGTTATCCGTCCCACTGGGTTACGAGAGTAAAGGAAGGGAGAGTGTTCTTGTGTACTGCGCACACACTTGGGCACTATAAAATAACTCCTGCGTAGCTGGCCTGGTTTCAATGAAACTGGCCACCGTCACCGAAATCGGTGTGGGGAGCTATTATATCATAAACACAGTGACTCGGACTCTTCTGACGAATCATCTTTGTCTAGTACAGACGACAGCGATTAAAATTCGAACTTTATAATAATTTATTCAAATAAAAATGTTTTGAACCCCTGAAAATTTGTTTACATTCCTTATCTCGTCTGGTTGGCCTTACTTTAGACTACTTTTCATCCTAAAATAGTAGTGTTCCCGTGGAACACGTGGACGTGGTGTCCCAAAAGTCGACGTCAAGCTGACACCGGGTGATAGGCAAAGTCTTAATAGTTATAAAAAAATCAATTAACAATAAAGTCATGTATTTTTCAAATTATTTCCATTTTTTTATTCGAGAAAATGTTCAATCTGTGACAGTCATTTCACTCCTGTTCCTACAAATGTTTACTTTTATCAATTTTTTTTTCTTATGCAAGCCGCGGGCAAATGATCATTAACATTTTTATAATATAATCTACTAGAGATAATATTATAAAAATCGGACGGGCTACCCTCGCCACAATTTTAAGCCTGACCATAACCTAACCATAATGAAATAATAATAAAAGTAAATACCTATGAGGGTTAATAAATTAGATCAAGAATATTAAAGATACCGCATGAACGCTCATATATCCTGACTTATGAGTGCTCAAAATGCGAATAAGGCTGGTACTATATGCTCCGGAAACTGGAACGCCGCACCGGTGAAAATTTGGAGCAATGTAAATAGAACTCTGCACTAATACAATAAAGTTGAAAATGGAAGTTTTGAGTGTCGAGCTGTCATATGCCAAGTCAAACAAATGTCGAGTCAAATGTCAATGCCTTATATGACATCTCGACACTTCGATTTTCAACTCTATTGTATTAGCGGAAAGTTCTATTTTCAGTGCTCTGAGGCCGGTATAAATAGTCAGTACTTAAGATGCGACCCGGTCTCAAGACACGGTTCAGGCTCTGTGATTGGTTGGCTGTCAAAATTTGGACCAATCACAGAGCCGAACCGCGTCTTGAGACCGGGTCGCATCTTAAGTACTGACTATATTTTATACCGGCCTAAATTTTCCTCGGCCTTACGGATTCCGGAGTATATACCAGTACCAGTAGTACCAGCCTAAGCGCACCTGGGCTCGCAGTCGCACTCATGAGTCAGGAATCAGGCTACATTTCGACTTTCGAGTGTTCGTGTCGTGCGGGTATCTTCGGTATTCTTGATTCTAGTTAAATCTATCCTCAGACGTTCCGTGCTATTGAAAATAACCGGAGAATATAGATTATATCGATAAAAAATAACAAGGTAACAGCGTACATAAAATTTATTAAAATTAAGTATTACGCTTTGGACACAATCCAGTCTGTATAAGACGACACTCGTGTGTTCACTCCAGGATAGTGGCTGTGCGCACAACCATATCCCCATGATGTTATGCCGATGGAAATTGTTTTATTGTATACAACTGGCCCACCCGAATCTCCTTGGCAAGCGTCTTTGCCTCCTATGTCAAGGATGCCCAAGCAGATCATTCCAGGGGTAATATTTGGCCATCTCTCGTATCCTGATGTTTCCTTTAGCTTAGCATATCGTTCGGCACAAATTTTCTGGTTTATGATATTAAGATCGACGTGCTGCAATTGCTCTACTGTAGACCCACCAGACTGGAAGAAGAAAAAGTAGGTAAGCAAAGTGGCGGTTGAACTAACAAGATTTCAGTCGCGTCACACGTCTTATTAGTTAAACGAACGAGTATAGTACAAGAATGTTGAAGAATGTACCTGTACCTAAACTTTTTGGTCAACTTTAATAACTGAGTAGACTTGAAATATTATATGTTAGGTGGAAAGCTAGCCAACGGCGAGTTAACTGAGCCAGTTTGATTCCGCTTTTTTTCGGTAACTCAGAGTAAGTACTTAGGCCAGTTATCAGATTGACATGGTATAAAAGTGTCCTATACTGACATAAAACCCAGATATTTAAGTTATTGTTATACAAACCGATAGAGTTCCCCATCCTATAGCCGTAACCATTGTGTCATCTGGAAGATGGAAATGAGGCCCAGGAATACTCGCAACGTTAATATGATTGGACAGGATTGCGGGCGTTTCTAGCTTGACTATTGCAACATCATTGACGAGCAGATTTTCATCGAAATCTTTGTGAACAATTAATTTAGACACATAATGTATGCTGTCCATGCCTGATGCTAAAGAAGTTCCTAGCACAACACGCCAATCGGAAGGTGAATCACCACTAAAAATAAATTAAGTAGTTACTTAACAATTTGTACCTACTTATGTATGTTATTACTTAATACATTCAAAAAATAAGGAGCAAAAACGTCACCACTCACCACCCTTTGTAACACTACAAGAAGACATGTAGGTACTTATCAAATGAATCAGTCGGTCATTTTATTGTACGGCGATAAATCTCTAAAGTCTAAACCATGGGAGAAAACAGTTAATGAGGGTTAGGTTAAAAATATTATGTAAGTATTTTATATACCATTTCATAGCGTTACTAGCAAGGAGTAATTTCTGGGAAGTAATGGTATACTTACAGCAAACTTGAGGAATTTTTTTTATTTTGGCAAACTGCCTCATAAATTGAAAATCAATTGAAAAAATATATGGGAGAATAATAAAATGCTAAAAATAAGCTCTATCCTCATGTTTTTCGCAGACAATTACTTACTGTCTAGAATTTGTTCCTTACAAGCAACACTATGAAATGGTGCAATTAATAAAGTACAAGATGATTTTTAAACCTTTTTTTTAACATAATATACCTAACCCTCAATTAACAAAAAATATTGAGTATGACGAAAAACCTCTAAGGTTTAGCGATTTTTCGTCATACAATAAAATGATACACTTTTAAAGCTCTTTCATCTGATATAATAAGTCTTGTATTGCTACAGTGGTAGGGACCATACATTAATGCCCATTGTTCTTTGTCAGTTGAAAACTTTTTACTTTTGCACTTACTAATAACAATGTGCAGCAGAAAGTACGGATGTTGTAGAAATGAGGGTACCTCCACATGATTGAAACCACCAGGTTAAAAACCAGCTACGTTGCATGTTAGACATAAAAGGATATTCCTTGACATCGGTATCAGAACCGCCAACTATTCGAGAGTTACGCAACAGGGCAGCTAAAACGAAACATATTTTGCATTAAAATTTGCAACTCTAAGCATATTCTAAGGTTGCTTATATTGTTTTTGACGTGATAACGTCTTATAAATCGATGGAGCCGGCTGCACGCACGACAAAACATGACTCATGCGTTACCTGTTACCCGTTATCGGTACCTGGTACCATTACCAAGTACCCAAGTACCAGCGTTATCTCGCATTGCCTTTACCTCATTATTATTATTATTATTGTTGTTGTTGTTGACGTTGTTGACGTTGTCACGTTCAACTATCGTCAGTAAACCGACTTTACAGACAACCGGTATTTTTAAGTCAAAATTTATTATTTAGATTCGTCGAAACAATGTACTTTAGTAAAAATTAGGTACCTATATAGTTTTTTCGTTTGAATAAGTAGATAATTTTTAGGAATGAGTGTAGTTCTCTTTCCTTGTTTATTATTTTTTCTTTATCCTCAATGTTTGCCAAGATTTCGGAAATGTATGGGTTTGATTCGTCTAAATCGATAGATGTAGGGATTATGATTGTTTTTAGCAAGTGTTCGTTGTGTTAGTTAAGCGTAGTGTTAAATGTTTTGTCTTTATTAGAACAGTCTTTTAAGAATTTTGTGTAGAAATCATTAGTAGGTGTAGGACTCAGGTTCGGATCTTCGGCCATGGGGCTAGGAATTGGTATACTATCAAAATCCAAATCAATTTCAGTGCTTTTTGGGTTGATATTTAGGTCATTTAAATCGATAAGGTCTAAATCAGGAGTACTATAGGATTTAAATCTTGGATTGGTACGGGATCGTGTATTCTTTCAGGATTCATTATAATGTTAGGATTTAGGAAGTTTTCAGCGTCAAAGGAGAATGGTATATGAGATGGTAATTGTAGTAAAGGATCTTCTAAGGAATTTGTAGTACTATTGTCGTTGTTTTCGAGTTCGGGGTCTAGTAGTGGATTTTGAACGGGATTTACAGCAAATCGGGTTAGAGCATCAGCGTCAGTGTTAGTTTTTCCTTTCATAAGAACTATCGTGTATTCAAATTCTTCTAATTTCAGACGCCATCTAATCAATCGAGAACCAGGGTCTTTACAATTGAAAAGCATTGCAATGGTTTGTGGTCTGTTATTATTGTGAATTGATGCCCGTATAAATAATAACGGAAGGATTTAGTGCCAAAAACTATTGCAAGACATTCTTTTTCCGTCACACTGTAATTACATTCAGCTTTATTTAGCGTTCTAGATCAATATGCTATAGGTCTATCTTTCCTTATTTGTCCTTGAGATAGAATTGCAGACACGGCGTAGTTAGAGGCATCACATATTGTGAGAATGAAAAGTTTAGAGAAATCTGGATAAGCCAAAACTGATATAAAATAATTACTACTTATATATATATATATATATATATATATATATATATATATATATATATATATATATATATATATATATTACTATTCGAAAGTTGATATTTACAAAGTTTTTGAAATTTCAAAAAATTTTTCTTTTTTTCGACTTTTTGACTTTGACATGACATTTGACATTTTTAGTGATTTTTTTATGTATTTTAACCGTCAATGAGTCAAATATTATTTTTAAGGAATAAATAGGGACAAACTAAGCGAGAATTTTTCATTATGAGACATGAAACAGAATTTTCTTTTAAGAAAAATGCACATTTTTCTTAAAAACAGGTGATTTTCTTAAAAAAATGTATGATACAATGCGTACAAATATTCTAAATAACTTCCTTATCTCATTTGCTTTCCAAAGAGGTGCAAATGTCTACATAAAAATATGACGTTGTAGTAAACATATTAGAAGTAAAATGAAATAATGTCTAAATCGATTTATTTGCGATAAGGTTAAAATAAAAGGAAAAACTTGAATTTAATTACGTTTATTGTGTTTAAAAAACATCAATGTTTAATTAAATTTAATAATAAATATTCTACTTTAGGTCTTGTTCAAAATGTGAACCTCTGTTTCTGATACAGGCCCGTAGTCTTCTCCGTACCTCTGTTTTGATTATTCTGGTAGTAAGACTAGTTTTGATTTCTTCTGCTGCATTTCTTATGCGGCTTCTGAGCTCCTCTACAGTAGTTATGGGTGTAGTATACACCAAAGCCTTCATATGACCCCAAAGATAAAAATCACACGGGGTCAAATCGGGACACCGTGCTGGCCAAGGAATTGGCCCGCCTCGACCTATCCAGCGATGTGGGTAAGTTTGGTCTAGCCACTGGCGTACGCCGAGGCGGAAGTGGGCCGGACAACCATCATGCTGGAAAATCATATTACGACGAGTTGCTATTGGCACATCTTCCATTAAACCAGTAATCTCCTCTCTTAGGAAATGTTCGTACATTTCACCATTTAAATTTTGAGGCAAAAAATGAGGTCCAACTAAATTATTATTAATTATACCCATCCAGACATTTAGACTAAATCTGGTTTGTTGGGCCCTTTCTTTTTTCATCCTGGGGTTTTCTCCTTTTGGTGCCCAGTAATGTGTATTGTGGAAATTGTTTATCCCGTCACGGTCAAATTTCGATTCATCCGTCCACAATATTCTTGAGAAGAAATTGCGATCCTCCATGTCTGCATTTATCATAAAACGGCAGAATTCCATTCTTCTAACCGGGTCTCCCTCTTCCAACGCTTGGACAGGTGTGTAGTGAAATGGATGTAGACGCGCTGTGTGTACTGTAAACCACACCTTACATTGACTCAATCCAAGTCTTCTAGCTGCCGCTCTTGTAGAAATAGAAGGATCATTTTGAAAAAGTGTTAAAATTTCTTCTTCTTCTTCTGGAGCATACAAACGAGGTCTGCCTGAATCGCCACGTCTTCTATCAACACGGCCGCTTTCCCGAATTCGTCGAAATGTTGTTGAAAACACTCTAACGTTTGGCACTCGTCGATTCGGAAAACGTTCAACGTATGTTCTTCATGCAGCAGCAGCATTACCATTACAAAGTCCGTAACAAAACAAGATGTCAGCGTATTCATCGTACTCAAAAGCAGCCATCGCGATACAAAAAAATCACAAGTAGAAGTAAGGGTGTAGTTTAAAGCAACAATACGTCCGTACACGGCAATAGTTGACTTAAAACTAATATTAGCTACTAAATTTGCTCTCTAAGCCGCGCTCAGACTTCCTGCTCGCGAGCCGTGGCACCCGAGCTAATTTGTGAAAAGTTCCGAGCCGGGCTCGCGAGCCAAGGTGAGCCGGTTTGAGCATTTAGTTTCTCTCCGTGTAGCGATGGAAAACCACGTATTATTAGGTGCTACGGCGCTTATGTTGTCTGGATATATAATAAAAAAAAGAAAAGAGAAACGAAAAGTCTGGATTAAAAAATTGTACCAAAACCGAAACCAATACGGCAACAGTTTGTTAAAGGAACTAACAATCGATCATTCAGTCTCAAATTTTACACGCATGTCTGCGGGAGACATTAAATATTTGTGCTCCTTAGTGGCTATGAAAATAAAAAAATGTGACACTAACTACAGAGAAGCAATAACTGTATCCGAAAGAGTACGTCCGTCTACACCGAGCGAGCAGCTCAGACTGAGCCGCCTTTGAGCATCGGCAAAAACCGACAACGCATGGCTCGGGGCCGAGCGGCGCTCGGGCGAGCCAACGTGCGCCCGAGGAAGCCCGAGCGCCGTCCACACCGGCCGAACTATTGGCTCGCGACCCAGACTCGCGGGCCGCGCTCGGCCGGTCTGGACGCGGCTAATGACAAAGGGCCGCGACGACAGTAGCCGAAATATCCCGAAGTTTGAACAAAGGAAACAATTGAAAAAAAAGGTCGCCTCAGGTAGAGTAATTCTTGAGATAACGTTACCTGATGATTGTTTTGTCTTTGTTTATTACATGTTCATATTTTTATGTACATATTTGTACCTTTTTTGGAAGCTTATGAAGTAATAAAGTTATTTAAGGTATTTGTACGCATTGTATCATACATTTTTTAAGAAAATCACCTGTTTTTAAGAAAAATGTGCATTTTTCTTAAAAGAAAATTCTGTTTTATGTCTCATAATGAAAAATTCTCGCTTAGTTTGTCCCTATTTATTCCTTAAAAATAATATTTGACTCATTGACGGTTAAAATACATAAAAAAATCACTAAAAAGACAAACATTTTTAAAAATACGACATGTCAAAGTCAAAAAGTCGAAAATAAAGAAAAATTTTTTGAAATTTCAATAACTTTGTAAATATCAACTTTCGGATAGGGGATGCCATGAAAAAATATTACTGTAAATGAGGTCTACTTTCTGTCTTTCAAAGGAATGTATCGAATTTCAGGTCACCCTGTATATATAAAATTATAGTAATTCATACACCAGCAGTGGCGTAGCTAGGTAATCGAGGGCGCTGGTTTCTTCTTTTTATCCATTATCTTCTTTTTACCTAAGTTGACTGTAAAATCAGCCTTTCTAACAAAGATGTTCAAGAATTGTTGGGAATTCCCCTGAAATGGCAACGGGTGGTTATTCCACAAAGGCTGTTTCAGCGCCCGCGTGCAATACTGATTATGCCGCCCTACAAGAGGCATATTTAGAAATTTTGAGCATCGGGCTAATTAACATTTGCAGCCCCATTAAGCACTGGCAGGTTTTTTTAATGATACTTTCTTACAGGTTAAAATCTAATTATTATATTTTAAACCCATCTGAAAGATGATTTAGTTAAAGTTTAAAAAAAATAATATTAACAGCCCAAAAGAACGTCGATACCAAGTACTATATCTTTAGATTAATCACGAGCGAGCGGAGCGAGCGAGCAAAATTTTTTTCCATTTTACCTGTTAACTTCAGATTAAACTTTAAACACCGAAAGACTGTGTTGTTCGTCGGTAAAATACAATAAAATCAATAGCCTAAAACAGAACTTGGATACTAAGTAATAGCTATTTGCCCTTATGTTAAGCGCCGGCGAGCAGAGCGAGCGAGGAATATTTTATTTGCTTTTTTACCTGTTTAAACATGAAACCCTGAAATACTGTGTACTTTGGAATAACACAATAAAATCAATAGCGTACAACCAATCGGTGGTAGTAAATAATATAATGATGTTCTCTATATTAACCGCGAGCGAACAAATTTTTTTCCTAATTTACAAGTAAAAATCTGTTCATACTTGTAAACCCTAAAAGATTGTGAACTTTGACAAAATGGCACAACAAAACAAAACATTGGCACAAAGTAATATAATGTGTTATTTATACGAAACGCGACTGAGCGAAGCGAGCAAACAATTTTTTTTCTATTTCAAAAGTAACAATTGTTTTAAATTTCAAAGCTTGAATGACTGTCAACTTGAAAATAAGACATTTAACTTAAAATTTTAAAACAGAAAATATATATGCTATTATGCTCTATATGTTAAACAAAAGCGAGCCGATCCAGCTAGATTTTTTAAAACTATTTTACCTGTTATTAATCTGTTTAAACTTTCAGCCGTGAAAGTCATACTTCAGAAAAATTGAATTAAATCAATTAAACGCCTTAAACGTCTGTACTAAACAACATAATATCTTATCTTCATGTTAAAAGCAAGCGAGCATTTTTTTTATTTTACAAATCTGTTCAAACTTTAAACGCTGAAGGACTGTGAAAATCAACGGGAAAAAAATCAAAGCAATAAAACTAAGCAATAATATTACAAGATATATCATTTTGATAATATGCTCTTTATGTTAAGCCTGAGCGAATGGGGCCAGAGAGTTTTTTTTTCTATTTTACCTGTTAAAATCTATTTATTTAGCCATTGGGTCGGATTTTTTCCATGCGATGACATTTCTTATTCTTAAGGTGGGGTGGGTACTGGGTATTGAGACGATGACTTGAATTACGTGGTACGTCGCTCGATTTGTTGCCCCCTGGACGTGCCCGGGCGGTGTAAGCCTTACAAGCCCTGACTGAGCTTTGTTTACATTTGGAATTTGGATCACATTGATGGAACGAAGTATAACACGCAATAGGCTACATAACCTTGTTTTTATTTATGTCCTAAACGCTTCATAATAGGCTATTCTACATTTTTTTAAATATATTTTAAAATGTTGGTATCGATTCGTTAGTCAACTAGTATTTTTATTTCCTGGAAATAATATCTCTTTATAAATGTTTGCGCCAAAACAACAGACCATTAACTACCAACCACCATTAACGTTACGTCATAAGAACAGAAACAAATAAATTTCATATGTGCGTGTGTAGTGCAAGAACTTTAGATTCAACTTTCGCTGTTGTTTATTCGATTTTTAAGTTCTTATGACGTCATTTACAAGAAAAATATGGCGGCTGGCGTTTTAGGTCACGTGACATACATATAATAAAACTACAGTTTTATTTTCGAAATTATAAATAAATCGCATATTTATATAACAAAAATAATGTTGTATTCGTATTTCTTATGATAGAAACTAAATAAATAACAAATGTATATCATTTGATTTTGATAGATAAAACTAGCCTATTGTTCCACTATACAAAAAAAAAACAATTTTTTTAAACCTAAAAACCTACAAAAATATTTTAAAATCACTTCAATAACCGCCGAAAACACTATTCGCCATGTTGGTTGATAGATTATCTGTGCTGTGACGTCATACTAGTACTATTTGTAATGTGCTTCCGCTAAGACACAATAACAGTGTGACGTCCCGTTTGATGTTTTGACACAAATAACTTTTATGATGTCATGACCTATTTATTTTGAGAAACACGTTCCGTTTCACTACTACGTGTGTGTTTGTGACGTTACATCCATGCCGGAAGTTCCTTCGAGGTGTTTTCATCAGTAGAAATTAAAAAACAAAATACGTTTTTTTAAAACAACTTTATTTATCAATATTAAGCTTTTAGTTTATGATATCGTCATGTCTAGTCTAGTCTAGTCTTTCCCTAAGCCAAGCACTAAAGGATATACTCCTTCAATATATGAAATTAAATATGAGTCAAGTAACCTATTATTGTAGTAACCACAGTTATAAAATTTACAATACAAATATATACTACACAACCAGGGCCGGATTTAAAATTATTGCCGCCCTGGACACTGAAGAAAATGCCGCCCTATCACAGAAATTTTACTTAAAATTATAGTTTTTATATCTTATTTTTTTAATAGAATAACTAATTGCTTGCTCATTGCATAAATTATTATTATGTATTATATACTTCAATAATATAAAAAATATTTGTTATTGTTCCAAGAATCCGTAGACAAATCATTGATCGAGCGCCCAGCGAAGCCAATCATATATATTTGTAAGAATAATGAATTTTGCACTAACGATGACTTATGATTGTATTACATTTGTTTGTCAGGCAAACACACCTGACTTTGTAAATTGGTCGAATCACAATCTAAACGTTAAAGTAGACGTACACGTACATATTCTATGCATAGAATAGCCAATCTTTTGAGACTATTTGCAGTCATTGTAAAACGTAAGTAGTTTTTAACTCGTTTAAAACAAGAAATAAAAAATGATTAATTAATAGAATTAATTAATTATTATAATGTGCAATTTTGATAATTGTAAAAAAAGTATTCTAAAAATTTTTTTTTACTTTCCAAATTTTGCCGCCCCACAAAATTTGCCGCCCTGGGCACTGTACACAACTTCATAACAAAACTATATTTTACACTACACTACACTAGAACAAGAAATTATGTAATATATTAAGAAAAATAACGCATGAACTAAACAATGGAATGCACTCGAATCACAGAACAATATTACTCGAATGCAAAAATGGCGGAAGATTTATAGATACATAGTAATGTTTATAATGCACTAATTTCGACCTTACTACCTACATAAAATAAATGGGATGCGACGTGAATTGAGATAAATGCACACGCAGTCAAGTTGCCAATATTATTAATTTACATTCCAAATGTGGGAGAAATTTTCACTACTTCAAATTATAGTTTGTAAGTCAGAGTTCGAGCTCGGGGGCCCCGGGGCACTACCCCACCTTGCCCCTTAGAAGCTACGCCACTGTACACAAGTTAGTTTGTAATAGTTTTCTACTTTTTGTTTCCTATTATTATTTATCAGAGGGCGTTAGTTGTACAAGAGTGGCACCACAATATAATTTTGATTACAATTTGCATTATTAACCAATAATAATGCAAATTGTAACCAAATATAGTAATAATAATAACTCCCCACACCGATATCGGTGACGGTGGCCGGATTCATTGAAACAAGGCCAGTTACGCAGGAGTAATTTTATAGTGCCCAAGTAAGTATGTGCGCAGTACACAAGAGCGCTCTCTCTATCTTAAAGGCCTCCACAGACGAGAGGCCGATCGTTTCAGTTAGAACTAACGTCAATTCGGCCTGAACGGATTCGAGTACATACACGGAGAAAATCGCATCCGACCGAACTGACGTCAGTTCGGCCCTTAGATTAATAACGCCTAGATAGTCTTCAAACAATTAACGCACAAAGTGAAGCAAGCAACAGATAGATGTAGGCGTAAGCATTACATATCGACACGCACACAAACAAAACTTTAAAGTATTGGAGTGTGTACTCTTCAAATTGGAATTATTGTATTTGTTTTTCTTAATATCGTGAGATGTAAAAACATAACTCATATTTCATTTTAAGCCATCTAAACACAATTTGTAAACTTTATATATATTAAACTGATAATAAGGAATATATTAAGGCTTATCTTAATACTGGCAATACTTTAAATTGATAGTTAAAAAATCAGAAAATATTATAAAAAACTTTGTCTTAGTTGCAAATATTAGTTAGCCATGAAAATTTTGAAATAAATTTATTATTTATTTAATTTTTTTATAATTTTTTTTAAATATAACATTTCATACTTATATAAGAAATGTTATGTCCGAAGCTTTTTTAATTCTTTTCCGATGCATTGTGACACCTAACACGTGTTGTTAACACGAACCGTCATAATGTTTTTAATAGTCGGAGATGTACATGCACTAGCGCTTGACCTTGACCACTGACGGGTCGTTCGAATAAACTGAGCCGATATGGCTGTAGTATGATTTACTTCACGTTTCATGCGCGTACCCGGTTTCTAGGCGTTTTAATCTAAGGTACGGCCTGAACGGATTCGAGCACATACACGGAAAATTTACGCCAGCTTCGGTCGTGTTTTTCACTTATATTTATTATAATTTCACTCTGCCCGTGCGTCTGTCTGTCCGCCGTTCTCCTAAGCGGCGGACAGACAGACAGAGCTTCTGTAATAACTTTATGACAATAACTTTTGTAGTATTCAAAGAAAAACTATTGCGCGTTGATAGTTACGGAACCCTCCTTAGACATGTCGTGACATGCTCTTGGTCAGTTTAGGATATTATTTTATTTATTAATTGTATTTTGCTGCAATTGTAATCACGCTATCGACGAAACCGAACATCATACATTGTCATACATTGTCAATGTCATACATTTTTCCAGTAATATGTTATAGAAATCATTTCTCTTTGTATTATAGTAATAGATAGTCTTTAGATTTTATCAATCATAGTGGCTCTAAAGTTTTAAATACTTCAATGAACTTTAATAAATTTCTTTAGACCACGTGCCATTTTTAGGGTTCCGTACCCAAAGGGTAAAAACGGGATCCTATTACTGTTTTTGCTGTTCGTCCGTCTGTCGCCAGGCTGTATCTTAACCTTCTTATACCGTGATAGCTTGACAGTTAAAATGAAAAATGTATAGTTAAAAAAACATGTAGGTAAGTATGGTGTAGGTATTTCTATTGCCGTTATAACAACAAACTATAAGAATAAAATAAAAATTAGAGGCTCACATACAACAATCGACATGATTTTTTCCGTTTTGTACGGAACCCCTCTTACTGACTCGCACTTGACCTGTTTTATTTTAGACTCGAATTTTATTACCGTTCAGTCCAATTTTATTGCCGTTCAGTCCATCCGTGTCAGAATTAATGTTGCCAACTTAGTTGTTTTACTACTAAATTTAGTACCTATTTTATTACCTCTTTAGTAAGTACTCCTCCTCCTCCTTAATTTATTTGTTAGTAGTGGTTTTGTAGAAAATAGTTAGACAGTAATCAAAATATGCAAAGTGGCGTGTTGCCTTGTTTGCTATAATGACACCGTATCATAATAGCAAATAGAAGCACGCATCCGTAAGTCGCTTAAAATTACCGATTTAATTTCTATATACGTCATATTTCCTACTTTATTTTTTTAATTTAACGGATAAATATTAAAAATGAAAATGTATGTATGTTTGTAAACACAAAATCCCTAAAAAACTTTTAGGGATTCCTAAGTTTAGTAGCTTTTTTATAGTTATCGGTACTCTTTTAGTAGTTTTTAGTAGAAAACGCGAGTTTAGTAGTTTCGCAATAACAGAGTTGGCAACACTGGAACGAATCGCTTCAGTCCATACGGCCGACTGATGCGATATTGAAATTGCACACAGATGATACGATTTTGCATCCGGTTAGGCCGAACTGAAGGAAAACCGGACCGTGTATGGGCCACTTATGGGGCCACTTATGGGGTTACTCTCATAACCCAGTGGGCCGGATAACCGACACGACTGGCGAAAGATCAGGCAGAAGTCGGACTTTTTACATACCCATCCGATGCATGGATCATCTTTCTTGTCAGACAATCGGGTGATCAGCCTGCATTGTCCTAACCAAACATGGAAACGACATTTTTTGTTGTTCAGAATGCGGGAACCGAACCCACGACCTCCGAGTCGAGAGCCAAGCTCTAACCACTAGACCACGGAGGCTGTTATCAAATATAGTATTATAATCATAATAGCTGTACAGTACTTACTTAAATAATATCATAAAATGAAATAAAGTAAATATTACCTGCAGCAAACCCTAAAGTTGTTAATAAAACAAAAGTTTTCATGTTGATATGTTACTTCTAACTGAATATTGAAACAAGGTCTCGAGCTTTATATTACCTAAATTGATGTTAATCAATTTTCCCACTTAAGTTCACCTGATAATTTATCAACAAGGGCCGGCTCACGAGTAAAATTGTTTGTATTATCTTAAACCTATTAATTATACAGCTAAGTACTTACTTATTTTATTTATTACAATATTTAAAGGGATATTAAATATTGTCATAACTTATTTTCTAAATAATTCCACTTTTAAATTCGGCTAAAATTTTAACTATTTCTCTACTCAATCTTCATAATTTTGAAGTCGGTACCAGCCAACTTAAACGTGAGCTCTGTAAAATAATGATTTAACAGGATATTGTTTGGGCTGGTACCGACTTCAAAATTATAAAGATTGTGTAGAGAAATAGTTAAAATTTTTGCAGAATTTAAAAGGGTAATTATTTGGAAAATAAGATTTATTTCATACTTTTTTGTGTATATTTACTTTGGAAGTCGGTGTAATTTTGTGTAATGTTTAAAAATAATAATCTAGGGTTTTGTTATACTGTGTATGTACTACAGGAAACCCTTGTACTTTAGCTGTATCTATCTCTCTATCTTCCAGTTCTGCTGTCTCTCCCAGTGAAATAAAAAATACGAAGACACGCTTGTTTTTATCTACTTACCTTCCAGTTTATCCTCCATCTTCCAGTTTTGCTGACTCTTCCAGTTAAATAAAAAATAAGAAGACACGCTTGTTTTTATCTACACATTAATGATGATGCAATTTTTTTTTATGTAGGTACTATATGACACATGCATAGTTTACAGTACTGGACCTACTTATTAAATACACTTAAAATCTTAAGTACCTAACACTTAATCTAGTTACAGAGTTGTAGCACAAGTGCGAAGTGTGAGTTTTTCTTTTCGCATTCGATCGTGAGCGCGTCTGGCGGTCTCGCTGCAGACGATAGGACCGTACATAAAACCATGTTGCTTATGGCCCTCGACAATCATCGTTTTTAACGGACTTCCAAAAAAAGTAAGCGGTTATACGTTCGGTTGTATGTATATATATATATTTGTTGAAATGAGTTGAAATCCGAAATTTATATGGACACATATTATAATGATTTTTTTTTTTACTTTGACTGAAATTTGACTTTTTCTGAAGTAACCCAAGCATATGCTACCAAAAAGCAAGATTTGGCATCAAGGTATACCCTGGTTCCAAAAGTACTGAACAGAACTCCTGACTCGCCCTATAGATACATGTTCGAGGATTTCGGAGTTGCTTATAGGACTGCAAGTATATGCCACAATGTCAATTAGAGTAATCATCATCATCATCACCACCATCATCACACCATACATCATCACATTATGATACAAAAGGTACTTCTCATAGTATTTTACACCGACACGGATCATTGAACATTACTCTCCCGTTTATGGACCCATTTGCAAAATTCTTTTGTTGTTGTAAAGAGTTTCGAAATTGGTCCTTTAGTCACTAAACGTGATGATGGGATCCATGAGGAATCGAGGGAACTCCTCGAAATTTATATGGACACATATAGTGATTTTGACTTTTTTTGAACTAACACAAGCATATGCTACCAAAAAATGAGATTTTGCACCAAGGTTGCATTTTTGCACCCAGGTTATCCTGGATCCAAAAGCATGGAAGAGAACTCCTCAGTCTTTAAAGATACACATTTGGAAATATCGGCATTGTTTAAAGAACTGCAAGCATATGCCACTATGTAACTTACAGTAATCATCATCATCATCTTATTATACAATACCTAATTTACAATACCTAATGAAGCTTGGCGCATATTCAATTATACATTCGATCGTTTATTTTGAAACGTTCTTAAAATGTTTAATAATATATTAACAAATATCACTAAAAAGGGAAAAAAGGTTATTTTTTAAACAAAAAATTAAACCGACTTCCAATGTAAACACAAAAAAGTATGAAATAAATTTTATTTTCTAAATACTTCCCCTTTTAAATTCGGCTAAAATTTGAACCATTCCTCTACACAATCTTCATTATTTTGAAGTCGGTACCAGCCAATATAAACGTGAGCTCTATAAAATAATGATTTATCAGGATATTGTTTGTGTTGGTACCGACTTCAAAATTATGAATAATATCTAGAGAAATGGTTAAAATTTTAGCCGAATTTAATACTATTAAAATGACAGACAATGTATGATTAACCTAAGGGGCCCCATACACGGTCCGGTTTTCCTTAAGTTCGGCCTGAACGGATGCA
Source organism: Phengaris alcon alcon (assembly GCA_037179445.1). Taxonomy (NCBI): domain Eukaryota; kingdom Metazoa; phylum Arthropoda; class Insecta; order Lepidoptera; family Lycaenidae; genus Phengaris; species Phengaris alcon. Next base: position 3,025,466 of record JAYRCH010000589.1, read on the forward strand.
AAATCGTATCGTCTGTGTGCAATTTCGAGATCGCATCAGTCGGCCGTATGGACTGAAGCGATTCGTTCCAGTCTTGCCAACTCTGTTTTTGCGAAACTACTAAACTCGCGTCGTTTTTCTACTAAAAACTACTAAAAGAGTACCGATAACTATAAAAAAGCTACTAAACTTAGGAATCGCCTAAAAGTTTTTTAGGGATTTTGTGTTTACAAACATACATACATTTTCAGTTTTAATATTTATCCGTTAAATTAAATAAATATAGTAGGAAATATTACGTATATATAAATTAAATCGGTAATTTTAAGCGAACTAGGGATGCGTGCTACTATTTGCTATTATGATAAGGTGTCATAATAGCACATAGAAGCAGGCCATTTTGTATATTATGATTACTGTCTAGCTATTTTCTACAAAACACTACTAACAACTAAATTCCTACTAAGGAGGTAATAAAATACTAAATTTAGTAGTAAAACTTTGTAAAACAACAAATTTGGCAACATTAATTCTGACCTGTACGGATGGACTGAACGGCAATAAAATTGGACTGAACGGTAATAAAATTCGAGTGTAAAACAAAACCGGTCAAGTGAGAGTCGGCAAGAGGGGTTCCGTACAAAATTTAATAACTTAAAATTTTAACTGTCGAGCTATCACGGTATAAGAAGGTTAGGATACAGCCTGGCGACAGACGGAAGAACAGCAAAGTCTCAGTCATTTCTCCCGTTTTTACCATTTGGGTACGGAACTCTCAAAATGGCCGTGGTCTAAAGAAATTTATTAAAGTTCATTGAAGTATTTAAAACTATAGAGCCACTATGGTTGAAAAAATCTAAAGACTATCTATTACTATAATACAAAGAGAAATGATTTCTTTAACATATTACTGGAAAAATGTATGACACAATAATTCGGTTTCGTCGATAGCGTGATTACAATTGCAGCAAAATACAATTAATAAATAAAATAATAGCCAAAACTGACCAAGAGCATGTCACGACATGTCTAAGGAGGGTTCCGTAACTATCAACGCGCAATAGGTTTTCTTTGAATTACTACAAAAGTTATTGTCATAAAGTTGTTACAGAAGCTAGAAGCTTCAGCTTCTAGCTTCTGTACAGGACGGGCAGAGTGAACTTATAAGGGTTCCTTAAGTATCCGAAAAACACGACCGAAGCTCGCGGCAATTTTCAGTGTATGTGCTCGAATCCGTTCCGGCCAAATCTTAGTTTAAAGCGCCTAGAAACCGAGTAGGCGCATGAAAAGTGAAGTAAATCATACTGAGCCATATCGGCTCAGTTTGTTCAAACGACCCGTCAGTGGTCAAGGTCAAGCGCTAGTGCATACATCTCCGACTATTAAAAACATTATGCCGGTTTGTGTTGTTATGGGGTGTCACAATGCATCGGAAAAGAATTAGAAATCTTCGGACATAACATTTCATATGTAAGTATGAAATGTTATGTCCGAACAATTTGATTTGTATTAAGTCAAATATTTAAAACATTTTAAAATAAAATCATATTATGTCGCCATCTTGCTGCTCTATTGTGAATTGTGAAAGTGTTACTAGTAAAAAAAAATTATTTCAAAATTTTCATGGCTAACTAATAGTTGCAACTAAGACAAAGTTTTATAATATTTTTTGATTTTTTAACTATCAATTTAAAGTATTGCCAGTAGGCAATACTTTAAATTAAGATAATCCTTATTATATTCCTTAATATCAGTTTAATATACCTAAATAAAGTTTACAAATTGTGTTTAGATGGTAAAAATGAAATATGAGTTATATTTTTACATCTCACGATATTAAGAAAAACAAATACAATAATTTCAATTTTAAGAGTACACACTCCACAACTTTAAAGTTTTGTTTGTGTGCCTGTCGGTATGTAATGCTTACGCTACATCTATCTGTTGCAATGCGTTTGTTTGAAGACTATCTAGGCGATATTATTCTAAGGGCCGAACTAACGTCAGTTCGGTCGGATGCGATTTTCTCCGTGTATGTGCTCGAATCCGTTCAGGCCGAACTGACGTCAGTTCTAACTGAAACTATCGGCCTCTCGTCTGCCCCCAGCATTAAGAGTTATAATTATAGCATAATGACATGGCTATTAGTAAGAGAATAAACATTTATGGTTGGATGGTAACACTTATTAATGGCACTCTTGTTAAGAGTGCCATAAATTCGTGATTCTAACGTCATAAAAATTACACCAAAAGTCCACCAAAGGCGTGACAACCTTAGAAAAAAACGAAAAGACATGGATTTGCCTTCTATTACACTCTTATGGGTTTTTGCCAATAATGTTTTGTGAGACAGATCTCTGACGGATTCGATTTTAGTACTCCTTCCATATACGAGGGGCGGCTGAAAAGTTTTGAGCCTAAGTACCTTAGAGTACAACTAATTACTCGCGCATCATACCACTAATTGCGGGTATCCTTAGAAACATAAATGTCAAATTTCATGTCATTTCCATCATTACGCTTTTAGTAATTGAATCGTAAACGTCACAATGTCTGAGTCTTCCGCACTTTGCACGAAATTGGAGTACAGAGCTGTGATAAAATTCTTAACAAAGAAGAATAAAACACCGACGGAAGTATTTGAAGAGATGACAGCTGTTTATGGGGAGTCTGCACCTTCATTTGCTACCGTCAAACGTTGGAACCGACAGTTTAAACTTGGCAGGGAGTCACTCGAAGATGGCCCCAGGTCAGGACACCCAAACACCGCTGTTACCGAAGAAAACATTGAAAAAGTAAAAAAACTTGTTCTGGAAGATCAGCGAATCAAGTTGTGGCAGATAGCTGAAGCCATGGGCATTAGCAAGGAATGAATCGGAAATATTTTGCATCACCTGCACATGAAAAAGGTCTGCGCGCGATGGGTGCCGAAAATGCTGACGCCGCTGGACAAGCAACGTCGAGTCACAACTTCACAGGAGTTTTTGGACATCTGTGGCGATAATCCAGACGACGTTTTTTCTCGCCTTATTACTGTTGATAAAACCTGGATTCGACAGTACGATCCGGAGTCAAAACAGGTGTCAATGCAGTGGATAGAAAAGGGAGAAAAGCCGCCACAGAAGTTCAAAGTGGAAAGATCGGCGTCCAAGCTCATGGCCACTGTTTTTTGGGATTGTGAAGGTATTTTGTGTATTGATTACCTTCCGAAAAATACTACAATGAACGGAGACTACTATGCCGCATTGCTGACCAAGTTACGTCAAGTGGTTGTTGAGAAACGAAGAGGCAAACTGACAAAAGGAGTCCTGTTTTTGCAAGACAACGCGCCTGTCCACACTGCGCGAGTTGCAAGGCGTGCCCTCGCCGAGACAGGATTTGAGGAAATCAACCACCCACCCTACAGTCCTGACCTGGCTCCTAGTGACTATTATCTTTTTTCAAATTTGAAAAAAGACCTACGGGGACGGAGATTTTCCAATGACGAAGAAATGAAGATGGCCGTAGATGAACATTTTGAAGACAAAAACGGCGAATATTTTTTCATTGGGTTAAAAGCTCTTTACAATAAATGTAAGAAGTGCATTGAAATACAGGGAGACTATATTGAAAAATAAATTTTTTGTACATTTTTATCAGCATTTTTAATACCTTAGGCTCAAAACTTTTCAGTCGCCCCTCGTATATTCTTCTTCCAAGTGATAGTGATAAAGAATAAGGCAGCTACTCTGCAGATAATATGTAAACATCTAAGCTTAAACAGCTATTCAACTAGGTGTAACATTCAAATATATTTTCAGAATTCATAGGAAAACATTAGAGAATCGTCCAACACGTTAGATAAAATAATCTAAAAATATTGAAAAACTAAATTTAAATTACTTTTTTTGAAGGACACTTACCTGCAATGAATATTCTATGTCTGACGCCATTTTGTACACATAATTTAAAAAAAAATGAGTATTTTTTGCTAGGCGCAGCTAATTATAAGGCTGTTTTATATAATAATAAATTAAGAATTATAAGGCTGGGACCATATCACAAGAGTCCGGCGGGCTCGGGAAAATCCAGTTCACTGAAAATAGAACTCTGCGCTAATACAATAGAGTTGAAAATCAAAGTGTCGAGCAGTCGTATGACATTGACATTTTACTTGACACTTGGCCTTACGGAATCCAGGATAGCATGATCTAGATTCTAGATATTGAACGATGAGGAACGAGGAGGAAATACGGTACACCTCTGGAGTTGCAAGTAAAATGACAAACGAATAAAAAAAATCAGATTCCCATTTGAACCTCTTTACAAAGTATTTCCTGTTTTTATATTTTTAGCTGATATTATCTAGATTTAAGATGGAAGCTGCAAATGATTGTAAACCGATTAATTTCAGTTTTGTTTATTAGTTTTCCATATAACATATTTTTTCACAATTGTTATACCACTGTATAGGAATATATTTTACAAGATTTTGTGACTGTTTTACGGCGTTATAGACTGCTAAATCTATTATGGAGAACTCATTTTTATAGATCCAGTTTTTGAATTGAGAAAATATTTGGTTAAAAATTTTTTCTTTGATTTTTTCTGAAGCTCTTTCTAGAAGAAAAGCCAAATCAAGAAGACTATCTACATTATAGTCTGTATAATCATAGGGCACAATATCTGTAAAATTTAAACATAGATATCTGATAATATTAACAGTACCAATAATTGGAATTTCTAAGGAAGATACTATGAGTTCGGCAGCTGAAGCAACTGAAAAAAGAAAAAAAAATCCGTGAACACATGTTAATAATATGATGTAATACCTATGTTTTTAATTGTTAGTAGGTATATTTTATATAAAGAACATTTTTGTACGCCGCCCGCCCCCGCCCTTGTAGCACTACTCAGACATAATATAGCAAATGAACGGGTTTGAAAAGTGTATCCATTTATTGTACGACGAAAAATCTCTAAACCATAGGAGAAAAAGTTAATGAGGGTTAAAAGTAAAAAAAAAAACTGTATTATTGCATAATTTGTTAAGAGTTGCCAGTAAGAAACTTTTTCTCTGGAGTAATGGAAGGTATAGAGCAAACTTATGAAAACTGACTCATATTTTGAAGATATGTATGAGAAAGTATAAAACGCAAAAAAATTAGTTGTTTTATCATTGGGATATCATTCAATATTGGGAATGTAATGGCAAACTTAAGGAAAGTGTTGTATTTTGATAAACTGGTTCATATTTCAAAGAAATGGGAATATTATATATATATATGTATATATGTATATATATATATATATATATATATATATATATATATATATATATATATATATATATATATATATATATATATATATATATATATATATATATATATATATATATAATATAAAAATTCTAAAAATAAGCCCTTTCCTTTATATTCTCACAGACCGGATCAAGCAAGGGCCTGAAGAAAATTCTATTACACCTGTATTTTAACGGTCAAAGTCTATATAAGACCAGAATAGTCAACTAGAATACACATGGGAAAATCATTAACGTTAACAGCGAGTAAGCGGAGTGAGACAGGATTTTTTTGCTCTGCAATTATTTTCCAGAAATTATGCCTTACTACCAAGACTTAGAAATGGTGCAATGGTGTAAAAACAAAACACCTGTACTGGAACGAAGTTCCATATGGGGCGATGCGGAGGGGTACCCTAGCCGGGAAAAAACATCCGTTACGTAAGATTTTTATGTACAGTCTTTATTAGTTTCTTTATACCTCGAATAGAAGTTAAAATTAATATTTTTATAATAAGGAACTTCGTTCCTATCCGGTGTCCCACGACACCACACTACACTTGTCGCTAGCAAAAAAAAAATTCTGAAACGTATTAAAAAGTTGAGGTAATACATTTCTTCAAAATATGAGGCAATTTATCAAAATACTAAACTATCATAAGTTTATCATAATTATGCCTACCAATACTTCCGAAAAATTGGGAATTTGAAAAAAAATATTGATTTTGTAAATGTATTTTAAAACTTATTTATTAATAATGTTGATTTTTAATACGAAAAACTTGAAAAAAAAATTTTTATGAATTATAAACAATTAAAAATTGATTTAAAAAAAATTAAACATCACGTGACGCGCCACGATCGGTCACCATAGTTGTGACGTCATAATGTTATAACTATTTAATGAAAAGTCAAGAAAACTACTGTAATTTTGAACTTCGAACACCAATTGCGATACCCTGGAGTGAAAACTAACATTATGACGTCACACGCGCTCGGGTTTCTTCTAGAGCTGTCGGCGTGTCTTCGGTATTGGATTCAAAATATTTTTATTTCTGAATTATTGCGAAAAATAAAAAATAGTTTTGCTATAAAACTTATATATGATCTTTCCATTTATCACAAAAAAATAAATAATTCAAAAACCTAATTGTTCCTTACTAGCTCTTACTAGCAACACTATGAAATTTCGTTATACAGTAAAATGATAGACTTTTCAAGCCATTAATTTGATTTAATATGTGTGGTAGTGCTACAAGGCGAAACGCGTTGTGCCCTTTCTTCTTTAATGAACTCCTTTTTTTATTATTATATAGAAGAATCTCGATTATCCAAATATAGTAAAACTTGGCATCAATTTCAAAGTCAAATCAAACAATTATATGGTAATAGATAAGTAAACCTACATTTGAATACATACCATTTTTAAATATCAGCCTTACATTTGTTTTAGAGTCTCTGTGATTAGAAACTTGGATTTTCTTGAAGAAATTATTTATTTTTGATTTTTTTTTCTTATCTACATTAGAGTGAATGTGCCATGTCATATTTACTGCATTAGTGCCTTTAATGAACATGATTAGGAACCATGGTAGCACTTCAGGATCAAGTACCAGTACTATTTCCTTATTAAATTTCTGAAACATGAAAAATGAAAATGCTGGGTTATTACAAAAATTCTTGATTGACTTGCAGGAAATTAAACTATTTTGATGTTTTTTTTATTATTTAAAATTTCATGTAAATTTGTCATATTGCTAATGTATTATAATATCATATGTAATTATAAAAATTATAGCATTATTAAAATTGTACATTAAAATGTTATTATTTATAAAACACTAGCTGTCTCGACTCGAGTATGTTATTCGAGTATTTAATTTTTTCGAATATTCCTTAATTTTATTATTCGAATATGACTCAGTATTCAAATTATTTTTAAACTAAAAATGAAAACCGACTTCCAAAGTAAAAAAATGCACAAATAGTATGAAATAAATCTTAATTTTTCTAAATAATTCACCTTTTAAATTTGACTAAAATTTTAACTATTTCTGTACTCAATCTTCATAATTTTGAAGTCGGTACTAGCCCAAATAATATCTTGATAAAAACCTTTATTAACCGACTCCCAAAAAAAGGAGGCCGTTATATTACGTTTGGCTGTATGTATGTATATGATAACTCCGCCGTCTGTTGACCGATTTTCATAATTCTTTTTTTGATGTAAAGGGTATAACCCGAAGTTGGTCCCGTTGTCACCAAAGTGGTGACCTGATGATGGCATCCATAAGGAATCGAGAGAACTACTCAAAATTTATATGGACACATAGTGATTTTGACTTTTTCTGGAGTGTCCCCAAGCATATGATACCAAAAAGTAAGATTTTGCACCAAGGTATACCCTGGATCCAAAAGCACTGAACAGAACTTCTCAATCTTTAAAGATGCGCGTTTGTAAATTTCGACATTGTTTAAAGAACTGCAAGCATATGCATTGTGTAACTTACAGTAATTATCATCTTATATAGTACTATACAATACCTAATGGTAGCTTGGCGCGTATTCAATTAAACATTCGATAGTTTATTTTAAAAGTTCTTAAAATGTGTTAATAATAATATAACAAATATGACTAAAAAGGGAAAAATTATTATTTTAAAACAAAAAAATTAAACCGACTTCCAAAGTAGAAATACACAAAAAAGTATGAAATACCTAAATCTTATTTTTCTCTACACAATCTTCATAATTTTGAAGTTGGTACCAGCCAACTTAATGATTTATAAGGATATGTTTGGGCTGGTACCGACTTCACAATCTTTAATAATAAAGATTGTGTAGAGAAATAGTTAAAATTTTAGCCGAATTTAAAAGGGGAATTATTTAGAGAATAAGATTTATTTCATCCTTTTTGTGTATTTTTACTTTGGAAGTCGGTTTAATTATAAAGAACTCACGTTCGAGTTGACTGGTACCGTCTTTTATTTTGACAGTTCATCTTGTGTATTCAAATTATGTTTAAAAGTAAAACTAGTTCAATTACAATTTAGTTTTTTTTTTTAAAGTTTTATAGGACAATATATTAGGAAGCTTATTGGTTAAAATACGTTGTTTTTTTTGTTTTTCTTTTAAATTCTGTAACAATTAGTTTTGCTTGTCTAATTTTATAGATAGTGAAAAACTTAATATTTTACAAATATTAAAATATGAAGGTAGGTAATATATATATATATATATATATATATATATATATATATATATTATAATACTTTTATTTATAGTTTATTACCAATATTCGTATTATTCCAAAATCTTTGAAAATTTTTGGAAACTATTTGTATTATTCGAATAGTAAAATTATATAAATAATAACATACCTACCCTAGTCTCGGCACACTATGAACTGGAATAAATAAATAAAAAATGTACACCTATAACTATCACTAACTACATCATTTGAATTGCAATCCGTTTTTATATATAGGTAATTAAACAGATTTTTTTCTAATTCAGCAGGTTTTAAAACATTCAACGAAGTATAGAATTAAATATAAAAATTCCATTTTTGGAATTATTCATTACATTACCTCTTCAATTTTTCTGTTAACAATTTTTTGTTTTACAGTTGGAGTTGTTTTACATAGTAAACTAATATCTTTAATCCTTTCATAAAGTTTATCAAGTTTTAAGAGTAACTTATCTTGTCTCTCTTCTAGTTCCATCATGGGATTTTGATATTTCTGAAATTTCAAATAAATGAAGTAACAAACATCTTATACTGGGTGATTTTTATTCCGTTTCGAGATAACCAGGGCATGTTTTCTATCGAAAATATAAAATAAAATATCTATATAATATAAAAATTTAATACATCATAGCATTCGTCTGTGATTTGCTACCCGTTTAATTACTATTTAGTATACGTAATATGTCCTAGTATATTCTAATTTAACGGTATTTTTTTTAGTAAAATTCAATAAATACTAAAATTTTAATATAACAAAACCTAAAATGCAGTGGTTTTTTGGGGGTTTTAGGTATTCCTATATTTAGCGGTTTTTTTTTTTATAGTTTTCAGTATTCTTTTGGTAGTTTTTAGTAGAAATCGACGCCGAGTTTAGAAGTTTCGCAAAAACAGAGTTGGCAACAATGGAACGAATCGCTTCAGTTCATCCGGCCGACTGATGCGATCTAGAAAATGCACACAGACGATACGATTTTGCATTTGTTCAGGCCAAACTGAAGGTAAACCGGACCGTTACGGCCTCTCATTTATGGGCCAAACTATCACAAACTTCATTTTCTACATAGTAATACCTAACCTACCTAGAAAAATATAAAAGTAAACTAAGTTTGCTTTCATGCACCTATAATTATACCGTTTCTCTCGAAACGGAATAAAAAATCACTCTGTAGCAAAAATCTGAAGTGGATACGAGTGATGCCCAGTTTCTCAAGCTAACATCATATAAAGAAAAAAGTAATTATAGACTTAAAAATTTAATTTACTCATCTTTTTATTAAATTCTCATTTTAAATTTAACAAACCAGATTTTATATTTAGCTGTTTAAACGAAAATCTTCAAAAGAAACAGATATTTGCATAAAAACTAGCGAGCTGAGCAAGCCAAAAATATTTTGGTTACTACTACTTATAGTTTAATAAAATCTTGAAAAATCCTATAAAATCAACAGTGTTAAATAGATGTAGGTAATAATTAATGTTATAATGTGTTCTACTTGTTTAGAAGGCAAACAACAAAAGTGAGCAAGCAAAAATTATTTTATATTTTACCTAGTAAAACTGTGAAATGTCTATGTGTAGACAGAGTCTACATTACAAAAAAATCAGTTGAGTCAATATTATAATATTGACGATGAATGAGCTGGGCGACTGAGAATGATTTTCCCTTATTTTTACTTATTTATAGCATAACTCTCTGAACTGTAATACACTTATTTATAATCTGTAAAAAAACTATGATACATGTCATATATACATTAAAGTACATAGATTAAAGTTTTAACTATTTAATAACATCCAAAGGTACACAATTAATATTTATTAATGTTTTTTTATTATTTCTGAAAATCATACAAAATCAGAGTGCAAATGAAATCCAACTTGGACACTCCCGTGATGCCCTCTAAATTAACACAAATACAGGGAAACCCGGACATCTGGCAATCCTACTTTAAGGGCATGTTTCTGTCTACTGATAAGTGTCAGATAGCTTATTTGCATGTTTTGTCTCTGTCGCTCAATATCAAGTAAGCAGCAACAAAACTAATTAGAAGAGTATTGTGAAACAGACCCTAAATTATATGAAAATGTTTGTACAAAATTATTATGCCGAGTGCCAATGCATGAGTTAGTAGGCTATCTGATTTCTCGCCGAGAGGCCTTGCTGTTGTTAGTGATAATAATAGTGCTAATGTATACTTAAACTACCGATGAATTCACCTCAGAAACCGGGCATACATAATTAAAATAGGTTATACATTGTGCACATAAATATATATACAATGCGATTCAAATGAGAATAGGATCGACTTAGCGCCTTATTGTTACGAATTATGACCATTATGATAATTAAATTTATGTTTAGTTAATTTACTACTATTTAACATTTTTATTTAAATTCTATGCAAGACTATTATTATAGATATGCAAATAAGTTTCTTTTCAAACAGCACTTTTCAAGTGATATTTGACAGAAAAAGGTTATTGACATTCTATTCTTAATTGAAACGTATTGTAATATGATTAACACACCAAATATCGAATATATACATAAAAGAACCTTAAGAAACTTGGTAACCTGCTCGCATATATTAATTTCGGTGTCGTCTATGTTATCTATTTCCATTAAATTTCTAATTCGATACATGCATTTTGGAAGTGATAATCGCTCATCGGATGAAACAATTTTCTTCATATGATACATCTTGGTCTTATTTATAAAAATCTTATTACCTGTAACTTAAAAAAGTAAAAAATATATGAGCTCCAGAAGCCGGAGACCTTTAAAACCATGATAGTAATATAAAATCAATACATACCTACTTAACGCGTTCAACAGTACAATTCTGTATCTATATTAATTTTTCAAGAATCAAAATCAGCAAAAGTTTATCCTCCTTTTTTTGAGATGTCAATTCTGACACTTGACATTTTTTTATTTATTTAATTAAATGGCGTCGGCTTAAAACCATTTGCAAGTGTCAAGTTAAAAAGGCAGGAAATTGAATTTTCGTTTCAATTTTCAACACCGTATTCCAAAATCGTCAAGTCTAAGGTATATTCAAAGTCCAAATAAATAGACAGTGCAGTCAATGAGTCAAGTCAGTCGCTTGTAGAAGCTTTACTGAAAGTTTGTAGGGAGTTTTGCAGGCACACAAAATAGCACGTTTTTTGAAGTTGTACCACTGGCCCACACTTGTACACGATAACGAATATTTAATGGTTAATATCCTACCAATATTACATATTAAGAACCGAAATAACATAAATTTATAAAAAACTACAAAAACCACAACGTCACCCATTTAATTCCCCGGCAAAACTCCCACTTGACAACTTGGCATAAAACCATTGCCAACATGCCAGTGTCAAGTTATAAAGGTGGGAAATATTTTGGTTGTTTCATTTGCAGGCGGAGTTAAGCGCCTTTAATTTAAGCGTTAACGAATATTTAATGGTTAGTATTCTACCAATATAATACATTATGAACCGAAATAACACAAATATATAACAACAACGTCATACATTGAATTCCAAGCAAAACTCTCCATAAGTGATTCTTCTTTAAGCGTGCTATTTTGTGTTCAGTGCGCTCAGTTTGTAGCTGCGCCTGCACATTGTTTTTATTGTGTTTGGACATAATATTTTAGTAATTAAATTAATTAAAACCACAAAAACACTCCAAATAATAAAATTTTAAAGTAAATTTCCGGAGCAACGTAGTATTCATTCACTATCTCCCGCCAAAGTAACAAATCAAACAAGATGGCTGATATGGTGCAGCATCCTGTGATTGGTCAATTGAGTGGACTTAGAACACATAAGCACTACCATTTTTTCGATGTAGGAGTCGTAACAAACAATGGACATTGTACAAATAAGCACGATTTTTCTTTCGTGACGTCACACTTTAAATAAAATCAATATTTTCTTGTTATTTTAGGAGAAAAACTTACTAAACTTTCTTGACCAGCAGGATTTCTGTGAGCAGGATTGAAATTTTAGTCTTTACAATATTGTATGTAAAGTTGTTTTTTTTTTAAATGGCACATAGAACAATCAAGCACTGAGGCGACTACCTGACACTTCGATTTTCAACTCAATAGAATTAGCCCAGAGTTTTATTTTCAGTGATCATAATAAAGTCCCAGCCTGATTGTTAATTACTAACTTTAACGTAAACGCTCTGCTAATTTTTTGACTGAGTTCTGAAGGCAATGTAAAACGAAACGTCAACGTAGCCGAATTTTTGTGCAATTACCCGATTTTTTTATTTATAACTCGAAAACTACGGTGTTACGGGTAATATTAAATAAAAGAGTTATTATTACCAACGTGACAAATATATTTAAAATAAGATAGGGGTCGTAAGCAGGAGGCCGAACGATCTGGTTTAGCCTCTAGTGTCTTAAGCGATTGGTGGGGCTTTTAAGCCACACGGCACTTAGCTGGAACTGTAGACGGTAAGGTGTGACAACACGTGGCGCGGGAAAAGAAAACTCACCGTAAAAACGGGATTAAGATATTTTTAGCGACGACTTAACTAAATAACTAAAAAAAAAAATCTTAGTACAAAAATTATTTTAATGATCAACAAAATCAATTTAACAATTTTAAAATAAAATAACGTAGGCACTTATAACGAGTTTCAAGAGATGTTCACGCTATGAGAGCTCGATGAGCAAAGAGGGAGAACGGCGCGGGCGCTGCGCTTTTATAGCCAGCGTGGCTGACGTCACCGACATGGCTGCCTCCGAGACAGCTTTATGCTAACACGGCCTCTCCTGACGAGGGGCCGTCCTCGGCCACGACATCTGAGCCAGCTTCATCGGTGAAGGAAGTCTTTGGTGGTGTGGTACCATTATGGTGTACGTCCTCATGCACATGGCTTGACCCAGCTACATTCCCTTCGCTTCTAGGAGTGGGTCTTCCAGCGTTAGTAGATTCCTCTGGAACTTCGTTATCCGCAACTGAAAAGATAGACATCTCAAGTTAACAAAACAATAAATCAAAGTCTTAACATCCCGTAGGTGGTATGTCCTAAACAGAAATATTCTAATAAGAGTATCTTCTTAGCAGGTTATAGTGGACTGAGCATATAATCCTTTATCTTGGAAACAACTGCTGGGAAATTGTCTTTAGCGTACCTAACGATCAGTAGTAATGTTATATGCTCTATAGAGAATGTTTCTACCCAAATTCAGCAGAGCAACGCTCTACGCTCAGTGGAGCAACGCTCGACACTAACTTAGCGGTGCAGCGCCCAACGCACAGCGGAGCAACGCTCAACTTACAGCAGAGCTGCGCTCGACGCACAGCGGAGCAGCGCTCAACGCACAGCGGAGCAGCACTCAACGCACAGCGGAGCAGCGCTCAACGCACAGCGGAGCAGCGCTCAACGCACAGCGGAGCAGCGCTCAACGCACAGCGGAGCAGCGCTCAACGCACAGCGGAGCAGCGCTCAACGCACAGCGGAGCAGCGCTCAACACACAGCGGAGCAGCGCTCAACGCACAGCGGAGCGGCGCTCAACGCACGGAGTAATACTCAACGCACAGTGAGCAGCGCACTACCAGAGCATCCTCTCCTCTCCAAACCTCTCCAAACCACCATGTGTTCGGCGGCGGCCTGTGTTGTCTTGCCGTATGAATTACCAAGCAGACGTAGCTCATAGCGATTGTGCTGTAAAACTTTAGTAACACAATATGGACCCCTCATACCAGAGTCTAACTTCCCAGTCATCTGTGCGTTTTTGATGACGAAAACCAAGTCATTATGTTTAAAAGTGCGAGTGGTTTTGCGGTTTTATTGATGTAGGCATCTTGTTTCTGTCTATTTTTCTCCAACAAGTCGGCAGCACGTTGTCTTTGTAGCTCGCGCAGTCCCTCGCGGTTTGGCCGCGTGTTTTCTACGGCGACATCGCGAATCAAAGCCCGTATAACAGGAGTGGCACCTTCGATACCCACGAGTAATTGTAGAGGTGAAGTTTGTGTAGTTTTGTGTTAGGTGGAGTTAAGAACGAGCTGTAACCGCCACAAGCAATCGGACCACTCTTTCTTATTAGCGGCCTCAATACGCAACATATTTAACACGGTCCTGCAGTATCTCTCCACCTGACCGTTTTCACCGTGCATCTCAGGCGTGATAAAATGCATTTGGCACCCCATCTCGTTTACCCATTTTTTAAACCCCTTACTCTCGAATATACGGCCTCGGTCGCAAACTAACAATTTCGGCGTACCGAATAGAGATATAGTATTAGAAAAAATTTGTTTTAACTCATTTGTATCTTGTCGTTTCATCGGATAAAGTAAGCAATACTTAGAATAGGAATCTACGTGTAGTAATACATATTTGAAACCGTTAGATTCGGGCAATGGCCCCAGTACATCTAAATGTACAGTACAAAAAGGAATGTCTGGCTTACGCCAGGAAGCTATTGGTTGGTGAGGAGCACGGGGAAGCTTTTTTGAGGATAAGCACACTAAGCAGTGACTGGTGTATTTTTTTGCGAATGCACGAAGCCCCGGGTACCAGAAATGACGCAAAATGAGTTCGACAGTTTTGTCATAGCTTATGTGTTCGTGTTGATCGTGAAAGATACGTAATAGACTTAACCGGTGCCCTTTTGGGACATAACATAAAAGTTTGGGCTCCTCACCGGTCGAAGCGTACTTGTAGTAAAGTATATCGTTGCGAACAATGTATCTAGAGGAGTCTAACACATTGTTATTTACTTTGTCAATTAATGTACGCGTTTCTTCGTCAGCCGATTGCGCAGTTTGAGCCCAGTTCCGCGGTCGCGTTATATGCCGAACGTCAACAGGATTTCTACTAAAAAAGTCGGCATGTTGCATCAAGGCGCCTCTTCTATACTCAATAACAAAATTAAAGTCCTGCATATACATCCACCACCGGGCGACGCGCGGAAGTAGGTCCTTTTTCTTTTCAGTTAGTTTTAGAGCATTGCAATCGGTGACGATTTTAAAAGAAATTCCGAGTAAATAATGTCGAAAGTGCTGAATAGCTCTCAAGACCGCGAGCGTCTCGAGTTCATATGAATGATACCGTGGTTCGGCGCCCTGCGTGGTTTTACTGAAGTACTCAACTACGCGACGTTGTTTATTAGTATGTACCTGAATAAGCACGGCGCCGTACCCGATAGCACTTGCGTCGGTGTGTAACTCTGTGGGAAGCGAAGGATCAAACACCGCAAGTACCGGCTCGCTAATTAAACAATCGATTAGATATTTCCGCGCTTTTTCCTGCTCTTCGCCCCACACGATTTGAACACCGTTCCGTGTTAAACACGTTATAGGCGCGGTCTTCGACGCGTAACCCGGTATATATCGACGAAAGTATCCGGCTAACCCGAGGAGTTGTCGTACCTGTCGCACGTTCGTGGGAACAGGTGATCCAATGAGAGCTTGAACTTTACGTTCGCTCGGCTTCACCTGACCCTGGGATATCTTACGACCCAAATACTCAACCTCCGTTGCCACGAACGTGCTCTTTTTCAGGTTGATAGAAAAACCGGCTGTAGTCAGCGTCTGTAACGTCGCACGTAAATTTTCGAGTGCTTCGTCGATCGTATTAGCCAATACAAGAACGTCATCAACGTACACAAGAACTTTACCACCTTCAATCAAAGTTTTTAAAGTTTTAGCAATGATTCTCTGGTAGACAACCGGTGCGTTGGCCAGGCCAAAGGGCATTTTTAAGTATTCGTAGTGTCCCTCGGGCGTAACGAAAGCTGTTTTCGGTATAGAATCGCTATCCAGTGCTATTTGATGAAAAGCAGTTGCCATGTCTAGGCAACTGAAGTATCTGCATTTACCAAGTCGGTCAATATGATCTTGAATCAGCGGTAGTGGATAGCGATCCTTAACCGTTATCGCGTTTAACGCACGGTAGTCCACACAGAGTCGGTCTTTACCATCTCTCTTTTTGACGAGAATGATGGGGCTAGCATATGGAGATTCGGACTCGCGTATAACTCCTTTCTCTAATAAATCGCGTGTGATTTCCGCACGCGAGTAACACCGCACTCACTGAACTCGTATCACGCACCCGAGTAATTCGTTGCTCGTTATTCGCGCGTATGTACGCCACTCCGTCCCTATTTAACACGTCCGTTCCTATTAAAATCGGTACACTTATGCATCCCGTTGGAACAACAAACAAATCTACTTCGAGTGAGATGTCACTAAATTTGATCACTAACGTCACGTAGCAAGAGCACACAATATTTTGATTACCGATACCGCGCAAGAGTTGAAATGTCGGTACCCGCGCACAAATAAAATGTTTTGCAGTAGACTCGGAAATTAAAGAAATACGCGAACCGCTATCTATCAACACGTCAGTCGGAATACCTTGCACAACCGCAGTCGTGACGTCACTATCAATTGGGCCTTTAATTTCACGACAAAAATTAACATTCTTTGTGTTACGCGATTCCGATCTTTGCTTAGCAAAACTTTCTTGCAAAACGCGCACACAGTTCTAGATGCGGGAGTATAATTACTAGTACTTGTGGTACCCGAACTTATTGTAGAACCGGTATTGTTTTCATGTTTAAGGCGTTTTGGACAAAGTTTTTGCACGTGACCGACATTACCGCACGCGTAACATATAAGTTCGCGCCTGGTAGGGGTTTGACTAGACGTAGCACTACGTTTACGATTGTTAGTATCGAAATATCTACTACGTGAAGGACGCACAGGATCACGGAATGATTGTTTTGGTTTCGTGTAAATGGATAAAAACTCAATAAGATCTTTAGGTACAAGTCGAGAATTTGTGGCTGTAGCACGAATTTGTGGATCACAGATGCCGCGAATGACAATAGGAACGGTTAGGTCATCATTTAATCCCTTTACTATGTTCAAGCGTAAAAGCGAGCGTCTAGCATATTCAGCGTACGTAGCATAGCGATCGGAATTCGTGCTCATAACCTCATAAAGTATGTTAGCGACGTCATTCTCCGTGAGCACAAAGGCTTGAATTCGAGCTTAAAATTGGTCCAGCTACGGTCGTTAGTGACCCAATCGTTCAGCCAACTACGTGCGTCCCCTTTTAAGCAATTAGCGATTCTAGACAAACCCTCATTATCGTCCCACCCGTTAATCACGCGAACCTTTTCCACTTCTTCACACCAAGAATCGATGTCGTGTAAACTCGGGTCAAAATTAGAGTTGTAATAATGGTTGGATCTTACTTTTGCAAACACGCCGAGTGCTCCGATGATCCTGTCTGTCGGGTCGAGGTTAGATGGCAGGCTGGCAATAGATTCTAGCGGTGGCGGTACCAATACCGGCGGTGGCGATGGCACGGACGTCACGTGGCCTGGCTCAGTGATAGGGCGCACGGACCCTTCTCTGACCGATGGGATGGCGTGGTCCTCCAGCGAGCGTAGGCGCGCAAGGATCGCGGCTATCTGTTCCTGCAAATCGCTATTCGAGCTCTCATCGCGACGCGTGGCCCTATCTCCGCCGGCACGCGTACGGCGTCCGGACATTATCCAAACTTTTTAAATAATCAACCACTAAAATTTTTAAAATTCCTTTCGCTGCCACCAGCTGTAAGAACAGGCAAGGAGCCTATCCCACTTCTGATTTTAGCGACGACTTAACTAAATAACTAAAAAAAATAATCGAAGTACAAAAATTATTTTAATGATCAACAAAATCAATTTAACAATTTTAAAAGAAAATAACGTAGGCACTTATAACGAGTTTCAAGAGATGTTCACGCTACGAGAGCTCGATGAGCAAAGAGGGAGAACGGCTTTTTTTTTTTTTTTTTTTTCGAACGGGTCTATGCTAAGGGTCGGGTTAAGACCGCTGTAGCTAAGTCGGACTATAACTAGCCTGGTGGCTAGTTTGTTTGGTGGTGGGAGAACGGCGCGGGCGCTGCGCTTTTATAGCCAGCGTGGCTGACGTCACCGACATGGCTGCCTCCGAGACAGCTTTATGCTAACAATATATTATAACGACTACATCTTGAGCCATGGAGAATAGAGGTAAGGAGTACCATCTCTCTAAGGCAGAAAAGCTAAAAAGTGTCCGACAAAAGTAATTAAATAATAGTTCCAAAACTGGCCATAATAGCGCTAGAGTCAGACAAAGGTGTGATATAAAGTTAGCAATAAGAGATGGAGTGAAGTTAGTTGAGTTTAGTTATTTAAAATTTTTGACGACTTTAGTAGATTAAAAGTAGTTAACTCAGTAAATCGTGAAAATTCTAATTACTCGTATTGTTGAAAATATTTTTATACATAAAACCGAAGAAGATGCTAAGATTTAATTATACGTTTAAATTTTGCCGCTTTACTCCCGTCTGCGTCTGTAGCGCCCCCTATTTAACGCTATTTTACGGACATTTTTCATATATTCATATATGGAGATGGTACTCCTTAAATGGCACTTCTTCGAATGACGTTTCCTTTTTGAATAAAATTTTCTCTAGACTCAAGCGTGGAGAATAGAATTAAAGAGATATATACCCTTTTCCGTCGTCTTTTTTAAACTTTTGACAACTGTAAAAACTAAAGCGTGAAGAGAAAAAATAAATCAAAATAAAAAGATATTATAATAATAATCAATATATTATGTAATATAATGCAATTCTACTGTATTTCAATCATTATTCAAAATTAAATTATTATTTTTTAAGATTTAAGACGGAAGTAAAATTGATCTATGAACTAAATAACAAGGGAAGGCTAACGCCGTTTTAGTAAGGACGTGCGCCGATAGATGGCGCTAAAGCCTCTGAAATTACTAAATAATTAAATATACAAATCATAGATGACGCGAGTAACGCCGAAATAATTGATTTTACGGAGAGGAAATGTAACTACGTTACAACGGATCTTATCGTTTTAAAAAGTGACGAAATTACTTCGAAAATAAAAGACCAGAGGTAAAGTAGGCTACTTGTACTAATGAGTCATATTTAATTTCATACATTGAAGGAGTATTTCCTTTAGTACTTGGCTTAGGAAAACGTATTCTAGCGATATCATAAATTAAAAGTTTAAGATTGAATAGTAAAATAGATTTAAAATATGTATTTTTGGTTTCAGTCTGCAAATCAAATACCGCGGCCTTGTAGACAAACAATATAAATGATTGACATTTTTGACACTAATGATGGCCATAAGTACCGATGCTGGATTTGCAGGCTGGACAGTCAGTATGGCTCGTATGTACGGCGCTTTTTATGTAACCAGCCTCATTGCCATCAATGATTTTTAGGAAAAGAGTCTGTACTCTATGATTTTAACATGTAAAAAGTAAAGAGCTTTTCCGCTTAAGATATTCTTTTTTCAGATTTCATTGATTTCATAATATTTTTAATTTTAAAAGGATTTAAAATTAAAACAGTAATTTCACATTATTAAAACAAGCATATACACGAACTATAATATATAGGAATAAAAGTAATGATTTGAAAAATAAAGCGAGCAAGGAAAATCAAAAATGGCTGCCGAGTGCCATCAACGAAGCCTGTTTGATTTTAATGTGATGCGATGTTCTCAGTGACTCAAGTTTTATTAGTTGATATTTGTGACTATATTATGTTGAATTGAAATTGAAATGAAATGATGGTTTTTAGCGATATAAATTAATATCAAAAAATTCAATAACCCACGATACAAAAACGACATGGCGGACTTGTAATTGACCAATGAGAAGCAAGCATCAAGCGTTTCAGAATTGCATGTACCAATTCTCAATTCGCGTCATTACATTTTTGGTGCCTTCTTATTGATATAAAATTGTGAACGGGAATAGTGTGAACTTATATTTTCAGTGAAATTCGACATTATCAGTGAAACAGTGATATCAAGCAAGCGTACTCTCTTGATAAATGAAAGCCAAGCGCTTATGAACATGTTCACTTTTGATTTAAGATGAGTCTGAAATACGATGTAGTACAGCGATTTGTTTTTGTAAACAATAATGTTTTCATTCAGCACGTGTAAAATTGTTCATAATTGACAGTTGTTAAAACAATGACGGGGAGGGGTACAAAAAAACGCGGGAGGCCCCCTAAATCAGGCAATTTTGA
This sequence comes from Phengaris alcon alcon, assembly GCA_037179445.1. Taxonomy (NCBI): domain Eukaryota; kingdom Metazoa; phylum Arthropoda; class Insecta; order Lepidoptera; family Lycaenidae; genus Phengaris; species Phengaris alcon. The sequence goes on from JAYRCH010000589.1 coordinate 3,046,050, forward strand.
GAAAAACAGAAAGTTTCAATATCATTTGCTAAAGAAACCTAAATATTTGCAAGCACAAAATGTAGGATCTGGTTCGCTAGCTAGCACACCATCAGCGTCAAGAGCGTCATCGCCCCAAGGAAGCGATATTAGCAGAAGAAGTGCTAGAAAACCAAGGGGAGGTAAATCGCATAAAAGCAGGAAAGGAGGACTATCGAATTCATACTCACGACGAGGGTATAACCCACATGCTGCCGACTGTCATGATTCTGAGTACCACTATGGATCCGATTTCGGGGACGAGTTCAGCGATAGATCTGAACCTGAGGAAGATCGCGCAAGTGAGAGCTCAGATGGAACCCTCGGAGATGGTGCTGCTAGTGACAGTGATTTTTCAGTGTGCAGTAGTAGTTCTGCCGGAGGAACTCCCAGAAAGACTAGTAATGTATTACGACCTCCTAGCCCAGATCCTTTATGGTTGCAGCAGGAACGGCAAATTCCACCTTTAGAATTACCTCCATCTTCAGATGACTTGATTATGCCTCACAACTTAGTTTTACAAGTAGTTGGTATATATGAAGTGCTGCGTCACTTTAGACACCTAGTAAGACTATCACCATTTAGACTAGAAGATCTTTGTGCGGCTGTAAGCTGTGAAGATCAGAGCAATTTATTAATAGAAGTTCACATTATGCTGTTAAGAGCACTATTAAGAGAAGAGGATGCACAACAAACTCACTTTGGTCCTTTGGATCACAAAGACAGTGTTAATATTACTTTATTTTTATTGGATGTAATGACATGGCCTGAAATTTTGAGGATATATGTAGAAAGTGATAAATCATTTAATAAAAATATTTCAACCATATTAAATTCATGTGAATATCCTTTTACAACTGTCAAAGATCGTTTAGCTGTATTACAATTCTTGTGCAATCAATTTCTTATAACTAATCCAGTTCGTGATGATCTTATCAGTGAAGGTAAATTATGCAGCATTAAAAATAATAACATGTTATTTAATTTTTTCTAGCATCTGACACTCAATTCTTACATTTCCTGTACATTTCCTTGCAGCTCCAGTACAGTATGATGACCACTGTAGAGTTTGTCATAGATTGGGGGACTTGCTATGTTGTGAAACCTGCCCTGCAGTATTCCATTTGGAATGTGTTGACCCGCCATTAGTAAATGTTCCATCAGAAGATTGGCAGTGTGCTCTCTGTAAACAACACAAGACAGTTGGAGTTACCGATTGCTTGCCAGAGGCTGAAAGGCAAGGACTTTTGTGTCGCCATGAACATTTAGGTTTTGATAGACATGGAAGAAAGTATTGGTTTATTGCCAGAAGAATTTTTATGTAAGCAACACTTACATTTTTTTTACTGTCATTTTAAGTATGTGACTCAAACTTTAATTATTGTTTAATCATAAAATAACAAATTCCATATTTCAAATCAACTGATGCCAGTTTCTTCTAACAATTAGCACTGACTCATAAGCTTAGAAGTCAGTGCTATAGCATAGCCCTAAGCTTGCTAAAAAGTTTATGAATTAAATTGAAGAACTTAGGTAGTATCTTCCAAATAAGTCCTTTCAGAATTAAACATTTTATTTTATGTAATAAGCTTTAAAGACTTAAAAATAAATTTATTTTGCAAGTCAGATATAATGCTTTTTTATTTACAGAGAGGCTGAAAATGGTGATTTGTGGTACTACACTACATCTAAACAACTTGAAGAACTTTTAGAGTCATTAGACTCGGCCGAAATGGAGGCTCCTTTAGTGCGTGAACTTCTTGAAATGAAAGATGAGATATTAAGACAAATGAATGTTACTGAAAAACTGTATGATCAGGCAAAAGGAAACAAAAAATCCTATTTAGAAATTGAAAATGCTAACATAATAAAAAGAAAAAAGATAAGGGAAGAACAAAAACTTGCAGAATCTCAGGGAATATCAGTAAGCCCTGAGAAGCAAGATAAACAAATGCCTCTAGACTCTGATGGGGAGGTTGCCAATGAAGTGACTGTAACAACTGATGAAATGCTCAGAGAAGAGACTGAAATTGAAATGAATGATGTAGATGAAAGTGATACTAAAAGATTGAAAAATAATTCAGCTAGAAAATCAGCAATTTTGAAGAGAAACGATGATGGTAAGTGCTTAATAAAATTCATTCCTTTTTTGTGGTAATATATAAAAATGTTTTTAATGTTAAAATGTTGTTTTCAGGTGTAGAACGTGTAACACGTCAAAAGTCCAGTCAAATGTCCAATGGAACATATCTTTTTAAGTTAGGCAGTGAAAATAATTTTAAAGGCTACATAAATCAGTATACTAGTAATCCTCTGGCATTAAATAAACCACAGAGAAATGAAGAAAGAGACAAAAAACGCTACATTTCACACAAATTTTCTTTATCATGTGGGCAGGACTTTAAGTGGATTGGTTTACTTAATGGTAATATTTTTGGTACTTTAGTAGTGTGAAATAATTAAAAAGGTAAAATATTGCAACATTTTAAGTAATTATTATATTTCAGCTACTAAACCCTTGCTAGTGGCTACTTTGCGACAGACATTACTACAATTGGAATCTAATATAGTTATACAATTTATGCATCCCAATTGGTCCTTGTTAAGAAAGCCTTGGGTGCAAGCTGTTCAACATTGTCAAGTCCCAAGAGATTTTTCAAGAGCTCTTTGTGTTCTACAGGTATTAAAATGTTTATATATTTTAATAAATTTATAGTAGTTTTATTTTATTGGTACAGTATTTGCCATCATGTGAAATCAATATAAACTAGTAAGGCTAGTTTGTCACACATTTCTGTGAGTTGTTGTTTTATAATTTCTTGATCAAAAACATGAAAGAAAGAATGGCATAGATTTGGCGATTATTATTGATTTAATGTGTTGTATTTTCCAGGCGTGTATTAAAAGTGTTGTTTGGGTACCAGCATGGCATGAGCAACTAGGTCATGTAAAACTTATACGCACAACTGCAGCAGAGCGCGAAGAGAGAAAAAAACTTGACAAAAGAGAAAAAAAAGAAAGAGATGAGGAAGAGGAAAGGTATCGCACTGCATATAATTTTGTCAAGTATTCCCTTGGACTTCGACATCAGGTATGCATGATTATTAACCCTAGAAAGATAATCTGAGTAAAATTTGAGCCATGCTTGTACGATATATTGCTCTTATTTTGTAAATATAGCTAATGCGTTTCTGTGCATTTAGGACATCTCCCTAATCGCTAGTTACTACCGTAAAGCGCACGTGTCGCTGAGGTGTTTCTAATTTTGTGATATAAGAATAGAATAGATATAGATAATTATATTGTGAGGACACTGATAGCGAAAAAGAAGACAACGAAATTGGGAATTTGAATGATTTTTTTTTGTGATAAATGGAAAGATCATATTATATAACTTTAATAACAAAACTATTATTTATTTTTTGCAATAATTCAAAAGTTATATCAAAATATATATATTTTTTTAATCCGGTACCGAAGACACGCCGACACCTCACGAACAAACTTGAGCGAGTGTGACATCATATTGTTAGTTTTAACTCATTGCAGATTATACAGAAATAATAAATAGGTTTTGATCTATCATTGTTAAATACTCAAAGGGGCATGCCAAGTCTCAATAGTAATTTTGGCCCACAGTGCACACCTATGTAGACTCATAGACGTATATATTATAGACGGGGCATGTTGAGGCAAAAAGTGTCTCCAGTTAAATGGCCCCAATTTTGAGATTATTGGGGCCATTTTGACATTTGAAGTATGGTAAAAACAAGATGGCTGACATTTGGAGTATGGTGAAAACCAAGATGGCATAACTTTTTACTGTATGAAGATTTGTTCTGTCAAATGTATGTCATCTTGAGTTTTTGTAATCTTTGTGTAGACTGCTGATAATTATTATAGTAGGCAATGGAAACAACTAATTCCTAAAACAGGTTGTTTATTGGTGGTATTTGGTGGTAAAAACTTGGCATATTTAAGTTATCAATTCTTTTTGTATGTTATTAACACAAGTTATATGAAATATATGCCATGTCATTTTATAAATTATAATTTTAATTTATTTGGGAGCGAATGAAATAAAACAATATTATATTTCAGTTTTACACATTTATTCATTATCATTATATACTACTAATACTTCATCTAAAAATTGAGCCGGTGGTAAAATATTGTTTCGATGCCATTAGGATCATCACAACACAGTCATGACGTGGGTTAGATGATTAAATTTTTTTGATTGCATAAATAAATAGTACTCTTAAATATAAGTAACTTCTCAAAAGAAACAGTATCTCTAAAGTCAATATTTTATATATTTTTACAGCGCTTTGTATACATAATTTCGCAAGTCTCGTGAAAACGCTCCATACTAAAGTCGTACCTAGCTGTGACATCACGCCTAGGTTAAAGTGTATGAAGTATACGGCCACAGGAACATAATATTTGTAAATATCTCCGATATTTGTGCGTTTAAGTTCATACTTACCATAATTAATATTTTGTATATGATGTAAGTAAACTAATGATGTAGGTTTTGTTTACTAATTTAGCAAAAAAAAAAATTAACTTTTTTGTACTTTTTAGTTGTATCTAATTAGTAAACTACACTTGATAATATATTTTTTTACCAAGTAGTAATGCCTCAATATTTCCGAGTATATTAATGAAACTAAATATTTTATATGTAGTCATCATCCCTATTACTGCAATACTGTTTTATTCCTTCGCGGCCTGTATTAATTGTACTGTATAACATATACACAAAGTATATGTTGAGACTAACATGCCAACTAGCAAAGGGCTAGGCTGCAATCTGCTTGTGCTTCTAAAATTGCTTCTAAAATAATTTCTTGAAATTGCTGCTTTGCAAAACCTAGATAATAGTAAACAATATGATCTGGTATGATATGTATGTTTCAGAATCCAAATGCATAAGCATATTTTCTTTCAATAGAGAAAGTACTTCTTCCATTTGTACTTAGCTAAATGTTTTAATAGGATTATATATTGATTCTAAAAGTAATTCCCATGAGTTACTGCTCAAGTGATAGGAACAGATCTTACAATCTGAAGGCACATAATAGTTGTAGTCGCAAAGTAAATTGACACGTAGCCAATGATGGTATTAAACATCTTACAGTTCCATTGCACCCAGGGAAAAAACACTGGTGTTGTGTGCTTGATGCTCGGATATAGTTTGGCAAAAATATATTGTTACTACCATATATTATATCCGAGCTCCCTTCTTCTTGTGAGGTTGATATCTCCTGAGGACTGCAGATAGAAAAACCTATTGCGCATTGATAGTTACGGAGCCCTCCTTAGACATGTCGTGACATGTTCTTGGTTAGGTTTTTAACATAGAGTCTTATACCCAGAGTTTAATGTTTAAGTTTATATTGTGTTTCTATTTTTTTTACCCATTTTCCAATTTACTTTTACACGGATCTGGCAAGGTTAAAGCCGCAACTAAATGACCTGGCTTTTTTCCCCAACTCCTTAAACATTAAACTAACACTATATCAAAATTTCAAATTGCCTCAAACATATTTTTTGGGGATTAAAAAATTCACTTTTAAAAAATTTGTATATTGACTTAGCTCTGCTTCTGACCAGCCAGACCTGCAGTCTCGTGTTGAGGTACAATAGGAGAAGTATAGGACAAGGTTTCAGCTTGCCTCAAACACATGCTCTAAATTTCCTAGTAGCTCTCCATCTATACAGAGTGACATAGAAGAAGCTTTTATAGATAAAGAAGTAGAAAAAACGCGACGCCGAGTGAAAATTACAGTTTAGATGAGCAAAAAATTGAAGCATCATACTGATATTTGCCAAAGCCTAATTGATTTCTATGCAGCTATATGTTTCCATTTTATTTTAATAGTCTAAATAATTAGTTTATGAGTAAAAATTCTGATTTTAGTCAACAAAAATCTGTTATTTAGATATTTTTTTCTAAGTGAATAAATAAATGTAAAAAAAGTAAAAACTAATGTTTCTTATTTCATAGGTATTGTAAATATAAAATAGCGATTGGATTATTAAAATTAAAAAACAATACTCTATATTAAAGCTAATTGAAACCTATGTGTAAATTCTACGCATGATTATATTTAACGTAACCTATATTAATTTTATTTATATATTAATTATATTTCTGGGGTTAATCAAATGAATGTTATTTTAACTTGTCTTCATTTAATTTATTTATTTTTTCGTTTTTTAAAGGCGTGGAAGCAAAAGGGCGAAGAATACAGAATCCATGGACAATGGGGCTGGCTATGGAACTCTGCTACAAGGAAATATAAAAAAAATTTGAGTAACCATAAATTAGGTTTATCTCATGGACCAGCAAAAATTGCAGTTCGAGTAAGAGAAGGAAGCATAATTAAAGTATTGGCAGTTGAACCAAAAACATATGAATATTTAAATTCTAGCCAAAATGCTGAAATTGATGTTACTTCTAAATGTAAGTACTTTTAATTTTAATATAATAAATTGTTGCTTTAATAAATTTTAAGTGTTTTCTTTAATAATAAAAATTATTAAGATTATATTACTTCAATATGTTATAAATATTACAAATACAACATTTCAGTACCCATGTCAATGCGTAATATAAAGTTGGAAAAAGAGGCTGAAGATTTTGATGAGATAGATGTGGAGAAGTCTTTAAGTTCTTCAACCCGAAGGTATTATCCAAAAATTGGTAGAAAATCGAAACTAGACGATTTATTAGCACGGCGAACATATCTAAAGATAATAGAGGAAAAGAAAATTGGAAATGCACTAAATAGCATGAAGAAAGAAAACGAAATTAAGTCTGAAGGTGAAAAGTGTATTGATGTTGAAAATGATGAACCAGACATGGACCCCACTCTACTAAATACCAACAATGAAACTAACAAGAAAAATATTTTATTAGAAAAAAATGTGGATGAGCTAAAGAAGCAATATCAAAATTTAAATAAACTTACAAAACATTACAAATGCTATTCTATTGATTGTAAGCTGGAATCTTCTTCAGTGTCTACTTTAAAAGTAAACTGTTATTCCCCATTATGTATCGAAAAAATGAAATTGTTCAACAAGCTACTCATACTCTTAAAGGGTAATTCAAATAATTATGTAGGTTTGCTTTCTAATTCTAATGAGAACAATAAAATGTCAATTTTGGAACAGTATCTACTAGGAAAAAGTTTAAATTCGAATGAAAATATATTAACTGATTTAATATCAGCAGCTGCATGTGCTCAAGAGTGTGATAATAAAAATTCTGATTCTTATGTAAAAAGAAAGTCTAGTTCTGAAATTGAAATGAGTGTTAAAATTGAAAAAGGTGAAGATAATACAATTAAAGCTGAAAGCACTCTTGAAGAATCAGCTGTACCAGCAGTGGGTACAGAAATGGACATTGACATTACAAGTAGCAATAATGATGACAATGAGGTTGAGATTGGCCCATTGAAAGAGCTAACTGAACAGCAGGAAACTAATACTGAAAATGCAACTGATGATGTAGAATCTAGTCGGCCCCCTATACCCAAACTAAAAATAACTAGAGGCAGTCGTAGTAAATCCAACAATAATAATAACAAAGAAAAAGATGCATCGTATGAAGTTAGTTCTGTCAAAACACCTAAAAAATATGAAAAACCAAAATACCGAGCTCTTATTAACAGACGTTTTGGTCAAAATAGAACAGTGAAAAAAGAAGAAAAGGTAAAGGAGGAAACAACAGAATCTGGTGTGGTAAGAATATACTCTACAGAAAATCCTAGTGGTAAGGTTTATCTTAAAAAGGTTCAAACTGCTGCTATTGAAAAGAAGAAAAAATGGACACCTGTGAAGTATCCACCATGTTCCACATTCCATACAAAAAGCAAGGCAAAAACTATAATGGTGTTGCCCAAGCATGAGCTGAGAAGAATGTGCAGGCAAGCAGGGCATAGTAGTACCTCGGGTTTTAGTCAAAATGCTAAGCCGAATCAAGCAGTGTGGCCATATCCATGTGCCAGGCCGTTGTTTAAGACATGCTGGTTATATCGCACTGTGAATTTGCAGTGGTTAGCGAGTGCTGCTTTGCAGTTACGTGTAATGTGGGCGTGCCTGAGGTGGGATGATATGGCGGCAAAACCCGCAACAGCAGATGGTAAACATCAACTAACAACTGATACTGAAATAGTTTCACTTGAACTATTAAAACATCGTCATATGGGACAGTTTTCTGAGCGTACTCAGTATCTTCGTCGTAAAGTGGTTATACCACTGGAGCTACCAAAGACTGTCCGGGAAGTAACATCAATAAGAAGTGGTTTGAGAAAGAGAAAGCGAGCTGAATCTCCACAAAACACAGAACCTCAGGTACTTAAAGTTCTTTTACTTTTTTATGGTTCCATACTTAATGGAAAAATACGGGACCTATTACTAAGATTCACCTGTCCGTCCGTCCGTCCGTCTGTCTGTCCTTAAAATATCTCAAGAACTGCGATAGCTGTACAATGTATATTTTCGCAGATGAAGTATTTCTGTTGCCGCTTTACCAACAAAGACTAAAAGCAGAATAAAATAAATATTCAGGGGGGTTCTCAATGCTACCATATACCAAACATGATTATTTTGCAGGTTTTTGCTTCTGTGAATATTTAGTTGTATAGATAATGGTTACGTGCGCGAGTGCGACTCGCACTTGGTTGGTTTTAGGTATTTTGTAACTATTAAAAGAAACAATATATTTGTTAGTTACTAAAGATCCATGAAACTTGGTAAATTAACCAATTAAAAAATTTAGTATATGTATTGTATCTAGTAAAATCCCTATTATTAGGTTTCTGAAGAATGGGTTGATGAAGATAAGCTTGAACTTTGGGAAGTTCGACAATATGGAGAGAAGGCCGAAAGGATGACTCCAATCACTCGTACTACTACAGGTAAACTACCACAACGAAATGTTGCATCTACACCAGCTAATGCTTCCGAATTAAAAGATAAAATGGAACAGCAATTACGAGAACAGCGTGCCGCTCACCAACAGAAGAGGGCTCTCGAAATGTCACAAGGTTCATTATAATTTAATATTTTTTAATTTTTGCGCTAATTATTTTAAGTAGTGTATTGCATCGACCTATAATTTGTTTCAGATAAATCTAAATCGAATACCCTTAATGCAGGGAAAAGTACTCTTACTTCTTTATTAACGACAAATTCGTCTACACCAACTGGTCAAAAAACTGTAATAGGAACCAGAAGGATAATCATGACTAAAGGTGCAGATGGAACCACTAGAGTTATAAGTCAATCCATACCGGGAGGAAAAACTGCCGCCACCGCAGATTCCAATCAGAAATCCAGCGTCACCCCACAGAAGGAAGGCTTACAAAAGGTTCAAATATTTAGAGGACCCGATGGTAAAATCACAGTCAAGGGCCTACTCGAGGGACAACAGTTAATACAATTACCGGATGGTAAAATGCATATAGTCATGGCCGGGCAACAGGGCATAGCTGGTCAATTGGTGGCAGCGACTGGTGCCAAATCGGTTGAATCAGAGAAACCAAGCGAAGAAAAATTGAACATGCCGAGCAAGGTTATAGTGGACGACTCCAAAGCCAGTCCCGTTCCTCGCACGACGCCAAGCTCGCAGCAGGCGGTATCGAGTGTGGGGCGGCATATTGTGGTGCAGGCGGTGGCGTCGAGCCCGCAGTCGGTGCAGCAAGTGGTGGTGCAGGCGGGCGCGCGGCCGTCGCTGTCGCCGCGCGTGCCGCCGATGCAGACCGTCGTGTTGCAGCGCGCACCCGTGCGCCCTGCCACGCCCAGACCAGCCGTGCCGCGCCTGCGCGCCGCCACCACGCAGCAGATTGTCGTCAACAACCCGGCGCTGGTGCAGCAGATCGCGGCTGGCAAGATTCAGTTGGCGACCGTCAACGGCCAGCAGGTGCTGATCCGCCCCACCGGAAACAATCAGGCGCAGATAGTGGCCCACATCGGGCAGAGTCCGGCCGCAGTGACGTCGCCGGCGCCGGTAGTGCGACCGGCTGCCGTACCGGTGCCGGCCGCGGCGCCGCAGCAGCAGCAGCAAACGCCACAAACGCAGGCGCCGCAGCAGCAGCAGCTCACGGAAGATCAGATCATGGAAAAGCGACTTCTAGCCGGTCAACCGCCGGGAACCATTATAAAAACAGTCACTGCTCAGGTTGGTTGATCTCTTTTTAATATGTTTATTAACCATGTAAGGTGAAAGTATGTAAAGTTTTAATTTAGCTATTAATTATATCCCTTTCTATTGTTTGTACATAATGTTCTCGGTTTTAGGTAATGCAAACGAGCAGCGGCCCGAGCATAGTTTTGCAAGGACTTCATGGTTACTCGTTATCACCCCAACAGCTCGCTCTTGTTCAACATCAAGTCAAACAACAACTTTTAAAAGGTATGTAAAAATCATATATTAAATTAATACATGCCTATACTACTGTACATGCTACCAAGAAGTAAGATTTTGCATCTACTCCTGACTCCTTATAGATACGTGTTTGGGGATTTCGGCTTTGTTTAAAGAACTGCAAGCATATGCCACTGTGTCAATTACAGTAATCATCATCATCACCACCATCATCACACCATTCATCATCACATTATGATGATATAATAGATACTTCTCATAGTATTTTACACCGACACGGATATCTTTGACAATTACTTTGCTGTTTGTAAACCTATTTACAAACAGCAAAATTATTTTGTTGTTGTAAAGGTTTTAATTCGAAAGTGCCATGCAAAAAACTGTATGGGCAGTGTCCCCACCCCCTCAACAGATTTCAAACCTCTCTCAGTTAATAGCTCTTGCTACGCTGATAATTATTTAGTATGGCAACATTCACCTCAGGAGTGAGGTTTTGACAGAAATTGGAATTTTATTTTTTATTGTTTTATTTTAGCGACCTACTCCAGCTTCGCACGGATGCAATTATATAAATAATAATCCATTGCTAAAAACCGCATTACAAACAGCTTAGTTTAAAAGATCTTATCGAACAGGAAACTGAGCGACTTAATTTTATACTGTGTCTAACTAGTATTATAACTAGTCTCAGATTAGTTAGTATAGTAAGAGTAGTCAGTAGATGTTGGTTCTACACAATAGCGATTTTCCAAATTTTTGAAAACTGCTTATATTTAAAGATTGGGACGAGAACGCTTTAACAGAAAAATAAAAAATAAATAATTAATGACTTTTTTTCTCCATTAAACCAATTAGGGTCGAGTTTATTTCTAATGGTTTTGAATTTACCATCAAAACGCTCGGTTCGATGACGTCAATTTTGTGTAAACAACAAGTGAAACGTTTAGTTTAAAGCCAGTGAGCTGACATTTGCTGTCGGCGACGTCATAATACTAATAAAGAAAAATCAAAACAAACGAAAAAAATTACAGTTTAGCATAAATAAACTTGCCTCCCTCTATAGCGTCATCACCATATGATTGTCGCGAAGATCTGAAATTAATAAACCTTTATGTAATTTAAGATCACTCTATATCAATTTGACGAATGACGTTTTGTCCTAGTAATTATGTACATCATCAGCTTTTACAAAAAAAAATAATATGATAGGAATGACTACTAATTTAGATACTTATACGGAAAGGAGATCGGCAAGTAGCCATATATTTACTGCCTGGTAATTAAAATACGTGGCCACAAAAGTATTTATTGTAAATTGTACTTTATGAACATAGGAACAAAAAAAGCAATAATATTATGCTTCACACTCGGGGGATAAAATATATTAATATTGTTGTTGTTCAATAAATAGCCCTAGTGGCGGTTTGCAGAAAAGCCACATCTATTAGTTATGATGTGAATTACGTAATTAAATTTATAACAAGTTTGTTTAGAAACGCAATAAGCTAACAGATAAATTATAGATGTCGCTTTCACGTTACGAAAACCAAACGCATAATAATTATTTTTCTTAGTATAAATAGTATACAGGGATCTATTTCACACCTCAAGTAACATATTTTTTTTTATAAAACGGGTACGATTAGTACTAGTAGCTGAAGTATAGAAAAAAATAACCATATACTCCAATTAAAAATAAATCTATCTATTGGGCCACTAGATGAAGCCTTTACGCCTCAAATTGATAATTTACAGCATGATAACCATATACTATACCGATATAATGACAACGAATACCACAGATAAGGACGTATTTTTTCACATGAATTCTGCGATATTCGGAGATTCATAACTTTTTATTCCCAAGTTCTAAAAATATATATTTTTTTATATAATAACTTTTTATGTACCTACTACTACATATTATGTTCGAAACTTGGCCGCTCTTAATGGAAAATCAGGCAGGATTTGCCAGTGTCCTTTTTGCATTCCGAAACTCGCCAGAGCAAAAGTCAGGGTTATACGCAAAAAAATTTGCGACCACAAGTTAATCTATTTTCAGTAAATTCGCACTGTCAGGAATTTACTGAAAATAGGTTAAGATTTTATAAAGCTTGACTCCATTTTAATATAAATATTTTCTTAAATATTTACAATTTATTTTCTTGCAAGAGAAGAATGGTATAATTATAATTTTTATCCTATAAACTACCATTTAAAACACATTTGCTTAAAATACATTACTAAAATATTATTTCAATTTATTTATTGTTAATAAATTAAATAAAATACCAACTGACACCCTTTTTGGACAGTGCAATAAAAATATTTAAGGGATAATAAATATTTAAATATTTAACTGTGTCTCAAAACTTCAATTTTGCGACATACCCCCTTCATCCACTGACAGTCTACACGTATTTTTATTGCGTATCTAGAAAAAGAAGGAGGTATGTTCAGTTTTTTATAAATAAAACTACAAAAGAAAAATATTTTGTGATAACTTATAAAATATTAAGGGTTTTACACCACCTGATACAATTTTTAGAAAGATCTTTAAGTTATTGCAAAACGTTAAACTCAATTTTCTCGAAATTTGTATGTTGTCAATTATGCGATTCTTCCACTGAGCTCTTTAAGTGTTCCAATGACCGGACGTAATAAACCTTCTAGCGCAAGAATCGACCGGCAAGCAAGGGATGCTGGGGCCCAGGAAGATGTACCTGGCCGTACAGCCGTCGCCGGGTGGGCCGCCGCCGCTGGCGCAGGTGTCATCGCCCGCGCTGCACGCACTGCAGCCGCTGCAGGCGTTGCAGCCGCTGCCCGTGCCCCTCCCCGCGCCGCAGGTAATATATTACTATTAACGGCCATCGGCTGCTGTCCTAAAATTTGTCCTGACTTTATATAGACAATATTAAACCTTGCAAAATACGGAAACGTATCAGTCGGAAACACTCCATGCACAACAAAAGTTTAGGATACTTTGGCAACTTTATTAGCTTGGTAAAATTTTCTATTTTATTTATGTGCTTGTTGTGTTGGGACTAAATATTAGCCTTATAATAATGTAGCAATTTCAAATATTTCTGGAAAATTCAATTTAAACGATAGCGTTAGCGACTGAATACGACATAACTAGTTGGGCCATCGGTGTGGTGTATATGTATGTTTCATAACTCCCAAGTGGTGTTGTGACCCACGTCTAAGAAAAACGCTCGCTTTTATTTCGACAAAATTAGGTTCAAAAATATACTCATTATAACATAATATAGCTCATATGTATAACAAGGGTTTTTCCATTTTGGAAAACGCCTAAATTGTTGTTTTATAATAAAACACTTTCTATTAACCAAGGACATCTTTTTAAGCAAATTAGTGGGATTATTGTTTTGTTATCTTTAACCTTAGGTTGGGGTATGAATTTCATGATTTAGGTAATGAACATTACTTTTACATTTGATTGTATGTCTGTTAAGTTTGAATGGATTAAGATAATTTCAAATAAAAGGTTGACGCGTTTTTGACCTGAAAATTGTATAAGTTATTATTTATAATAATAATGATATCAATTATTTTTCATACTAACAATGATTTCGTGTAATTATTAATTCCTGGATTTGAAATTATTAATAAACTAGATGTTACCCGCGATTTCGTCCACATAGAAATAAATACTATATTTATCCCACAAAAACAGTACATTTTCCGGGTCGCAAATTCGTATTCCCAATTTCATTGATATCCGTTTAGGGATTTTTGTGTGAAAGAGTAATAAATTCACATCCACGAATCCATACGTAACATGGTAATTAGAAAAGGCATTAAAATTCTTTTAACATACCTCCTTGAGTAATTTAACAAGGAAATATTCTACCAAATGAGAATCAATAATTTAATCATTCAACAATTTTAACAATCGACAGGTAATTGTAAGCACTTGCATTAATTCTTGTTTGGCGAAAGTATTGCTCTTGCAACTCGTGACAAATGTAGGTAGATGAACATGTTCAGTGTAATGTATACCGATAAGACTGGGATATCTAGTGTAAAATATATTTATGATATAATAAATATTAATTTAATAGACTAAGTTTATACACACCAAAGACTTGCTGTAAATTCAACACCATGTTTAATGTTTAAATTAATTATTAATAATTTTTAGATCCCGATATTTAAGGGTGTACTAGTCTATTTGTGCATTACTAATATGTACCAGGGCTTACAATATCAGCTGTACAATTGTGAAGCTTAAACTGCAATGTGCGGGACTCGCCGACTGCCGCTGCACAGTTCACTGTCATGTAGTAAATAGCCGCGCTCCCTGATGCCAATCTTGACCAGTCCAACCTTAAAGATCGGCGATTCGGTACATGATACATTCAATAGCTTAACATTACGGTAAATATTATCGCTATTACGAACTTAATGATTATTTCTTATTAAAAAACAGACTAAATAATAAACTCGTATGTATAGTATAGAAAACTTAATAAAAAAAAACAAATCAATACATAAAATTATAAATTCCTCAAAATTAGGCGTGACACATTCTTCACTTTTGATCACGAATTTTTAAGTTGCTCTCGGATGAAAAATATTGTTTGATTGAATGTATAATTTATGTTTAATTTTATCTACAATATTTCTATTTTATATACATTTAAGATATATCTGTAACTTGACAGTATAAGGAATATTTGATGCATATAATTATACCGTCAGTGTACACATACACTTACAGCATATTTATGTTAACATTTTAACAATAATTACTACTACATAATATGATATGGCTATAATATATGAAGATTTCTATAAATGCCTACTCAGAATATTAATTTCGTATTTTTTTAAGTGTGACTTCTGTACAACAAAATATTATGTAATAACTAGTAACCAGTTGCAATAAAATAAGTTTGTGAATATTCAGTCTATCAGTTTAGTAAACGCGATTTGCTATTTTTAATAAATAAAATCAACTGTTAAATTGCGCAAATGAATATTCTGCTATAGTCGTATAAAGTAAGATGTGAGGAGATGTTGACAGGAATTGCTCATACACCACTATACTATGTAACGGTAGCATTTAAACTTAATACCATTTACAACAAATGGCTAGTGCAATATATTACCTAAATAAATTATTTAAAAAAGTTGCTGACTTTTATTTCGACTAGTCCTTTTTTATTATTTATGTAACATTGTTTTCTTGTTTCTTTTGTTAAAAGTTATCTGCAAACGGTTTGTGGGGGTGTATGGGCAATTATAATAATATCGTAGAATTCGTGACGTATTTATGTAGAAACTTATGAACATTCAATTTTTCATTTTGTAATTCATGTTTCTATAAGATTCTGATTTAAAAGTGTTTACACATAGTGATATATTCCCACAAACGGATTATCTGCGGATGTTTTTGTTTTGCGTAAGGCATATTCTGTTCTTTAATTTTTTAACGTTTTTATGAGTTCCACCCTTTAGATATATTTTATACGTTTCGTTTTTAGGAAGCTAGCGAAGAAGAAAAGAAGAGCCAGTCTTTACTAAACGGCGAGGAAAATGTGGCCGAAGCGGCGAGTTGCAAAGAGGCTATACCGTCTAAGCCTGAGGACATTCAAGGCAATAACACAAAAACTGACATCGTTAACTCCGGCCTCGAGAACAAGCAAATTAACAAATTTATTCTCACTCCTGACTACATTCAACAAAGTAAGTTATACAATGGAAAATAAGAGTAAGTATGTAAATTCAAAACTACACAGTATACTGCTAACCTAAAAAGGGTAACTGCCTTTTTGAGCTGTGTCGTGCAAAATAGAAGTTAACAATTTGCAACATTATATGTGCTTGTTACAGAGCTCGCATAAAAAGTGTAAATAAAGATAGGTGCTTACTATGCATCTAGTCGAGTTAGATTCTCATTCTTAGTATTGTACAGACAGAGTTTGTCAAAATGTTTCAAACACTGGCTTCTATT
Source organism: Phengaris alcon alcon (assembly GCA_037179445.1). Lineage (NCBI taxonomy): Eukaryota > Metazoa > Arthropoda > Insecta > Lepidoptera > Lycaenidae > Phengaris > Phengaris alcon. The sequence goes on from JAYRCH010000589.1 coordinate 3,062,450, forward strand.
AAAAACTATAAACAGTATGGACTTCGCGGCTGCACTCAATAGTCTATGTTTTGATGGCATACTCGTAGTAAAACTAAACTGAGTTTTATGATAAGCTACAACAATCCTGAATCATTTTGATCAAAGATCTCTAGAAGTTTGTTACATTAGATAAATTATATTCCATATTTGGTTAAAATACAATATATTTTAGTTAGAGTACTCTACTGCTACTGCAAGTAATATATTTTTAAAACATTTAAAAGGGTCATATTGCGCTCATCTAGTTTGCTTGCAATCATCTAGCCCAAAAGCCAGAAAAATAGTATAATTTCTTTTTATTATTTTCTTAGCTATTAAGAGCGCTTTGAAGCAAGAAAACTTAAACCCGGAAATCGAGGAGAAACTACTTCAGCTGCAACGGTACCAGGAGAAACAAATGAAGCCGGAAGCGGTGGTGGAGCGCGTCGTGCGGCCGCCGTCTGCGGAGTCCCGGTCGCCATCGCCACCGTCACGTCGCCGCCCCGCGCGACACGAGGACGACGACGAGTGGATCGACGCCAGCCCACGCAAGCGCTCCCGAGCCGCGCGCCCGCTCTCTCCCCTGCCCGAGCCAACTCCCGCGCCGCGGCCGCCCCCGCGCGCCCCACCCCCCGCGCCGCGCACCCCCGCCGCAGCTCCGCCCCGCGCATCCCCAGCGCCCGCGCCGCCGCCCACACCCGCCTACACCGCCGCCGACGAGAGGCGCAGAGCCGCGTCCACACACTCGCGCTTGCAAATGCTGCTCTTCAAGCACAAGGAGATGCTTAAGAAGGATATTATTAAAAAGCGTGGTCTACTCGAAAAGGAACTCGGCGTCGAAATACAGGTAGAGATGGCTCTTTATCTATATTTAAGAATATGTCGATGTTCAGAGATCCAGATGATTAATATCGTGCCAATTTGCAGAAGGAGTTGTCTGCGGAGCTTGCGCTGCGGACACGCGCGGAGCGTAGTAAGCAGGAGGAGGTGCGCGGCAAACGGCGCACCACGTCCGGCGGCCGCGAAGCCGTGCCGCGCTCCAACAAGAAGTCCACCAAGAAAGAAAAGCTACTCTGCATTTGTCGCAAGCCGTATGATAACACCAAGTATGTTATTTTTATTAAACCATTCTTCGCTTTCGCTCTGTCCGTCCGTCCGTCTGTCCCCACTTCTAACTTCTGTAATTATGAACATACAACTATGACGAATTTCATTCTAAATGAATGTAATTTGTCATTGTTGACAACTTTGATTTGTCACAATAGTGTATAGATTTTTCTTTTTTGACATCCTAAAATAATATTCCTTACTAATAATAATATAAATGTGAAAGTGAGTTTATTTGTTACGTACGTAAAAACTACTTAACCAATCAACATGAAATTTGCACATAAAGTAGACCACGGAGAAGGACGTAGGCTAAGTAGGGTAATAGGTATTTTTGGAGCAAAGCTTCTATACGGACTTTTGAATGTGGACTATATAATTATTATTACATCATATATTAAAGTAGGTAGCGGTGGGAAGGTACCAATGTGTGCTAGGTAGGTTATGTAAAGATAATATTTAGGTTCGTAGGTAGGAAGGAATTGTGTAGGTCGATGGGTGTATAGACTAAGCATAAATGTATAAAACTAATTAATTACAGATGAGCGTTGCCAATTCAGATAAAACAATGGCAAACTAGTCGTCCTGTAATAATTTTGGAATTTCTTTTTTTATATTATACTACCTTATTGTTAAATATATCAACGGAGATAAAGTTTTTGTTGTATGTATCAGCAAGTCTATAAAATGATAAAGTGGGCGCTTACCAACATTGGTTCGACAAACTGCAGTAACAATAAATTTATGAGGTCTACGACAATGTGTTTTAACGGGTATTCTATAGCATATTTTATTATTTAAAGAGATGCAATCATATCTATTATGACACAGATCATAATATAGTAACATCATTTTGAGTTGGATTCGTCTAAAGTAAGGCCAACGAGACGAGATAAAAAACGTAAATAAACGGACCGCTACTGAGTTGCATTATGAAAGTGAGTTAATATTATATCTGTCCTTATCACTCGTATGCAATAATGACGTCGGTTGGTCGACGACAGCTGTCGTAGCGTGTTTCGTGGTACAGGAAAGCGGCCAGTGCCGCAGTTGTCAACATTTGGTCCGCCAAACAATGGTGAACAAGTTCATTCCTGTTTGGATTGCGTTCGAAGTGATACATATTTTTTCGTCTCTGTATTTACTTTGTTGTTATTATTCCGTTTCGGTTAGTTTTATTTTTGATTTTTGCTGTTATTGTGAGTGCTTAGTTGTTGATTTTAATTATGGAATCACAGCCTGGCGGCTCTAGACAACCTTTGAAAGAAATCAATTCACCACGCAAAAAGACTGCCACCTTATCATTGCGAGCTCAATCCCATTGAACTCGTATGGGCTGACATAAAGGGACACGTAGCTCGCAATAATACTACATTTAAATTTGAAGATGTGAAAAAACTGATACAAGAGGGGATCCAACGTGTATCTGCTGATAAATGGCGAAATTGTGTGCATCATGTAATAAAAAGTCGAGGACAATTTTTATGGCAATATCGACAACATGATTGATAATACAATAGATAGTTTTATCATAAACACAGCTGACTCGGACTCTTCCGACGAATCATCTTTGTCTAGTACAGACGACAGCGATTAAAATTCGAACTTTATAATAATTTATTCAAATAAAAATGTTTTGAACCCCTGAAAATTTGTTTACATTCTTTATCTCGTCTGGTTGGCCTTACTTTAGATGTTAGTGAGAGATGACTGTGCCTATCTAACAAAATATTGTAAGACTCGTGAATGACAACATCTGTAATGCATGGAATGCAGAAATTTCTTCTGGAGCATTTCTATTGCGTCACTATACTTTTTATAAATACGGGTTCCAGATGGCCACAGCGTATTCAAATTGTAAACGTATGAGTGATTTGTAGATACGAAGGTTTCTTGAGGAATGCATAAAACCCTTACACGATCTTATAACGAATCCATACTAATTTTAATTAAAATAAAGTATGTAATTACAATTTTTTATTTAATAATTATATTTCGGTGTATAATCATACAAAAATTACAAAACATCCCCAAAGGTGGGTTATTTTTGTATGTAATTTTGGTATTCTTATACTTGGGTATTCAATTAAAATCCCTTAACCTCGAGACGACACACTGTAGAGTGGTCAGTAGAAATAATAAACTTTTGGTGTTTTATTGTAAGTTAAATTGTAGTGAGTACTATTCATTTTGTACAGCAACTATGCTTTATAATACATCGTTTTAGAAACTTTAATTTCCTTGACAGATTTTACCTGGGCTGCGAACATTGTAGCAATTGGTTCCACGGCGACTGTGTCGGCATAACGGAGGAGATGAGCAAGAGCATGGAGGAGTACGTCTGCGCGGAGTGCCGCCGCGCCGCCGAGACGCAGGAGCTCTACTGTCTGTGCCGCCAGCCTTATGACAACTCACAGTGAGTACCGAGTATACTACTCGTTAACTCGTGTTATCTGTGTGTCATGAGTCCGAAATTATGTTTCAAGTTCTGTTTAGGTTAATCAACTGCACTAGACGTTTTTACGAATATTGGGGAGACGACTACATGTAAAATATTTTGTTTAATTTATATGCTCAGAAATATTGAGGTATTAATTACTCAATAAACGTAAAAAAAGTATAATATTTTATGTATAGTTCAGTAATCAGAAGATGCATTAAAAAATATTAAAAAGTTTCAACTTTTTTTTGCTTAATTAGTAAAAATAAAAACATTTATTAAAATGTTCCTGAGGCCTGATCATTCATACGCTTAGTTAATTAATGGTGACGTCACAGTTAGGTATGACTTCTGTATGGAGCTTGCGAAATTTTGTAAACAAATCACTCTAACTACAAAATATATATTTTTTAAAACAGTTTCCTCTGAAAACGAACTGAAAAAATCATACTATCAATTTATGCATTAAAAAACAATTGGTCTACCCATAATTTGTTTCTGTGTATTTAATTATAAATTTTATTTCTAAACGTTATTTAATTTAATATCATTTTGTTTATAATATTGTTATAATTTTATTTTCAGGTTTTATATTTGCTGCGATCGATGCCAGGACTGGTTCCACGGCCGCTGCGTAGGGATATTGCAATCGGAGGCAGATAATATTGATGAATATATTTGTCCCAATTGTCAGAAAAATAATTCAGTTAATTATGCAAACATGAAAGAGTTGACAGCCAAAGATTTTGAAAATCTTAAGAGACTTGTAAAACAAATACAACTGCACAAAAATGCTTGGCCTTTCATGGAACCAGTTGACCCGAGAGAAGCTCCCACATATTATAAAGTGATAAAAGAACCAATGGGTAAGTTTTTTGATTATTATAAATGAATGCTGTTTTGTGATAATTATATTTTAATAGGAACGCTTTCCATTGAGATTAATCAAATAAAGAATTGCTCTATTTTTATGTTGCGGTCGCTGGATGTTATGGAGATCCGAAATAAAAAAGTAACCGTGAGCAAATCCTATATAAAATTAAGGATATTTTCGATTAAAAAGGAGTCAAAATTTTGTATTTTACTTTTGAGATTCTTTAAACATATATCCTTATCCGAAATTAGCGAATAATACGAAATAATTTTAGTGTATAATACGACATAATTACATATTATCCGTAACGGTACCTATCAAAAATTCTTACAGCTTTCGATCTACTTTAGCCACCAGACGACACTTTGTGTATGTCGGGTCTGCCCCCTAGCGGCAAAAAAATAATCGAAAACAGTGTGTGCTGTTAAGAAATTTTAACAGTATATTATTACAATTTTATTGACAAATCGGTCCCTTTTGGGATTTTAGGTTACTTACCTTATGTTGAATAAAACTAAATAACTTATTTTGTTTATGAGCCACATATCAAAAGGGTCTCATGTTATAACTTTGTTGCAAAAAAATGTAAAAGAACACATTTGAATCTCGAAAAAAAATTTTTTTTTCTCATATAAATATTTTTAATCAAGTTTCTTAACGTAAAATTTTATTTGCTATCAGAATTCCCGATCAATAAAATTAAAGGTATATTATCTGCTGATAAAATTTCTAATAGCCTCGAAACAACACTACTATACTATACTAAACAACTGTATGTATACTATACATACAGTTGTTTAGTATACATATACAGTTGTTTATATACTTACATGTCTTTTTTTCAGATTTGCAAACAGTGGAAAGAAAAGTGAATGAACAGACGTATAGTACTTTAAGTGAATTTATTGGTGATATGACTAAGATTTTTGACAACTGTCGTTACTTTAATCCAAAGGATTCCGAATTTTATCGCTGTGCTGATGGATTAGAAGCATTTTTTGCGCAAAAAATAAAATATTTTCGTGAAAAGTTATTTGAATCTACACAGTGATTTATGAGTGTCAGTGTAAAACTATTATGAGCGAAAAAGTGCGTTTAAGAAAATAAATTGTGAAAGACAATTATATAAACTAATAATATTATTTAGATCTTGTATCTTCTGTATATTGTATAGCAATGTAATAAATATTAAAAAAAATGTGTAAATTATACAAGAAAACCACTAAGTATATCAGCTTCATTTTCACATTAAGTATTTATTGTATTTATTGCTATATATTTTATTTTATTACATTTGAAGCGGACTCTTTAGAGGAGGGCATACAGAAGTTGATATACAATAATTAAATGATATCACCTAGTGTGGTAGCTGATATGACTAAGTAATTTTAGTTAGTATTTAATGTAAGTAAATCTTATGGTACGTAAGAAATAAATTTTTAATATCAAATAATTCTTTTCTTTTAACTTGTTTGTATAATATGTAACAAAAATCGCAAAAATTAGTTTGGGATTGCGATTAGGAAAGCAATGAAACTAAATAGACACTGAAGTTGACTACTCTTGATGATAATATATCTTGACACAACCAAAGGAACAAATAAAAACCATGTATATCATGAATGTTTTATTCCATTTGAATTTTTCATACTAATCTTTGTCTAGTTTAAAATGCTCAATTAATACTATTACACAAAATATGTTTTGCAATGGCACAAGATTCCCAACAGTTCCTGGGCAGTTTATCGATGGCATAAACAAAAATTATGAACTGATTAATATTAAATTATGTGATTCAATGACATTCAAAGCAGTTACAACATTGTAAATTAATTTGTGAATACAAGGGTAGGTGTTTATAATATTATTATTGCTTATTTTTATTAAGAAACGTAACTACTTCTACTGACGTTATTTTTTGAAATCTTTAAGCATTTCTCGATGAGCCTATGAAAATTTATTAAATGTTAATGCTACAATTTGCAAGAATGCTCCTCGTGTTATGTACAAAATGGGCTAATCTATAATATTAATACTTATGTATTATGTAGTGAGTTATCATATAGGCTCATCAGTGATGAGACACGCTGAATAAATCACAGTTACTTAATAGTTGTGCCAAATTGAACACACCATAAGGTATGCGTCACTTATTAAATAATAATTACTATATACAAAAATATTATTCTAAAAACTATCAGTCATATTTTATGGGTCACAATTTTAAGACCACCATATCAAAATAATTCTCATTTAACAGCTGTATTTTTGAAACATTACTTTATACAATTCGTTATTATCAATAATATAAATTGAGACTTAATCGTAAGAACTACTCATTAACAATATATTTAAAAACAACAATCTATTACATATAGGTATTAAAGCATTTCATAATATTATAATAAAATTTATATTCTATAGTTATAATAACCATAAAAGAATTAACTAGTTTATCAATAAAATACCTAATTTTAATTCAGATGCCAGCACTTCATCGAAAATAAAGCAATATTGGCTAATACTTTTACCAGAGAAAAAAAATTGACCCATGAACTTTTAGGATAGTACAATAGGGAACATACTTATGACTCTGTCACGTAGTATGCTCCCTAACCACTTATTACCCCCGTCCCCTCACAGTGACCATTCATAGTATACGCCGAGACCCCCATCTTTTCACGCAGTACTAATGGCGGGAGATTTTCCTAGATGTTGACTACGTGACAAAAACCTAAAAACCCACCCAGGTGGGTGGAGGTTTTTGGTCACTATCAAGCGTAGTACTTGGAACATTCACCTCCCTCCGTCCCCTTAACAGGTCACGTGGTATGGGTGTGTTCCTTTATGTATTTTAAAAAGTAACCTAACATTGTTTTTATCTTTAGCATGAGCAAACAGAAGACTTTTATATTATATCTAGCTGTTTCCCGCGGCTCCGCCCGCTTAAATATACTATCGAGTATCCCGCGGGAATGTTCTACTTTTCCGGGATAATAAGTAGCCTATGTTTAATCTAGAGCCTTAACTACTACCATACCAAATTTCATAAAAATCCGTTCAGTAGTTTTTGCGTGAAAGAGTAACAAACATCCATCCATCCATCCATCCATCCATCCATCCGTCCATCCATCCATCTATCCTCACAAACTTTCACATTTATAATATTAGTAGGATGTAAAAAAGCTGTAGGCAGTGAGGGTTACTCCTATAAGGAATGACAATGATAAATCTTTGTTAAGTACATGAATATAAAATAACTAAACATATACCCCTTACTAATAAAAATATTTAAACAGCGTATAAGCTACACAATGTTTTGTCCTTGTCTGATACATCGGAAAAGTCGCTTGACAGACAAAGACAAAACATGTACAACTTATAGACTGTATAAATATTTTTATTAGTAAGTAAGAAATATAAACAGGACAAGGAGCAAAAGCCCTCTTTTATAAATAATGTATAGCGACTACACAAAATGATAGCTGCCATGAATCATGATTGGCTCGAAATGACTTTTTCTGAGTCTTAAAAGATTCTCACCAACAATAAAGCTGTTTGTCCACCGTCAACGGGACCTCAACGAGAACGAGATGACGCCGCCGGTTTAGGGACACATACATTCACTATGGCCGTATGTCCACCGCACGCCCGTCACCCGAGCGCCGTCATCCCGTCCGCCGAAATATCGCTTAGTTCGGCGCTACCGCTAGAAATCGGCCCGAGATTGTGACGGACCGATGTGGCGGCAATACATAGCACGTATAAACGTGCCCACCACCACCGTCTCCGAGGCGTCACCGAGAACATAACAACAAGATAAAAATGGCCAAGAAATTTAAATACGCCATTTATTCATTAATAGAACTTGTCGAACGTTAATATATTGTTTGTGGGATTAAACTAAGGATGCATCCAAAGATAAAATTTTGGGAAAGAAATGCATGGCATAAATGTCTTTATGGAGCCGAACATCAAGGAGATGGACCAGAAAATTAAAGACGCAATCAGTACAATGTACATATTAATGTAACACACAGTAAGAACAAACTGAACCACCGAGATCGTCGCGGTTGACAAACGATCGCCGTCACGTCAACTTAATCTCGTTCTCGGTGACGTCCCGTTGACGGTGGCGGTGGACAAACAGCGTAAAGGATAAGTTTTGAACAAGACAGGCACGCGTTCACGATGAGTGTGAAATTTTGTGGCATTATTATGCAGACCTCATGTGATCTCAAGTTTTATATTATATACATTAGTTAATAGCTAAAAACATGACCTAAAGATGCTAAATCAATTTACTTACATTAATAAAAATTAACTGGTCGAAAAGTTTTACAAGTTTGTGTCTAAATATAATAGTCATTTTTGTTACAGCTTTCTATACCTAGGTAGTATAAAGTATACCTAATAATACTAAGCTATGATTGATATGTACATACAAAGCACTTGTAATAAATAAATGCGGTAAAAATCTGCGGGTTAAAGAAAAAAAAGTTAAAGAAAAATGGTAATTAAATTAACGGCAGTAATAATTTTTTTCCGGTTTGGAATGGATCAATAATATATTCTATATTCTCTGATGTGAACAAGGAATTAGTGTTTGTACTAATTTTTTTTAAGTTTGAATCAAAATACCTAATAAAAAAAAATCCTAGCCTCAAAAAAATATAAACATTAAAAGAGCGGGTTGGTCGGTAGCAGTTTAGGAAGCCCCATCAGAGTCGATACGACATAAGACACGCGGTGAGGGCGGCGTGGAGGGCGCGGCGGGCGCGAACGGCGTCGGGGCGCGCTACATATGCAGTTCGCCGGCGCCGGGCGGCTGTCACACGAAGGAGGAGAAGCCGGGCAGCGGCGCCCGCGATCGTGCCATATTGTTCATCACGATCTGGCCGCCGTTGAGGCTCACCACGGCGCTGCCCTCGGGCTCCGAGTCCGTGTAGCTCTGGTAGTGCCGCGGCCCGCGCGCCGGTCGCTGCCGCTTCCACGACTGCCGCAGCGTATCGTTCACGTTCGCATAGTGGTTCACGAACGAGTGCGGCTCGGACCGCACGCTCTCCATCTCGCTCTCGGAATTCTGAAACACGCATCACAGTCAGTATCGAGGCTAGAAATGCCACGAAATGTCGATAAAACGAAAATTAGCCACGGCTACGACTGCAAATAAATATAGTAACTAGATGAAAAAGTATAAAATGATTCGTCGGCGGACCGAGATGTCGCTACGTATGTACAGCGCAGATAGCGAACCGATTCGGGCCCGGTTAAAACGGTCGTCGCGTGCGCCGTTTAACCGCACCCGGGGATGCACCTACGGCTCCGTGTGCTAGTCGGTATGCGGTATGCAAGCGTGACAAAATGACTTGAGATAGCGAGACTCATAATAATAGTTACCGTCACGTAATCCGCTCGAAAGGTCGTCGGGGAAAAAAATAAAGCGGTTTAGTGGCATTAGGATCGCTTATACGACGCTAATCTTTATGGTGATCACCTGGGAGTCAGAGGAGCTGATCTCGGAGGGTTTCTCGGTGAGCGAGGAGTCATCGGGGTTCTCGTCGTAGCCGCGCAGACTCTCCTCGTCGCTGTGGTAGGCGACGGAGGCGGGCGAAGGCCGCGGCGGCGACTTGGCGAGCGCGGGCGGCTTGCGGCGCAGCGTGCCCGCGCCCGTCAGTGTGCCCGCCGAGCCCGCACGCGCGCGGTACAGGTCCAGCGCCAGCGACCCGCGCTCCTCCGCGGACCCGCCCAGAGATTCTTCTAGAGTTTTCTGCGCTTCCTCTGTACGAACACACAGCACATTAGTCGACTATTCTGTAAGAAACCTAGATGTCATCCAATCGTAAAAAGCTATCAAGCCTATTTTGATTGGAGTAATACAACAAGTACAGACTTTATTAAAACATCTAATTTTGCAATGCAACGTCGAAATTATGCTATGCGAAACTCACTCCTATACTTGTAGCTCTTGCTCTTGACACAGAGGATGGCGATGACCATGATAATGATGATGATAGAGGCGGCGGCGAGCGCTACCATGAACCAGGTGCTGCGGTAGAAGGGCCGGTACTGGAGGTAGCCGTACTCGAGGTACAGCTTGGACGGGGTCACGATGACCTTGTCGCTGTACGTGGGGTTGCTGATGCCGAAGGAGTTGTAGGCTATGATGCGGAACGAGTAGGCCGTGGACGGCAGCAAGCTCTGGTACGAGATCGTGAACTCCTCTAGTTGCCCGTTGCTGGTGCGGGTTATGGTCTCCCATCGCGTGTCGTCTGAGAATTTTTAGTCATAAGTATTCGATTAAGCGACCAACGTTTTACCAATATAATATTATATTAAAGTTATTTAATAGGTATATAAATAGTTACAACTTACACGCTTGCCATGTTTCCTTAGCTGCATTAACAGTAAATCACACACTATAGAACTTTCAATAAAACGTGATAATAATATAGTACACTCATGCACTTAATGATCTCTTAATAGGGGTACGCAGACACTATTTAACTTTTGCACTCTATGGCAAAAATATATCCAGATAATTACCTTTCTTCCGCGCCTCGATGTAATAACCCAGCAGCGGTCCCTGCCCAGAGGCGGCGTTCCGCCAGCGCAGGCGTAGCGCGGCAGGGTCGGCGGCGAGCTGCAGCGCGCGCGGCGCGGCGGGCGAGCCGGGCTGCGGGCCAGTGCGCGCACGCGCCTCCGCCGCCGCGCCCGCGCCAACCGTCACGCCGCGCACCACGAACCGGTACTCCACCTCCTCCTCCAACCCGCCCACCGCCAGCCGCCGCTCCGACACCTTCTGCTTCACTTGCTTACTGAAACCTGTCACGATCGACGAACGTAAATAAGCTATGTGTCATAAATAGAAATAACCTAGTAACTTAACATTATAACTGAAACATAGAAAATTATGAAAAAGCGTGTGAATGAATGTGATAAACCATTTATGCCGCTAAAGCAATTGCTCGCTTAAAGACTTATGAAGGTAATTAAATTGCACATTTGTTACTCTTGTATCATAAACATTTTGTAACAAACTCACGTTCGTCCTGCTCGATGGTCTCGTACGTGACGAGGTAGGAGTGTATGAGGCCGTTGCGGCGGCGAGGCGGCTCCCAGCTGACGACGAGGCTATTCATCGTAATGTCGGAGAAAGTGATGTTGCGCGGCGCGGACGGCAAGCCCTGCTGCGTGCGCACCAGCACCGCCGTCGACCGCGGCCCGTCGCCCGCGGGGTTGAATGCCAGCACCTGCGCAATATAATCATTCAAGCTTCAGTCACAGATGATTGAATTATTAAAATCCGAATTTATGTAGCTCGATTTCATACAAGTGTCAGTCACATGCACTCATTTGTCCTTCGTTCGAAATAGTCCCATTATCCAAAGTATATTTTTTAGGTTGCGATACTTATGCCCGTTTTCACCAACACCACCTAAAATTTAGGTGTCCCTTAAGCCAGTATAAGGGGCACCTAACGCAAGTTTTGTTTTCACCAACGTTTAAGTGACACCTAAACCATTAGGGGACCCTTATAATTTAGGGGATGAATTGACGACCCCGTAAAGCTTAGGTGACGGATATTTTTATGTTATTTTGCGAATCATCTATTGCACCGAACAGTGAAATAAGATAAAAATGGATATTGATCACGATTTATTTGAAGATTTAGAAGCCATTGAAGATATAGAATTAATAAGTAACCGAAATTTATTTAGACGGCCTCGTATTTACCGTAATAGATCAAAAGATTTTGAAAAATATGATGAAAAAGACTTTTTCATAAGATACAGATTGTCAAAAAAGTGTTATATTTATATTGCAAAAGATCGAACATTTATTAGAATTCCACAATGACAGGTAAGTACCTAATCATTATAGTGAATCTGATAACATACCATGCTGTGTATGCCACCACCATGATATATATTTATATTTACCTGTACTTGCTAAATTTTCTATTTACCAACTTATCTTTTTTTTTTGCCATTATTACAGAAATAAATCTGTGGCTCCGATTAATCAACTCTTGTGTGCCCTGAGATTTTATGCGACAGGCAATCAATTATTATCTATAGCAGATCTAAATGGCATCAGTATTTCTACTTGCAGTCGAATTATAAAGAGAGTGTCTAATGCCATTGTGGGTCTGCGAAGCGAATTTATACAATTCCCAGACATAGAAGAACAACAAATAGTGAAAGAAGAATTTTACAGAATAGCTCGATTTCCGAATGTTTTAGGATGTATTGTACACACATAAAAATTCAATCGCCAGGTGGGCGTTTTCTTTTCTATTTCGTGTCCTATTTAATTGTATAACCTAGAATTTTTTTTTATCTATCTGTGCTTAATTATAGGAGGAGATGATGCCGAACTATTCCGAAATAGAAAAGGCTAAATGTCCATTAATATGCAAACAATAAGTACTGCAAAATTATTGATGACTGATGTGGTGGCACGCTGGCCTGGATCAACACATGATGCTACCATATACCAAAGTAGTCAGAGATATTCAAAGTTTGAAGTAGGTGACTACAGAGGAAATTATTTGTTAGGAGACAGTGGATATCCATTAAAGGTAAAAATAAAACGATGACTTTTTGTAAATAATAGTAAAATTTTAATCATTACAAAAACCTCCACCTGAAACAAATAAAGGTTTTATTAGGTAATTTATTATAACTGATAAAAATATAAAAAAAGCCAGCAATATTACTGACCCATAAATAAATTTATGAAGATATTATTATATATTTTACAGAGCCATCTTTTGACTCCTTATCTAAATCCTGTTACACGTGGTCAACAAAAGTATAATGATGCTCACATTAAAACAAGAAATGTAGTCGAACGGCAATATGGAGTCCTGAAAAGAAGATTTCCAGTGCTAGCAGTGGGTATCAGACTACGATTGGAAACAGCTATCCGTGTTATGCTGGCATGTTGTGTTTTACATAACATATTATGTATAATTCGAAAAGGTGATCCAATAAATGACGGTTCGATTCCAAATTTAGAACGTCTAATTAATGACGATCAAATTCCCCGTCCACCGATTGCCATTAATGATCCTGTCTATGGCTTTCAAAGAAGTCAGATGACTCAATACTTTGATGCTCTCTAACTGTATAATTATAATATTAATAACAATAAAAATAAGCATTTACCTCTAATTTGTTCCAAAATCGCAGTTTTAATTTCCACCTCCCTTGTTGCTGCTTGTAATTGTAACTTGTACAATTTTTTCTTAAATTGTAATTCCTCCCTTAATAATTGTTCCTTAAGGTCCTCCACAGTTTCCCTTTTCTTATACACATTTTGAATGCTATGGGAAACTGTAGCAGTTGCCTCGCTACGTTCATTATTATTTGGTATCTGAGGCCGCCTTCGTGACCACAGTGGAGTTTTATTTATTAAAATCTGCTTTTCTTGGGCACCCTAAGAAATAAAAGAATAGCATCATTCCAAATCTTGTGGATGTTGTAAAAGGCGAGTAACGGAGTACCTAATCAAAGCATATTCACCTGACCTTTCCAACCCGTCGATGGACGGGTGGAGGGAGAATGTAGGCCAAGTATTACTCTGGTAGTATAGAGAGGATGGTGATGAAAATCAATATTTTTTGGTAGAGTAGAGTAGCCTATGTACTACTCTTTGATGCAAGTGATGCCAGGGCAAAAGCTAGTAATAATTACTAATTTCCTACAACAGAACTAATTATTTACAAAATGTATATACAAAGTTTCTATCTACTTACATCACCCTCAGGTTCTACAGTTAAGTTTTCATCAATATTGATGATGCCCTCTATAATATTCGGCTGGGTCTTACAAAAAGTTTCTTCTCGTGTCTGAAAAATTTTTTTTTTTTCATTAAGGTTGTAAAATTAAGAGTATTTCGTTATCATCTGTTTAAGAGTTATTTCGAAGAACGCAAATTAATATACCTCAAGGAATTTTGGTTCGACAATTGTTTGCACTTTTAGTACTTCGACTGCAGGTTCCAAATGCTCATTTTGGGTGCAAATGATTTTAGCGAGTGTCTGTTCTTGTCCAGATTCAGCATCGCAGTCTGGAACTCCCAACACACCTGTGCACCCTCGCCCAAGTATAGCACAAACCTGTTCCAGTACAGGGTGAATTTTTAAAATTAATGGGCCACCCTCTGTTTGACTTGTACTGTTTTTTATTTGAGCATAATATTTTTTGCTCTCACTTTTTAACTTCTCCCACATTTTCATCAATGATTCCTTGTTTCTAAAACAAACAGAAATTTATACATTTCAGTTTTATTATATCTGGATTTTTAGGTTAGAATGGTACATATATAAATGTTTACTTCTATCAAATAATAAATAGGTAGGTACATAAGGAATGTATAAAATGAATAACTCATACCTGTATGTGTTTGAATTTGAATTAAAGGAGTTTGTAATGCTTATCCATGCACTATTCTTCGTTTCCTTCGTGGTCCCATCTGTTTTTTTATTTAGAATTGTTTCTTTATGTTGTAGTAATAATTGAATTAACTTGTCTTTGTCTTCCAGTGAAAAGTTTTGACCGCGTTTCCTCTTTTCCGCCATTATTACTTTACATTTAATGTAAACGAAAGCAAAACAACAAGCAAATGAAATGATGGAAATGAAATAAATCTGAGTTAGCTGTCAAGTGTCATTCGCGTGTCATTAAAATATACTTTTTAGGCAACGGCATTCGCAGCACAGCCAAGAAAAGTTGAAACTTTTGTAGTTAACATAATATTCACAAGGTTAAGACCCTATTCTTGCGATGTCAACGGAACTGATAATGATAATTAATTGTTTTATACTATATATTTTGGCAAATATCAAAAAAATCGTCAACTCGAATAATTCATCGATTAAAATTTGCATCGATCCCCGCACTAAACGTCACTTAACTAGGGGATTCTTACTTAGGTAGCCCTTAGGTCGGTGAAACGGAATGCAAGGTAGGGGACGATTTGAAGGGTCCCTTAAATTAAGGGACCCTTACTTAGGTAACCGTTTAGGTGATGTTGGTGAAAACGGGCATTAGTGAACTTATCTAGGAACACCTAAATGAGATACTGCGGACTTTGTCTAAGAACCCTTACCTGAATGCGGTACTGAGTGAACTTATCGAGGAAAACTAGGGAGTGCGAGGTGGCGGTGGCGGGCACGACCTCGATCTCCTCCTCCACGCGCCGGTCCGGCTCTATCTCCTCCGGCGACTCCGTCATCAGGTAGAACACCTAAAAATACATTTTCCAATACTTTAAACATCTCCCCTTTCTCGAACTCTCCTCGGAGAAACTGACTGACGACTGAAGGCTGACTATTTCATCTTCGAATTCACAATCTTTAACCATATCAGAGTAAAGGTACGTTTTCATTTGGAATTTAGGTCGTTTGATAATCTGATTGTTCACTTTTTTACCCGACTACGGTGAAGCCGAAAAGGAAGAGGCATTTGGCATTCTATGTATGTATGTTCCATCGTAGCGTCTAAAAAACTGATTCCAATTTCGATGAATGAGGAGTCAATGGATTCGTCATAGTTTTTCATAAACGTATTAAAATTAGTGTTAGGGCATACCTTATACCCGAGCAGGTCGCCGTTCTGCTGCGCGAGCTGCGGCGGGCTCCAGGTGAGCGCGACCTCCGTGGGCGACACGGGCTCGGCGGCGACGCGCTGTGGCGGCGCGGTGGGCACGGCCTCGCCCACCCACACCACCGCAGGCGTGCCCGCCGGCCCCGCCCCCTGCGAGTTCGCTGCGAACACGCTGATCTCGTAGTTGCGGTCTACCGCCAGGTCGCGCAGCACCACCTCTTCACTCTGTTGCACACGAGAGAGACGGAAGTTAGATAGCGGTAGTCGATTGTTTTTGAATTATAATATTTTATACGACAAAAATTAAATACTTTAATAGGAAATCGATGAAAAGAAATAGGCATTATTTTAAACATCTATGTGTTGAATTCCGTGTTTAGAGGTACTAAGATAGTTTCATGCATGAAAACATAAATATTTTTTTGTATATCTGAAGCCCAATTCTCGTAACTATTTGTGATCATAATCCTGTTTCAGTCCGCGCTGTGCCTCATTCGCTCACGCGTGATGGACGCGTGTGTATGCGACTCCTTATGTGTTATTTCCATTATTTTTGTTCATACAATTAGAGATACTTTTTGACGACCTGGCTCAGTTGTTCAGTGTTAGCACGTCGGCGCTCAAGCCGCAGGTCGCGTTTGACTCCCACCGAGGGATCAAAAAGTTTGCAATATTCGTAGTTGTGTATTAAAAATGTTTAATAAAATATTCTTCTTATGTTTCCTTTCCCTTATATATACTTATCGCGGGGCGAGATTGACGTGGTTTGAAGAAGTCTATATATATTATAATTAGTATTTATTTGAAGTGTGGTGGATACTATAGGCTTACCTTGATGCCGGGGACTTCCTGCTTCATAGTATTCTGGAGGGAGCTGGGGAAGTCGGTGAGCGGCTGGTAGTAGACGCGGTAGCCCCCGGTGGCCGCGTCGCCGCTCCAGTGCGCCTCCTCCAGCGGCGCCCACTGCACGCGCACGCTGCTCGGCGTGATGGGCACCACGCGGAGATTCTCCACAGCTTTACTGGGCGCTGGTATAATTTAAAATAGTTTGTTGTAGACAAATTGCAGATTAAGATATCTCTAAAAATATATTTATGGCAGCTACTCTGCAGATATGTAGAAAACGTTTAAACATATATTCAAGAACGTATTAAAATTGTCAATTTGTATAAAAACTTAATGGTCAAAATATTCATAATATATTAATTAAGGAATATGGGTTTCATTGTAGAAAATAAAGGTTAAGTCGATGTTGATCCTTTTAGGGGTTGGAGTTCCAATCTTTTCCAATATTTTCTACAATGAAACTCGTATTCCATAACTAATATTTTACGAAATTTATATACATTATATATAATTATGGAATATGGGCCGTTAACGACATATTCAGTGTTATTACTGTATAATAATATATATAAATATGTAACCAGACTCTCGGTAGCGGTTTCAACAATTTCCATGAAATTTAGTATGCAGATTGGATGTTTTGTGATGATGATGGTAGTTTGAAGGGTGAAAAATCGATCTTGCTTGATCTAGTATTCCAGAGAATGTGCGGTACATTTATGAATTTTAACATGTTTCTTCTTTCGTGGCGCAATATACATAAATTCGCCATTTATGACATCGGTCTAGGCGGTGGCGTGGTCGCACACTTTTTGCGTAGTTGGTAAATTGGTGTCTGGCGCATCCCGGTCAGACGAATTATACTTGGTGTCTCAAAAGAAATTTTAAATTTAGTGGATCGATTAAAAAAAAAGTATGCCGTATATAGAAAAAATGTTTATTAATTATTAAAATACACTTTTTGGGGATTTATTTCTTAAAAATAATATCGTCTAAATGTAGACCCTCGCGTTCTCGGCACTCATTTAATCGAACAGTAAAATTACTTATGACGGCTCGGCAGGTGACTCAGGGATGGCTGCCATTTCGTGACGGATATTTTCTTTCAAATGCGCCAGTGAAGTCAGTTTATTGGCGTAAACTTTAGATTTAATATAACCCCATAGGAAAAAGTCCATAGGGGTTAATCTGGACTGCTTGGAGGCCAATTTATGTCACCTCTCCGGGAGATCAATTTGCCTGAGAAAATTTCACGAACACGTGGCAGAGACATATTGGACGTGTGTGAAGTTGCTCCGTCCTGTTGGAACCATGTTCTTTGGTTATAGCCAGGAAAGTTTTGCAGTTCAGGTACCAAGAAGTTGTCTAACATCTCCACATAACGCTCTGAATTCACAGTAACTGCACGCAACCTTTCGTCTTCAAAAAAGTAAGGGCCGATAATTCCTCGCGCCGACATCGCAGCCCATACGGTCACTTTAGGCGAATGTAGGGATTTCTGATGTTTGCTTTTCAGATTCGTTGCACTCCAGTAGCGGCAGTTCTGATTATTTACGTGGCCATTAAGATGAAATTGAGATTCATCCGAAAACAAAATGTTGGTAAACGTTGAAAATAGTTCAATCACCTGATTTACGAAATTAAGCCTCTGACTGGCATCTTGGGGCTTTAATTCTTGCACCAATTGAATTTTATAGGGGTGCAGCTTTAGGTCTTTGTGCATAATGCGATGTAATGATGATCTATGCACATTTAAAGCACTTGCGCGCTTCCGAATTGAAAGGTTCGGGTCGTCGCGAACAGACTGATTACCACTCTCCACGTTTTCTACCGTTCTTGATGACCTAGGTCGTCCGGATTATGATTTATCTAGCGTTGTACCAGTCTCTTCAAATTCTTTAACAAATTTTAAATGAGAGGTATGCTTGGCGCATCATTTAAGTAGCGAAAACCTCGAATACTGCAGAATTTTCTACGCGCTACAGTCGCCGAATCACCGTTTTTGTAAAACTCTCGCACGCACAACGCGCGGTCTGCTCCCGAGAAACGCTCCATAGCGACTGAATTCCCAAGAGCCAGGCTACCGATTGACATAACCCCCGCGCCCCTCGGTTACGTTGCGTTCACGCAGTAAGCTAAATAAATATAAAATCTTGTATAAGACATTAATATTACTTATATAATACATAAGTAGCTATTGCTCTATCAACAGAATGATGGGTACATACCGGCTGGCAAAGTGCGCACAGTCTCCGTGGCGTTGCTGTAGCGGCTTGGCCCGATATCGTTGGTGGCGCGAATTCGGAATTGGTAGGCTGTGTACGGCTTCAGGCCCTCTACAGTATACGAGGTCGCGAAAGGGTCCACGCGCTCCGGTAGCGTTTGCCAAGTGACGCCATCTTCTTTTTGCTGAACTGTGTAGTATCTGTGAAATGGCAATTTAAAATGAGTATAATCTTCATTTTATTTTAGTAGGCCAATGAATAATAAATAATCAATTAGTAGTAGTAAATAACTAACCGCACATAGATAACATAAAAGTTGTAACAAATCGTTTAGTGTATGCCTGTGATACGTAAATATTAAAGCAGTGTTTACGAACCTGAGGGGGGCGTATCCGTCATCACCAGGCGTCCACGAGAACGTGATGTGGTGCGGCTGCAGCAGCGACCGCTGCACGAGCGGACGCGCGGGCGGCGCGGGCGCGGCGCGGTTGGCGGTGGCGAGCAGAAGCGCGCGCGCCGCCGCGCCCCACCCCAGCCGCGTCTGCGCGCGCACCGTAAACACGTAGTACTGCTCCGCCAGCAGCTCCGTCGCGCTGTAACAAATATTCATGTGTAACTTTCTCCCGGTTTCTTGTATCTGTTGGTTGTTTTGTATATAAAGTTACTATATTGCACGCAAAATCACGCCACAGACAAAGCAATTTAGCATGAATTAATGATTGTACGGTTGAAAATTATGCGCGCTGGTTTATTACCATGGTTTGTACTTATAATACGCTGTCTATATAGTTGTGTTTGACTTTGGACCGATAGTTAACTTTCAAAATATACAACATTACATATTTTAACTCAAAATCAGTTACATTTAGATAGTAATTAGCTAATTTTAGTAATTGTTGTATTTGTTAAGGAACTTGTAAATGTTACATGTACTCACCGGAAAGTCCTGTCCGACGGCAAGAATTCTCGCGAGAATGTGTGCTGTGCTGTACTGTTTAGGTAGTACGTGACTTTGTAGGCTAAAATCTCTCCATTGGGGTCTTCTGGCACGTCCCATATGATGCGGGCCGTCGTAAACGTCACATCCGGGAATGACACGTTCGACGGTGGGCCGGGAGCTAAAAATTTTGCATTTTTATTTTAATTTTTCTTTATTAAGGATTAAAAATATCAAACATTATAATTTATACTTTTACATATAAACCAAGTATATAACTAGTCTAACATAGAATCTAGATCAGGCTTTACTGTCAAATCGAGCAGTAATTGATGTATATTTTAACGTATGTCACAGTTCACTATAGCCTGACCAGGAATAAAGAAAACCTCACCGTAATGCGGAAAATGCACTAAATTTAAATGACATTAATGGCAAATCTTCGGGATTTAACTAATCGAACCCCAGATTTTCGTAGTTTTGCTGCAGTAAATAACTAAACGCCCTCAGTGCAAGTTTCATTTTTCATTTTCCTGGCTAGGTTGTAATTTAAGCGTTATTTAGACAATAATTCATAGACAGTTGAACTCACTGTCCTCGAAGGTGCGGATGGTGACGGGTGGGTCGCTAAGCGCGCCGTCGCCGAGGCGCGTGTAAGCCAGCACCTGTATCTGGTACAGCACGTACTTGCGCAGCTCCGTTAGCGTGACCGTGTGCGTCACGTTCGACGGTATCGCCTGACACTCCACCTTCATTTAAAAATCAATTAGCAATAGTGTTGTAATTTAAAAGCGGTTATTAAATAATTAAAAAAGAAAGACGGCTCCACCTTCTTGTGTTCCGGCCGGGGTGGCGGCGCGATCGCCGCGTAACACACCTTGTAGCCCTCGATCAAACCGTTCTGGTCCTGCACCGGTATGTCGCCCCATAGCACCACCACCGTGGTGGAGGATGTCGCATTCGCCGATACATCGGTTGGACCGGTCGATGGTACTAAAATATATTTTTTATTAAGTTTATAATGCACATTATTACTGTGTAAATAGTGTCTGAGCAATACATTATTCAGTTAAGTGTTTAATTTAGTAAATAAGTTGATACAATATGCAGACAAAATTATACTCTATTGTGTTCCAATTTGTACTAAACTTAAACAAAGAAATAATAACTCCCTTTAATGCTACAGATTTAAATGTCACTAATTTACCGTGCAATAAAGAAATAAAATGACACATTAGTTTAATCAAAATATTAAATCTTGTTTTTACGTTGAGAATAAATTTGATCTGTGGAGAGTTTATAGGGATGATATTCGAATTACGTAAACATAGTCACCGGAAAAGCTAGTACATATAGAAAAACTTAACACATACACATAACATACCGTTAGTCTAATGTCTGTGTAAGTATTTTCATGTAAGTTAAATTTGATATATTTAACTCACCCGCTTCCCTAGTCCGTTCCGTGGCGGTGGGGCTGGCCTCGGAGGTGCCCACTTCGTTGATAGCGGTCATCTGTATCTCGTACACGGACCACTCCTCCAGCCCGCTGAGCACGTGCGAGTTCGCCGTGTGGTCGTCGATGATGCTGAACTGAGTCTCGTTACCGCCGCTCCGTCTGTACGTGATGTTGTAGCCTTTGGGATTGCCGTACCATTCGGTTTGTTGAAGAGGCTGTAATGACAGGATCTATTTTAGTAACTTTTGCAATTTTTATCATCTATTTAAGCTTTTATTAAAATCGTTTAGATACAGAAGTAAACCGTTCATTGGAAACACATATATTACACATCATATATCTTACGCATATATCTGTTTCTAATGAACGGTAAACCGACGTCTGTCAGGCATGTAGTCTGACTAAATGCTTGCTCGCTTACACCCATGATGAAAGGGTTGGGTTAAGTTAGGTTATGTACTTACAATCCATCGAACTCGCAAGTTCGTGGCGCTGACGGCGCGCACTGTGACGTTTTTCGGCGGATGTCGTGGAGGCGCCTGTATAGTCTGGAACTCATTGCAGGGCTCGGAGGGCGGCGAGGAGCCCACGATGTTCGTGGCAATCAGACGCAGGCGGTACGTGGTGAACGGGACCAGTCCCGTCACCAATATGGATGTCGCATCCGGAGCGTTTATCTCGTACACGGTGAACCAAGAGGAGTTACGTGCAGTCTGGGCCTACAAAGAGTACCAACATACATGTATGTCAAAATCAGTAAAATAACTAGCATGTTTGTAACATTTAATATAAAATACGCCTGCCGAATATCGTAGTATACCTGCACAGTCCACATCGATATCGACGAGTTGCCGTCAAAGCCGGGGGTAAATTGCAGCAGCACGGAGGTGGCGGCGATGTTGGAGAGCGCGAGGTGTCGCGGCGCGCGCGGCAGCACGGGCTCCACGCCGGACTGCAGCGCCGCGCCGCGCACGCCACCCTCGCCTGCGCCGCCCACCGCACTCACCCACACCATGTACATCGTGCTCGCCTGAAAATTCAACCACATCATGACTCAAGCCTAAAACTGGATAGGTGTATTTTATTCCAAGAGGAAAACTAGCTGAGAACAAAATCCTAATCCAGCTCATTGGTCAATACATTGGTGCATGTCGTTTGTCTAAAATTTTTTCTACCTCTGTAGCTCAGTGGTTGAGCGCTTCGGTGCTTAAGCCGAAGGTCATGGGTTTAAATCCCATATGATAATAATCTAAAATATATGTATAGTATTCAATAATACACTGGCGGACACATAAACTGCATCATAGTGCAAGATAACTTTATTCTATTGTAAATATAATTAGTGAAAGTGCAAACTATTTTGATTTATTTCAATGATAATGCGAAGACTGGTTCTTAATCTGATAAAAAAATCAATTCATGTAGGTCAACTTTTCTCACTAAAAGAATCAAATTACTCCTTTTGCAGCTTTTTGGAATGAAACAGTGAATAGAACAAAAAAAGAAAAAGTTTGTTTTGTTTTTAATAATGTGTATTACCTCCTCTTGCCCTAATAACTGATTCAAGTCGGTTTCGCATCGACCTGATCAGTGTTTTTAAAAGATCTTGCGGAGTATTGTCCCATTCTTGTGACAATGCAACTCTTGAGCTCCGCAACCGTTGTTGGGACCGGATTTCTTGTTAATACAGCTCTTTTTAGGTTGTCCCACACGTGTTCTATCGGATTAACGTCCGGGCTATGTACTGGCCAATCCATGGAACGAATCTCAACCTTAGTAAAGTATTGCTCAACTTGTCTCGCTGCGTGCGGACGAGTATTATCCTGCATCAGAATGAAGTTTTCGCCTATAAATCCGCTAAAAGGTACATGAGGGTCCAATATCTCCGTTATATAGCGATGTCATGTTAAACCACGGTTACCACGGCCATGTGTGTCTGCGTCAATAAACACAAGTTCAGTTCGAGCATCCATCGATATGCCGCCCCAAACCATACAAGACCCGCCTCCAAATGGAACCCTCTCCTCAATGCAATTTTGAGCATATCGCTCTCCTCGTCTACGGTAGAGTAGTCTGCGACCATCAGCACCGTACAAACAAGTCCTACACACATCAGTGAATAATACAGAAGCCCATTGCTCTTCAGTCCAATATAAGTGTTCACGAGCAAATCTTGGTCGAGCTTGCCTGCTAGCTGCAGACATTTTTGGGCCATTTGCGGGTCTGAAAGGTGTGATATTACGTTCTTTTAGCCTTCTTCTTATGGTGCGTGCACTAACTGCTACGTCACGTACCTGGTGGAGCTCATTTTTAATGCTTATAGATGTTAAAAACCGATTTCGCAAGGAAGTTGCCACAATAAACCTGTCGTCACGAGACGTTGTCACCCGAGTTCTGCCGGTTCCAGGACTTCTTTTAAATGAACCTGTCTCCATAAACCTTCTGTAAACTCGGGAAACCATAGACTGGTTTATATTTAAATCTGCAGCAATGTTCGTTGGTTGGCACAATTTGTGCGGCTTTTTCGGATGATACGTCCATATTCGTGAGAGAAAAACGTGTTTAAAATGAAAACAGACTAGCAATTAAACAATTAGTAACGATAATTCAACATGTAACACAACAAAAATAACCATCAATCACAACATTAACGTAACAACGAGTTAATCTTTAGTAAATTGAGAAGATTGCTTCTATAAAATATTTTCTTTCTTTTGTGACAGTATCATATTTAAATTTTATTTTGTTTTTGTGTTTATAAACCAGCCTTTATTTTCCAATGCCAATAATTAATGTAAAAAGTTTGCATATTTCGTAATAAAAATTGATTGAATGTGTTCTTGCACTATGATGCAGTTTATGTGTCCACCAGTGTATTTTCCCTGTCTGGTAGTTGTAACACAAGTTCTTCGAGAACTTAACACGGGACCAGACTGACGTGGTGTGAAGTGTCTAATATATATTACTACATAGTATAAAACAAAGTAGCTTTTTCTGTCTGTCCCTATGTATGCTTAGATCTAAAGATTTAAAAAACTACGCAACGGATTCTGATGCCGGTTTTTTAATAGCTAGAGTGATTCAAGAGGAAGGTTTATATGTATATAACACGCATAATACAGTAGAGAAACACTGATAATTTTAGAAGTTTCTAATGTTGTAAATAAACACAATTTTTGACGCTTACATTGCAAACGCTGCCTGAACCCTACAAGATAGATCAAAATAATGTACTACAGTATTATACACCTTAAAAAGGTCTACAAAAAAGTTCGCGATGGTATATGTCTATCTCTTAGGGATAACCCACAATAACCATTTTTTATCCTTTACTTTTTACGAGAAATGATGGTTTTTTACAAAGCGATTTTAAGCAATACAGCATTAATCCTTATCCAATTAAGTACCTTAAATACATTGTGCATTTAATATATATCAATATGGGGTATGGATATTACGTAATTTGAATTAATATTTTCGAAGATATTACGGATATAAAATGCAGGGACAGTCAGTTCACGCGGCGCTACATTTTAAAGATTAAATTGAACTTTATTCACTACATAAAAAAAAACACGTTTCATATTATGACATCCTACTACTATTATAAATGTGAAAGTTTGTGAGGATGGATGGATGTATGGATGTTTTTTACTCTTTCACGCAAAAACTACTGGACGGATTTCGATGAAATTTGGTATGGTAGTAGTTTAGGCTCTGGATTAAAACATGGGCTACGTTTTATTCCAAAAAGGTACAATCTTCCCGTGGGATACTGTATTTACGCGGGCGAAGCCGCGGGCAAAAGCTAGTAATAAATAAATAAATGTTTTTTTTTATCCTTTTAATCCATCCATTTAATATACATAATGTACATTATAAATATATACTTTACCTGCAAATGTTCAATTCGAATACTAGTGATGTTCGACGGGACAACTTCTTCTTTCAAAGTGTCCGGATTGTCCTTGATCTGGTACTTGAGTTTGAAGCCTATCAGTATTCCGTTAGGTTTCTTTGGCGGCGCCCACGAAACCGTCACGGCTCGGTCGGAAATGTCGTCAAATTGCAGGTTCACTATTTCATCGGGAACTAAAGAGCATACAGATCGTGTTAAATGTCTATTAAACAAATTAAACTATTTAAAAAAAAACCTATGAATTAATAAAATTATATATTTTTTTACTGTTTTATGCATTATTGGAACGAAGTTCCTTATCGCGCGTTGCGAAAGGTGGCTAGACGGAAAAAATTAAGACTAAAAGTTGTAACGACACTTTTTGCTATAGTTGTAAGCCGTGCGGCGTGCGAGTGTTTCTCTGTCTGTCTCTCTCTCTCTCTCAATTATTACTAAAATTGGGCCTCCTGATTAAGTTTATATTACATTATATTTGTTAATAATAAAAAAAAAAAAATATTACAATTCCTTCACTAATTAATAGAAAGGAACTTCGTTCCATCCGGGTGTCCCTTGACACCTCTCAAGTTTTTTTTATTAAAAATACATATTTTGTGTAGTTAGTATAGAAAAATTGTTTCTATGTATCATAATTTGAATTGTATAAGGTAAAAAATTGACAACTCACTGTCTTCTTTGGTCCTCACGAGCACGAAGTCACTTCTCGGGCCGTCCCCGGGCTCGGTGAAGCACAACACTGACACATTATACTCTGTGAACTTCTCCAAGCCGCCTAGTGCAGCAGACTGCTCGGTCAGAGGGTCTAGCAGATTAGGGGGCACGCTTACTAGCTTCTGCTCGACACTCTCGTTCAATGCTTCGTCCCATTTCCACGCTTGTATTTTGTATCCCTAGAAAAATATCCCGTGTTTATTTATAAATGGTTATACTTTCAAAAAGTGAGAAAATAACATTTGTGCAGTTAGAACCGAGTTTCCGCACCTGATTAATGCCGTTAATCTTCTGCGGGTTCGGCGGTCGCCACGTGACGGTGATGGCGGTGGAGTTGAGCGGCTCGCCCTGCACGCTGTCTGGCGCCGCCTCGGGCACGCCCTCCTTGGTCTTGATGGTGTAGCTATCGGAGAACACCCCCACACCCTTGTCGTTGTACGCGGCTATTTGTACGACGTAGTCTTTCCACGTTATCAAATCTTGTATTAGGTAGTTTCTTTGGGCCTCGTTTGTAATATTCTGATTTGTCCACGGGCTGTTTTCGTATCCCTTCAGTCTGTATCTTATGACGTACCCCAGAATATGACCGTTTCTGTGCTCCTCTAGAGGCGGCTGCCACTGAGTTATGATCTCGGACGAGGATCGAGCCGATCCCATGAAACCTAATGGTGGCCCGGAGGGTGCTGAAAAGGCAGTTGTTAATATATTATCTACAGTATTAATGCGTCAATGGGGATTTAAAGTAATACATGCACTTATGTAAATAAAAAGAGAAAATGTATTGTGACGTAGAGTAGTAATTTGGTTAAAAGGTAAGTATACGAAAACATAGCAGACGAGTACGAAATGTCAGGCATATTATATTATGATGATCATGCAGATATTGATTACAACAAAGGAGTCACAGTTATTCTAATTCATTATTAAAACGTTTTTATTTGTGGTGAGATGCACATCCGTGCGTGCGGGACGTGCTTACAAATTTGTGCACAGCGTGCATACTTCCAGACACCACAAACTTGAAACTTCACGCCAATGAATTACAATAACCACGATTGCTTGCATGGGATAAAGAACAAGTAAGCATTACGGTTCGTTAATTCTAAAGGTGTCTATTGGTTTATGCCCATTACCTTGGCAGCATATTAAGTCACCGGCTGCTTGATTACAAAAAGAATAACACTTCAATATTGCTGATGAATGTGACATAGTTGTATACGATGATTTTAAATACACAAGCAATTTTGTTGTGTCTAACACGTTAATTAATAAGACAGCGTGATTTTGATTTAAATCACAGATCGAAACAAGTATGAGGTTTATTATTACGTGTGTAAATCCATACTTTTCGATGAAATAAAAGTTTAAAATACATACCTTCCTGAGGTAGGGTTAAAACTTCTGTGGGCTCTGACGGTGGTCCCTCTCCTACAGTATTCACGGCGGACACTCGGAACTGGTAGGATGTTGCCGCTTTCAGACTGGTCAGTAGCACCCAGCGTTGATTCGAAGACACGTTCATCGGCTCCGTCACCCAATTTAATAATGGATCTGGTGTAGGTCCTAAACAACAATAAATAGTAAACTTGTAACTTGAAAAATCATTTAAGTGTTATACTTAAGGCATTCGCTCATAAGGACACCAGTGATGGTTCAACCACTGACAGTGACAGAAGATTTTGGTGCCGGCTAACAAATCAATCGTTGTTTAATAGCGCCTATTTGGTTCCCTAATGAGCGAGGGTCCTTATAGTTTTTGACTTACCAAATTCGGGTACAACACGCCTCTGTACGATGTACTTCTGTACAGGAGAGTTGCCATCGAAGCCTGGCGTCCACGAGACGTTCACTGCTCGCTGGGTGGCTATGTCGAGTCTCTCCGCTCGGACGTTGGTGGGGCTGAAGGGTAGCTCTATGACGGAGAGTTGCGCGCGGCGCGTGTGGTTGCCGCCGGGTGACGTCACGACGCACGTGTACTCGCCCGCGTCCACCGCGCGCACCGCCTGCACTTGCAGCACGCCGTCCGCCGACAACCCGATACGGGAACCCGCTGTCATTGGCCTAAACAAAATATTATAAAATAAATAAAATTGTTCTATTTCCAAAATATTTTTTTAACAAATTAAAAAAAAAATTATTTACTCTCCTAATTAGGCGCAAGTCCTTAAAATACTCTTAATCAAAAATTTCGAGTCAATAATTGGAATACGTGATTGAATTTACGAACAGAGATTAAGTTATATCATATGTCCAGTTTTTTTAGATTAGATGGTAAATAAACATACGGGCGCTCAGGATGAAGGTAGATTAAAATTGGGTGTTTCAAATGCCTCATATTTAAATGTAAAAACTTTGTTCATAATTTTTCCTAATATGAAAATTCAGGAATTTGAACAAAATACCTACAATAAATATTGCTAACATTATCATTGTATTGATCTATCACTCATTAGTATCTATCTCATAGCCAAGATTCTTAATATTGTCGGCACTCGACAGATAGATAGATAAGCGCTTGTTTAGCAAGAGCGATACTGCCGAACGATTCCTTGATAAAGGTATGAGTCACACCAATGACTTGATTACAGGGAGCAGCGAACTGCAATCCTGTGTTAAGCTTGCATAGGAAAAGATAGCAAGTGAACATTACATACTTTTATCAATTAACGTAATTTTGTTACAAAAGATGAATTAGGTATTTGTCTATATGTAATTTTTTTTTATCATTCAGTAATAATTAGGTATTACAACTTAATAAAAGTAAAAACAATTATTATTTTGTGTAGTTTTACAATTAGGAGCATTTCGTTCTAACTTACAAGCGTGTGACGACACGTATGCCAGTACGACTTTTGTATAGGGAGTTTTAACAAGACTCACAAAAGGGCTTCAAACAATCCGCAATTTCTTCTACAATATTGGTTTTTAGTATACTATTCCTTTTGTAAATTTTCTTATTTTTCAAAGGCACTATTGTTTTATGTAATAAAATTACAGATAAATACCCTATTAAGTAAGTAATTACTTGTAAAAGCGAAGAAAACATAACCTAATTTTGTCGTGCGTCCACAGAGAAAGCTCTCTTAAAACGAATGTTAGCTAAGTTCAGGAGTATATTCAATCATCATCATCAATTTAGCTTTTTACTTAATACCTAAGTGGTCTTATTTTATATTTGCCGTTACAATTTTTACGTTGTAGTTACTAACTTAATTAGTTTATAACTATTTTGTAGCTAACTATAAAATATATTCACCAACTAAAGCCAGAAAAACCGCTTATTTTACACATATTTCCGCGCCCTTTTGTCATTTCACTCCTGTTGAACAACACTCTTGGTCATGACGCGGCAGGTGAGCAGGTCACGTTAAATGGTTTAAGTAAACCTTAATTGGGGTCACTGAGGCCTACAATTATTATTTATACAATTGAGTGTTTCATATTCCACGGCTTAACTCTAGATTCGTAAAGTTAATTTATTTACAAACTATCATAACCATACACAATTCGCAGTGGTAAGATTGATCGTGTAGTTCATTGTCCAAATGTGAAGTTTTGGTCTGTGAGGAAAATACTGGCAAGTGGTAACTAAAACCTTACGAAATCAATTTGTGCTATCACATAGCAAGCTCCTTTATTAGAGTTAATTGCGTTTATTAACCCGAGTATAGGGAGCGGGTGCAGCACGAGTACGTTTCTCACGACCTAAATCTAAATTATTCATGCACAATGATGGTACATTCACATCGACACTGGACAGTCAATTATGGTGTCGTTAGGCCCTTTTATAGGAAATGATCCTTTGTGATTGCAGTATGACATTTTTACCCGAATGTAAATTATAGGCAGTAGGCTTAACTATATTATGTTTTATTTTAATTCATCATTTATTTATTTTAATTAAATAACTATGGTAGGCAACATACGTATGGGTTATTTATACAGAGTGGACTTTTGAGGCGACAGTTTTTACTGGCCGGCTAGCCCATCTCAAAAATCCACTCTTCATAGACCAACCCCCTTACTGATAAAAATATTTACACAGTTGATAAGCTATACAATGTTTTTCCTCGTCTTATACGTTGGAAAAGTCACTTGTAAACATTGTATTGCTTATCCATTGAGTAAATATTTTTATTAGTAAGGGGGTATAGGTATAGTCCATACATGTTGTCTGTCGGTATATTCCATACAGTATGTTGACTATATTGACTTAATTGTTCGTACAAACTATCGGAGTGCGGACAACACACGATAACGCGATTACTGTAAAGCTGCTACACGCAACAGCGACCTTATAATGCACACGTGAGACATATAGCAGAGTAAAATTATAGTTTATACAGTGGATTAATAAAAATGCTTTATCTCGGCAACTTGATTACATAATTACAATTTTCTTACTCTATATTATTTTGAGAGATTATATCTGTTGAATAACTTTTTTTTTAGATTATAAGTTAGTCATAAAAGTTACCAAAAGTATATTCTAGTAGGTACTAAAACATTTAAAAATGTAAAATTATGTTCAAATACCAATATTGATGTTGTGTATCAGAAATAGGTTAATACCTAATGTATCACTTTCGTTTGCGGTTATGATATTTGATATTATGCAGGTAACCTTTGGAAGAAAGCAACAGTGTGTACCGGCGCGGCGCGTACCGCCACGGCTGGCCACGGTCGGTGAGCAGTTGGCCAATTCTGTTATCTCGATGCGGTTTACAACGGCCCAAACTGAATAGCAACTTGTTTTCGCAAAACAATACATCTATACAAACATTATTAAATAATAAATTACCACCGCAATTCGAGGCTTCATGTGAATAATCTAGAGAGATAAGCGAAATAATATTTTACCATTTAGCTTTTTGTTTTTTGAGCTATCATAAAAATATCGTGCTCGGTGCAAAATACATAAATTTCCAAGTAGATATTCATGTACCGACATTTTTCTTTAATTTCTTAGGTATTTTAGGATTATCCTTCTTTCTTTCTTTCAAATTAACTAGCACTAAATATAAAGAAATAAAAGAATTTTACAGCGGTTTTTTTGTTTGTACGTGGTTACCGAGCAGCACGTTAACAAACTTTGTTATGCAAAGCTAGATTAAAGGACTAATACTTTCATCACTGTGTTCTAGAACGTGAATTAGACTACAAAATAGGCTTTGTAAATTTTCTTGAATAGAAATCTTATAATTTGTTAATCTCTACGGTAGGGTAGAGTAGAGGTACCGATGCGCGCTACACTCACTGCTTGTTGTGGAACCAGTCGATGTTGTACTTGACGTTGGGGTCGCTGGACACCTTGCACTGCAGCGTCGCCGTGTGCCCCAGCAGCACGCGCGTGTCCACGGGCGGCGCGATTATCTGTGTTCGAACTGCAAAAAAAAAACTAATATATATTTAAAAAAAAATACGACTGTCTTCGCTCACGTAGGACAACTAGGACGTGAGGTTTTATTTAGGTTGCACAATGCTCATACGATTTGAGTCACTATGTGCAACCTAATCGACTAAGACTCATACATCATCACAAACTCAATACCTGTATAATAATTTTCCTTGACAACATAATATGCCTATGGACATCTAATACTCACCAATGGCGCGCTTATCGGTATTTTCTAATTTGGCGCATCCACTAACGAACAAAAGCTCTAGATTGAAGTCTACTTTCTTTACTACTGTAGTAGTAGAGTAGGATTTATATACACATATAAATCCTACTCTCTCGACCGAGACTTAATTAAGATGCTTAGAAATTATTCTAATTAATGTTCCTTGTCGTTGGCTGTAAGAGGTGGCTTCTTAATTCTTTATCAGATGGAAACTGAGGCCGGAATTAGTAAACGCAGTTATAGTCTAGGAGTCAACCCATGAAACATTTTGGTGCACAATTTAAATTAAAATATAGGCCAAGAGGCAGCAGATAAAATAAGCTCTGCTTCACAATTTAATGTTTAAACGTTTTATAATATTATGGAGGGAAATATCTCACCGAGCACAGTCAAGTAAGCCTCGCCCGTGACGTTGCCGGCGTCGTTCGCACGGACGCACGTATATTTGCCGCTGTCTGCTGTTGTTGTGCTCGTTATTAGCAAATCCCCTTCGTCCAAAGTTTGCAGTCTCGTAGACAAATTTATTATTCGAGAATCTGAAATGTAAACACAAAGATTATTTATTTTACAAGCGACTTTGTTTTATTCGAGTTTCAAGAAGATTTATATAAACACGAACTTTCTACTAAGAATCTTTACATAATCTCAATTCTAAGTTATCAACTGTAGGCGCAATACTATATACTTATTAGTCGTTTGGTATTATAAATTGTTAAAAAAGCTAGAAGTTTATTTTACAATGTGTTGAATTTGATACTTCTACCTACAAATCGGCGCTTTTCCTGCAAAGTATGTACATATTACATATATAGTATGTACCTTTAAATCTGTAGTCCGAGTTCAAAGAGAAACCAATAACACAGAATGCAACATAAATTAGGCATTCGCAATAAATTTTCAACTGTTCACGCTGCAGCGTTCGGGTCCTCTAAAGCGGCTATCAGATCTAACATTTTGGCTCAACTATTCACTTTGTATTCATTGATCTATTGTCTATAGAAACACTTTAAAAGTCTATCTTTGCATCTGTTTATTATGCTTTTTAGTACCAATTCTTTTTATACATATTATAACTTATTTTCTTTGTAGCTACGACCGCTCCGTTTTACAGTCACTTTTTCGACGACAGTTAATGTAAAACAAATCGTAAGGAGCAATGTAGACATGCTGCTTTCCTTCTTAAGTCAGTCTTATAGGGCCTATTTATCATCTATGTACAGGTGAATTTTTCAAGTCGGCATGGTAGAAAATGATGCGGTTTTAGTTTTAATCAAAGTCGAACTCGCATCTGCGTTTAGCATTTTTCGCTATTGTTTTTAGTTTCGGGTTTCGCCTACCATGCCCACTTGAAATTTCACCCTGTATACCTATAATCGTACGTACCATTGAAGTGCCACGTAACGTTGGGTGTCGGGGCGCCGATGGCCCGGCAGGTGATGGTGGCGTCCTTGCCGTCTAACACCGTGAGGTTGGACGGCGACGTCTGCATGACGGGCGGAGACGCTACAAGCCACACGCTACAGTTAGGGCAAGCTCTACACAACACGGGAGCTAATACAACGGCGATCCTTTTTTTACAAATAATAACTTACAATGTTAATGTGGTCACCATGCTTGGCAACTCATAACTCGTAAGGTAAGAACGAGGCAGTGGCGAGGGCTGGTTCTGCTTCATAGGGAAGCTCTAGCCTATATAATAAGTAGAGATTTGGATGAGGGCCTTCAAAAGGTAAATGGTAAGTGAAGCCGATGGGAATGGAGTTAGTTATAGGAACCCCACGCCACTGAAAAGAGGGTTAGATAAAATTCAGCTTGTGCTGGTTTAAGGAGATTAAGAGAAAACGAGGTAGGTGTGAGTAAAATGCATATACATTTATAACAAAAAGTATTCTCATGCTTTTTAGCGACGAATGATAAATAAGACGCGGTAAAGGGATAGGCTAAGGACCTACCTACAACAATCAATTTACTATTGACGACCACACCCGAACCCAATATTTTTGCATTCGTAAAAAAAGGAATCGCCTAATTTATGTTAGTAGTAACACGAAAATAAATTGAACAGTGTAAAGATAACACATGCGTGAGAGTTATATGCTTAAAATAATTACAAATTCGTTTATAATAAAAGCTACTTATACTTACATAACATAGAAAACGATAAAAAAGCAACGAACGAAGCTTTCATATTGTCAAGCGCAATCTTTTTTAAATATTATTTAAATTACTTATAACTTTTGAGGGCTTCACGTAGCGTATAAATTGTATAATAAACCATATAAAAGGCTTCGCTTGTTGAATACTACAGCTGATTACTGAAGTATTCTTAGACTTCCTACGTAAGGCATTCCCTAAGACAGTAATTATTTTATATTAAATATTATATTGTTTAATTAGGTTAATAATTTTCCGCGCATTTTTCCACATTTTCTCCATAAAGACCTGACAGGTGTACTGGGGATGTTTGCACGCAGATTAATTAAGATAATGCGTGGGGAAAAAAATGCTAGATTAAAGTCAGTTCTGGCTGACGTAAAGCCAAGGAAAATAAACAATTGTACGGTGTGCCAGCAGAGAACTGCTGCAGTCCGCAACGGTAATGATAAATTATAATATTCAGGTTGATAATTTACATTCCTTGCAGTTTTGAAACTTTCAAGAGCTTTTACGAGGCAAAGTTTTGCTTTATAATAAACATATTCGCGCCAAAAGCTCTAAGAAGAATTTAAATATATAAATTAATGTAAAACTTAATGCATGCTGCAACAGGGTATGCCGTATGACGCAAATGGTCACTGAATATGTCTAACATGTGTGACTTATTCAATTTTCATTATTTTTATTGCATACAAATGTAGAGCTATGTATGCAAGATTTAATCATTTACAATAACATGCCGGGTTATTAACTTATATAATTAAATTAGAATAACTGAATTATCTAATAAATAAGTACAATGAATGATTCATTAATAATAATTAATAAATATTAATCGTGAAGTGTTACAATAAAATTAAACTTATTAAAAAATATAAATATTGTATGCCTATGGTATGGTAGAATTTAAATTTATATATTATTATGTTGCTAACAAATTGCATAATTTTAATGTTATGTGAGTTTTTGCAGACTTAGGAACATTTGGGTTCGAATTTTAAAACTGAAATCTGTTGTTTGGCAAACAGGTTATTCAATGACCAAGTGCTAATTAATTAGGTGTTCAATATTCAAGGACATAAGTCCTAAGTGGCAATACTGCCCAAAGCTTAAAACAGTTCGGAAATCCTTAAATTATACAGACTTGTTTAAATTTTTAAATTTGAAAAACCTCTGGATGGCTATGAATCGCCGGTTTCCTTCGGCTTTTACGACTTCCCGATCTACATTCGTGGAAGATTTACAATTGGTCCCGAATTCCGTTGTATCATGTATGGCGCCGCAGTCAATCGGCAAGCCAATAAATTATTCCTATCGGGCTGTTCGCCTGTGAATGTGCAAGAAGCTTAAAACATACTTTACATTAGCTTTAATAAATGTATTAGGTACTTTGAGAAATGCTAAATTCTTTCTACCCAAGTTTACATACTTCAAAAATATAACACATATTATCTAACTAGCTATGGCTTTGATTAATGTTACTATTTTATTGATTTCATCGCCAAAAGTGGAAATTAATTTTCGTTTCCTCGAAAACCGGAAATCTTGAACAACAATTTTATAACATTAGCAATCTAACATATCAAAAAGTTATTCAAACTTTACGAAAACGAAAACTTAGCAAAAACTAAGTCCTTCAACCTACAATATGCTTAAATTGTTTAGTCCCAGATTCACCGCAAAACTCATGAAGGTTGCCTAATGGACAACCCTTAAGTAATATAAGACCCCACGGCCATTACTATGAATTATAATTACCATTAAGGTCACCGAAGGCATTGGGTTGCAAAGAATGGATGTTTTATTTGAGGCTATCAAGTTCCCCACTTCAATTTTGTAGCCAATAATGTATCCATGGGGAAATGCGGAATAAATAATTTAGAAGCTGTCCCCATATTTTATAGCTTTGTATGAATTGGTCATCCAACTGGCCGAAATCTCTTAAGACATTCATTAGATTAACCGAGGGTTGTTAGTGATTTAAAAGGTTCGGGTAACATTTTCTTATCTATAAATAAACTTTAAAAAACTATTTAGATGTTCTATTCTAAATTCAAATCATGCAGACGTGTTGAAAAAGTAGTTTTATCAAACAAGGTTAAAAAACGCAACGTGTAAAAATTGCCAACTAAGTAATCGATAAGTAAAGCAAATCTGTGAAGTCAAAAAAAAAAAAACTAAGTGCAAGTGGACGTATAAAGCACATCGCTTACTGCCGGTATCAAATCTGAAAGTCTTTGCTTTTTTATCTGAGGTCCTCATTCGTATTAACTTCATGGGACTGCGTGGGAGGCGCCTAGATTCCACTGTAGTACAGTATAGAAAATTAGTTGAACAGTATATTTGCACAAAATAATAAAGTTTCAAATGACTACTTACTTTTAATTTTCAACCACGTATAAATCGAGGATTCGCCGGCTTCGTTGCTGGCGATGCACTGGTAGATGCCCATGTCCTCCATTTTCAGATCGTTGATGACGAGCGATCTGTCGACCTCGACCCTGTACCGGCCTCCTCCGTCGTCGACATCTCCGTCGTCCGACTCACCCGCGTCGGCGCCAACGCTGGATATTTTCCTAGCATCTTTGTACCAAGTGATGCCCGGTAAAGGAATGCCTTGGACGTTGCACTCCAAAACGATCGAACGACCAAACTCGCCGAACGTTTCGGTTTTGAGAGTTGAAAGCATCGTGGGCTTCTCGAATACGGTCACTACAGAGGAAGCGCTGACGGTGGCGAAACCGCCGGTTTTCAGACGAGCCTGACATGAATATTGGCCGGTGTGGTTGAGGTTTGCCGATATAAGACTCAGGGTTCTGTTCCACTGGTCGTTGAGATCGTAGGGCACACCGGCCAGGTCTATAAGAACTCCGTCTTTGAACCATAGCGTCTCTAATTCATGCAGTGGTCGAGCATTAGCTATGCAGTACAGGTTCGTATATTCCTGTCCCTTTATAATCTTTGTGTCCTGTGGTTTAATTATAATTTCTGGTGGTATCTCTTTGTTGTCGTCGCCGTAAACGTTTAACCTAATGTACGGACTGTTCTCCACTTTACCAAGTTGCGTATTTATTGCTCTTGCTCTGAAATAAATTGGCACATTAAATGACTGTTTTTCTAATAGAATTGTAATGGAAGCCAGTAACTTCTGCAATAAACTATCAACCTGCTTAATTCGTGTAAAACGCACCTCTTTTAAATCTAGTAATAAAAATTTAAAAAACTATGGTAAGGAGTTTATTACGTTTTTCATGCTCAGTTATTTAATTACTATACGAGAACGAGTTAGCACCTGGGAAACTAGGCACCAAAATTTAATGGATTGCGTATCACAATATCTTTGATTACAATTTACTATAAAGTGTTAGAAGTTTAGAACTTTAATAACCAGGTAGGAAAGTTTGTATATGTAATATGTTGTCTGTACTTAATAACACAAAGGACTTAAGAACATTTGAATTTGTTTACAAAACATCCACCTATTACGTGCATATAGTAATTACTTCAGAAACCTAATTCTAGTAACTATTTCGATATAATATCGGTTCGGGCGAGCGGGACAGCCTGAAAATCCAAACGAGATTTAACCGATAATAATTACGAGAATTGTCCCCTGGTTAATATTAATAACAGTGTCGTGGTGGGTCATGCAATATTCCAGTGCAGTAATGCAACCAAGTCGTTGCTACTTGGTGTATTTAAGTATATACGTACAAAATTTTCAAGCGATTTTACCCGCGTAGTATTCTTTTCAATTTTTTTTAAATTTAGAATAATATTCATATTCTTCATGTCTCTCAAACTTTCAGCATTTCTTTAACATAACCTTATTTTTTCAATTAATATGCTCCAACTTTTAAGATCTTTTATTGTATTGTTAGAAGAAAAAGTATTAGCGTATCGAATTTTAAGCCATTTTGCGTGTTTTGGAACCATAAAGTGATTCAAGGTTAGTTAAAAGCCGATACTTTGTAAAGAGTTAACCTTTTAATTTAGTGTGCTCCAAATACGAGTAAAAATAGGCCTGTCTAATTACTTATTCTAAATACACAATTTCAAGACGAGGAAGACTGTTTGTCTGTCAGGTTGTTATATTTTCACCGCTTTATCAATTCTAATGAATTTTGGAGCATCGTTTTTTTTATCGCATAAGTGACACAATATATGAAGCTCGGGCTACTTTTTTAACACAAAATTAAACTCAGAGCTTGGCCAAATGAAAGAGTAATAAACATCCATCCATCCATTCTCACAAACTTTCACATTTATAATAGTAGGTACTATTATAAATGTGAAAGTTTGTGAGAATGGATGGATGGATGTTTATTACTCTTTCACGCAAAAAACTACTGAGCTGATTTTGATGAAATTTGTTGTGGTAGTAGTTTAAGCTCTGGATTTAAACGTATACTAATTTTTATCCCGAAAAGCCGAAAAAGTACAGTGTTCCCGAAGTTTCGCACTTCCGCACTCGCCGCGGGCGAAAGCTAGTAGGATAAAAGAGCTTGTAGGTTAATAATTTTTACGCAGACGATGCCAATAGTAAAAGCAACGAACTAGCCGTTAGACCAACCTGTATGATCTCTGGTCATCCTCAGACGCACATAATATAACAAGCTGGTGTTTGTCTGTTATTGCGTACTTCTGGTCGTATTTTAGCACACCATTCACGCCGTTCTCGTCTTGCCAGATCACCGACGGTGGGGGATCGGAGTCTATGGGCGGGAACTCCAGGATAGCTGCTTTACCTGACTCCACTTCAACCACTGATTCCACGGTGTTCTCAAATACCCCCATATCTGTTTAAAAAAAGGTTCAAATAGATTCAGACCAATAAGAGGCAATAAACCCAATATAGAATTGTTAAATTTGGGTTTGCATGGCTTGATGAAAATTTCATATTTTAAATTGTTAAACTTTTTGTTAACTTAATCGGTCGTTAATGAAATAGAATTTTCAACTTACATGCAACCACTATGTGATTTTTTTCACTGAATACAGCGCCGACATCGTTTTTGGCAATGCACTGATAAGCCCCGGCGTCCTGCCGCTGTGTGTTATGGATTTTGAAGAATAGCTCTGAGGAATAGTCGCCTAACGCTACGCCGTTTTTGAGCCATCGATACAAAGGTTGAGGTATACCTGTAAGAAAATGTATCTATCATTGAGCCCCTGAAATTGACAAGATTTCTAGATTTTATCTACTACCCACTTAACTGAAATGGAAATGTGCATAAAGAACGAAAAACTTTAAGCGTAGAGCAATGTAGAGCAGTTGAAAGCATTATACGAGTCATGCACAAAAATTGAAACAAGTATATTATATTTAAACGTCCTTAAATGACTGCAGGACAAAAATATATGTATTTCATGTTCACCTGATATTTAGCGCGAGTACAGGTTCTATTTTTAAGTTTTAATTAATTTAGCTTTACTATAAACAGAAAAAGCTGTTGGAAAATATTTGGATTTAACTGACAAAACAACTTTCCATGTTTATAATTTTATTCATAAATTCAATTGGACTCCAAATGTACTTACTTTTGGCATATTAAATGCAAGCTGGAGTGGTACCTATGTGGACCTTGTATGCTTTGTCCGTACCATTTATGTAGGAGCATCCTTACTTTATGAAGGTTCATAAAATATGTCAATAGAATAAATTAATGACTTTATTATAAAGTGTATATATTTGAACGAGACGATCTTGTATATACTATACATATCTCCACAACGGCTACAAGTATTACCAAGAAATTTAGTATTCTGCATACTAAAAGAGGTTTGGAGGAGAAAAATCTATCTAGCTGAGTGTTATCCCTAGAAACTGCGCATTTATAAGCTATATGTTTTTTTATTTCGCCGTGTAACATATATCGACCCTTTTACGTCAGTCTGATTGGCAGCTTGGTAGGCGTGCCTACGTATAATTTTTGCATTGATGGACATTCGGAATGTGGTGGGTTCGTATCCCGGTAAGATAATTTTTTTTTTTTAGTTTTATATTTTTTTAATTATTTTATCGTTCTACTAAAACACCGAGCAAACCTTGGTCAACCAGGCACTTTATATTTAGTTGTGTCAATAATTAAATTTTATAAACATCTTACGAAGTAGATGCAGCTGCGAGTTTACTCCTTAACAAAATTATATCATGTAGATTGTAGGTTTTATCGTTTTAAACAAACATCAATGTATTTCGGTTTGATGAAGAAAACTACAATATAGTTGTAAGTCTTTACCGTTAGCTGAGCATTGTAGGATCTTCGTGGTGCCTTCTCTCACAATGCTGTTGGATGAAGACGGCTGCATCAAGAATCGCGGAGGCTGCATTTGCGCTGTAAAGAAAACAAACATTATTATTGTGTGGATTTTAATCCTAAAAAAACATTTTTTTCTTAATTCTGGAAAGAGGTTATAAAACCAAATTTAAATAAGGCACTTTAATGTTACAATGGGCGGCGATCGTAAAATGAATTTTATAACAAAGGCAAGTTACTTCACATTTTATTCTTATTCTCCTCCTCTTTCTTTCGCTGCTTTGAAAGAAGTAAGTTAAATAATTTAAGTCGCATTCTGCCAAACGAAGAATAAAAATTAAATAAGTAACGTTTGGCACTAATTCTAGTAAATATATGTACAATTAACTTATTCTTTGGTAGACAAATGACTTCTATTAAAACAGTTTATGTAACAAATAAAACAAGTTTTAACTCTACAAACATCGACACACCAACCAGTACCAAATGTCCCACGAAAGTAAAACATTATTCCGGAAATACGGGAATTTTAAGCGCATATTTTACGTTTCGATCGTCCTACATGCAACGTGAGTCACTGCGACCACGGACCAGCAAGAGTAAAAAATGCGATCAATTAGAAGTCTCGTCTCGTTCAATTCAGGCTGACCGGCCGATCGGGGCCATTAATAAGCTGGCCGACAAATGTGTCTTCATCTGAATAGGCCCTGCGATCGCTTGATGCAACACAAATCAATTAACTATACTGTTGACCATTTATCGATTGTTAAGTCGATCTTTATTGTATGAACTTTCATCAGGACATCGATACGTTTTCATTTTATCTGTACGCAGATTAATTAAGAGCCTAATAAATTGCTCGTTATTCAGACAGTCTTAGTCAAAGTAGTGTAGTGTAATAACTTATAAGTATTAAACTGCCTTACTCTGAATTTAGACTGCAAGATCGGGCTCGGCCGCGCTTACTGTCTTAAGAGTCTGAATAACGAGTAGTGTAATAAGAGTATTACTCGTGTCTATTATCTATTCATTCTAAAAATATTATTCAGTTTATTTCTTTTGTGCGATATTTGAAATTAAAATCTATAACACAAAAAGTTACCTACACTTTTTAGTTAATTTAGATATATTATCAATCCTTTTAAACGAAATTATCTGTGTCATGTTTCCGGTCGAACTTTGATAAAAAAATATTTCTATTTTTGAGACAGATCTGCATTATGAAATATCGTTTGCATTAATTATAATGTTATATTTTCCAATCTATCAGTTTATCTACCAATCTAAGGTTAAGGTTATCTAATTTATATGTAGGTAATTCAAGGTACTTCTAAGGATATTATGAGTCAATTGTGATTCATATTTTTTTATCACGGTTAACATCAGAAAATTGTTCTGTATGTTTAAACTTTAATCCAATATATAGGTATTTTAAAGTCATGTTAACTTGACATACTTTTTTTTAGACATTAAAATATATTTATAAATACAGAATATATTAAAAAGAAATCAAAATTATCTACTTATTCTATGATCATTGGGGTGAGAAAAAAAAAGTTAGAAACTTTGGAGAACTTTACATTCTAGAGAATATATTCGGAGTATATCTTTGGTACCTATTCCTCATTGTAATAGTTGTGGTCGTTGGAATCGCTGCGACCTTACGCGACTTGTGTCATGTACGCCTTTTACTCTAATTGTATTATCGTCGTAAAGGTTATTATTATAAAAGATAATATCATCCATTGTTGTACTATCTACGAACTCAATTTTGTAACATTTTCATGGATAAATAATCTATATTTTTTTAAACATATTTTAGAATGTTTCCTTCTCCAATATGGACAAATAAATATATTTATTAGCCCGGTAAATTGGTTTGAGATCCGTGGCTTGAAAGGGTCGAGAACCATTGATATAAAAACAGTAAAATGGTACCATATTGGCAGCCAATAGTTAGGCCACAATAAGAAAGGGGTTTCAAGAAAATAACGGGCCGGGTTGACCGTATTTAT
Organism: Phengaris alcon alcon; assembly: GCA_037179445.1. Classification (NCBI taxonomy): domain Eukaryota; kingdom Metazoa; phylum Arthropoda; class Insecta; order Lepidoptera; family Lycaenidae; genus Phengaris; species Phengaris alcon. Next base: position 3,104,639 of record JAYRCH010000589.1, read on the forward strand.
AAAACAAAGGCGAGATTTTCAAAAATAGTTAAGAAAATCGAACGTAGCATTTGTAGTGTGTGTGTGTGTGTGTATGTGTGTGTGTGTGTGTGTGTGTAACTATGCTAACATCATTTAGAAAAAGAAAATTTCATTTAGTTTTTAATCGCTGACTTTGTGGGCTACCCCAAATTGACTCCTTGACTACTGCAGCGTTGAGCTTAAAGAACGAAAAATATTATGATTGTCGTGTAGTAAAGCGGACGTAGACGAAAAACATGGCAATTATTCAATTTAACCGATAATAAACACCACATACAAAAGATTTTTCTTTGTGACGTTTAAAGAGGAAATGAGGAATCGACAAAAAGGAAGGGTTAAGCTTGAGTAAGATGTTCGCACGTTTCTTACTACCGCCTAATTGATATAGGTAGAGCGGATAGAGAGGCCGGATTAGAGGATGTTGGATTTTCGCACGTTTTTACTCGTAATTGTTACGTATAGAGCGGATAACAGGACGGGATTTATACACATTAAGACTAAGGACTTACCAGCTAGATTTATTGAAAAGTATAAGGTGAAAATTCAACCCTTACTTTAAGTTCTATTTAAAAATACATTTTGGGGTGAAATAGTTAAATACAAAAATTAATGGTAGTTGGATACGAGCATAAAGAGAGCTACGACAAGTTACTTTTTGTAAATTTTTTAAACTAATTGCTGTACCTACCTTTGAAAATATTGTTTTTTACATACTGTTTCTTCTGAGAACTTACTCATATTTAAGAGTTCATCTATGTAATAAGAAATCAGTTGTCTAGCCTATTATTATTTTATCCATAGGTTTGAATTGTCTACACCTTGACAAACAGCTCAAAGTAAGAAACTAGTCTAGGAATCGTAATGCAACATAGTTTAAATTCGACTACGGTATAATAACGTGCGGCGTAATAAAGATATTTATAATTAATTCGACCATAAATAATGGCAGTAAGTTCCGGTGGGAGACGGGAGTATGTTTAGTTAACTATTGATTGATCGGGATGTGGGCCAGATGCAATCAGCACATGTATTCGGTAACACGCGTTATCAACACTCCTTGATTTTGTGTTTACAACTTTATTATCTTCTTATAAAGAGAATTTAGGTCACTGTATTTCTTTGTAACCACAATTTTTTGTTATTTTTTTAAAATAAACGTAGGTAATCAATATTTAATTATTGTATATACCATTTCATATTTTTCAATCATAACTGGTTCTGTAGCCTTCGTATGGGCTTTATGAGCCAACAACAGTCACCGCAACGTTGAACAACAAAAAGTTGCTATATGCTCAATACAAAAAGTTGCTATATGCTCAAACTACTTTACGTATATACTAAGTACATAGTAAGTCTCGATTTCTGATTAATTCATTATTGTTATTCATTCATCACTCGATTACTAAGTTAAGTATATCCAAACAAACGTTTCTAATCTCCAGATACCTAGTAACAATGTTGATCTGTTTTATATATCGCGTTTTCCAAAGTCAACTTTACGGTAATGAAAAAATATTATCATTTTCCAGTTCTTATCTTTGTCAATGTCGCGTCTCCCCTTCTCGGTACTCTCATATTTATAAATTCTGAATTTATAATCAAATCCCTTAAGAATTTATGTTTTCAGACATAAAATCGTTTATTTTTTGTTCTTTAAAATATTTTAAGGCTTCCTTGCGCTAGCGGAACTGTAACATTTCCACACCAACCACAAACATCCGTTTTGGGGTAGATTTTGTCGGTCTCACATCTTTCACGACTTCTTCCAATACAATTATCCTCGTTTCAATCATCTCTCATATAAAAAAAAAAATTAAAAAAATAATTATTTACTTACAAAATGTTCCGAATTCGATAGTGAAAGTAGAGTATGTATATAATTATTATTTTTTATTATTTGTTTATTCTTACAACATCCAATATACATAAATATCACATCTCCCTGCTCTGTATATATAAAGTATCTGTATATTCTATAAAGTATCTACTTGAAAGTCCCTCCGCGTAAAAGTTGGGCGGAATTTTTGTCGAGTATAATTGTACCAATATTGTGCTGTCTAACAAAAAAGCGAAGTACAATAACTGGGGAAAGTTATGAAATGTTAACTCCGAGTTCTGAATCAAATAACTGAATACCAAGCTAAATAACCACAGACAATAATTTATCTAGATTTGAAATATTTATTTCAAATGTAACCGTTAACTCGCGCCTCTCTCCTCGTGCCTTTAAGATGGGCTTTATTGCTGAAGGCGATGCGACGCGTTTTACAATTTAAAATTTGTCGCGATAAGCGCGAGAGAATCGAGAAGGTGTCACATTACATTACCCCAAAGACAGTTCTACCATTACGATAATTTATTATACGTTAGATAACGTACGATATACGTTTGATACGAAAACTTAATCAATTTCAAGATGAAAATTGATAATCATTGTATAAACACTAGAAATGAGCATAAGCTAGATGTACCAGTGATAAGACTTAGCAAAGTAAGTAAATCTTTAAAGGGCCAATGTATAAGCCTATACAATAGGATCCCAGAAAACGTTCAAAATCTATAAATTTATTAATTTAAAAAAGTAGTCAAAGAATGTTTGTGTGCTAAAGTATTATTATAAAGTAAATGATTTTGTTCACGATTGCACACCTTGGGAATAAGATGCTCCCCTGCAAGGCAGTCTCTACGTACTTGGGTACTTTTTTTATATTTAAAAAGCGATGGTAGCTTTTTCTGTTGACTTTACGAAAAAATCTTGTTGTTTCGTTTGGAAATAAAAAAAAACATTTTCATTTTAACCAAATCTTTAAATTACTAAAAATATTCACAAACGAACATATAACCAGCTCCTTTTTGGAAGTCACTTAATAAATTGTCCTCGTAGTTCAGAGATTTGAGACGTGTGATACTTAATTTGTCCGTAATGGTCGCTTTTTACCCGACTACGGCGAAGCCGAAGCGCAGGAATGTAATTATGAACAAACATGTTCCAAACTACTGATCCAATTAATGAACGAGGTGTCAATAGATCCGTAATGACCCGGGTAACATAGGCTATTTATTTTGCGTATGCTATTTTTTAGTTTTTAACATTTTTACATTGGGTTAATTTGGATAATAAAATATAACTAAATAGCCTAGTCATATTTATATGACTAGGCTATTTAGTTATTGTGGTGCTCGTACAATCGAACTGTATTGACCTGGGTTAACGATTACAGGCCTCTTCTATGCTTTGATACATGCCTTTCATTAAATGGGCAATTGGGTCGTCACCCTCTGCTTCTTTTGTTGTTATTATTAGTACACGTTCTATAAACGGCTTGCGCATAACCCTCATGAGTGGGTCGTAAGTCGTACTATGATGACACTATTAAATATGTGTGACACGCCTCCAGTTTTCTACTGATAAGTTGATAAGACTAAATCGTAGCAATCGTAACCTACTTACAAACTTCAGAGACATTTTAATTTGGCGATATTACCCACAGTATTTAAACCATAGGCTATTTTCAAACGCAGGCTTATAAATGAACCGCAAGTTTGCGTATAACTTAGTTTACACACATGACCAGTACTGACATAAGTTTATTTTTACAATAACACCTCTTACACCCAATCAATTCAATCCGCAGTGTTTAATGTAGGTCAGTACCTCATTAAGTGTAGTGAAAGATTAATAAAACGCTGTGTATAAAAATCATAAACGTGTCGAGTCGTAGTCGCGTGTTTTCGTGTGCTGTAAAAGCTCGCGGGTCACTTATCGTTCTCTCAAATCATCGGTTGTGTGCAACGCAAGCACAACGGTACAAGTAGTGATTTGTAATTAATATACATTTGCATATTGAATGGTCACTTTGTAGTAAGTGTACTCTGTTACTGTAACTGCATAGGTACATTTGAACTTAGGGCTCTGAAACACGAAAAACCAAACAAGTACCAACACAACCAAACCAAAATACAAACAAGTTATGGAGGCATAGGAGGAGAACCGAGCAGTTGAGGTTTATAAATGTAGCATTAGAAATATAGGATAATTACAAACATTTACTTACTTTGCGGTGTCTTTTTAAAGATGCTGATTTTACCTAATTCTAAATCAGGATGAACTTTATTCAAATGATTTCTCGTTTAATGAGAAAATAACAATAGATAAGAAAGGTAAACACCGCCTTACTTTCCTTATAGAAACATGAGACTTGTGTTTTTGCGCGGCTCGAAAGATAACAATAACGGATAATGGTGACAGTAACAAGTAAGTTAGTAAGTCGTCGATAGTAGGCATTGGGCATAAATCGTAGCTTATAGCCTTCTAGAATGTTGAGTGAGTGTTCAATCGTTGGTTTTATTTATTTGATGAAAAATAATAATTTAAAATAACTATAGCCCGACACGGAAAAAAAGAGGTCAGGTCTAAAAAGACCGAAACAAGAAAATAATTCAGATAGAAATCCAGATATGCATAGAAAAAAAATTGTTCAGTTAAAGCCGTGGTCGCACCCACTAATGGCATATAAGCATCAGATCACATCGAGATGCGTCGCCGATACGTATGAGCTGACCCTAAGGCCTAGAGAAGTTTCTAGAATTATACCCCAAGATAGATACAGACGGCTGCGATTTGACATCGACTGTCCCGAACCTTATAAAGTAGGAGCGACCACGGCTCTACCTTGACCATTTTTGTACATATGCATTTCTTGATTTCTATCGGAATTATTTTTTTGTTTTGGCCTTTTTAGACCTCTTTTTTACGTAGTCGCTAGTCGGGTTATACTTTTTTTAACTTATTTTTTATTTCGTATTTTTCCATTTCCCAATCGAACATATTTTTGAAATAATATCAATAAGTACCTAATGAAAACATTTGAAATCAAAAATACCTTCTTCACGAGCGCGGAGCGAGCTAATTTTTTTTTCTAAATTTAAAGAACAATATTCCAATTACAATTCCAATAGTCCATATGTTAAGATCAATATTATATTATGATGATCGAGAAACTCAATTAAGATACTTAAAACAACAAAAGAGAACAAAACACAACGATACTTGACGATACTGCGATTCAGAAATATGTAAGACCCGTATAGTGACATCTATCGAATGAATAAGTAATAAAAATGCAAATAATTTATTTAATCTCCATTATGTTATTATAAACGGACGAACCAATTAACCGAGTTTAATTTTTTTTTTGTTTGAAAGCTGACCTGATCATCAGAGTCAGAGACAGAGAGTTCTTTAATATATAATAATAATTTATGTTTTTGGTTTTCGTAACGTCAAAACGACATCTATCATTTATCTGTTAGCATATGCGTTTCCAAACAAACTAGTTATTAATTTCATTACGTAATTGAAATCACTACTAATAGATGTCGCTTTTTCGCAAACCGCCACTAGGGCAATTTATTGAACAATAGGTTAGGTTATATTTAATCAATTATCTTTTATCCCCGAGTTTGATGTATAATATTATTGCTTTTTTTGTTCCTATGTGCATAAAGTACAACTTACAATTAATATTTTTTGTGGCCACATATTTTGATTATCAGGGAGTAAATGTATGGCGACATGCCGGTCTCCTTTTATGTTATTTATCTTCACACATCTAACACCTTGCATGTTCAGGATATTTTGGCGCGCGATAGTGAAGACAGAATATTGGATCCTGCCTATTATAATATTTTTAAGACCTTATATATTATACCACAATCTTGCAATAAAGGATTGATTAATTGATATTACGTAATGTTCGAAAATTAGTCAACTGAGTTAGTACTAAATGTACGACCGTATTTTAAACGTGTATTTTGATCTTTTACATATGCAAGCACACGACAAATATTTAAAATTTAATATACATATTTGTGGTGTGCTTGCCAAGACCTTTCTTTTTATACCAAACACGTGATGATTGTCGATGTTTAATTTTTTTGATGTTAGAATCTAAGGTTCAATTTTTGAAATACAAAATTTAAAAAAAAATTATACAGTCTATGTTACCCGCGGCATCATTACGAATATATTGATACCTCATTTGTTAAAATACATACATATATATAGTATATACATACATAGACTGCCAAAATCATTAATTACCCTTCCTTTTGGTTTCACTGTGGTCAGGTAAAAATAAATTATGATTAAAAAAAAGGTTTTTTATATGATGATCTTCCAGATCCAGCATCAGATCCTGGATAACATCTACAGACCAAGACAAATCATACGAGCCCAAACTCCATCGAGTTGTGTCGTTTAGTTGCGGAGTTCGTATGGCCACCTTTCAGCCCCAGCATTAGACCCTGGTTACCATAATATATGCTGCAAGTTTACGTCAATACGAATCATACGAGCCCAAACTAGAAGGTGTTGTGTTATTTTATTATAGAGTTCCAATGGCCACCTTCCAGCTCCAGCATCAGATTAGCTCATGTCATCGTAATATTGCATTGCAATGCACGTGAAATACATATGCATGCAAAATTTCAGCTCAATCGGTCACGGGTAAGATGACCAAATTTAACTCGCAAGATTTGGTTACACACAAAGAGACAGTTAAAACTAAATAAAATCATGTAAAAAATCAGACGCGAACGCGCGCCAAAACTTTTAAAGATTTAATTATTTAAAATACCTACGTTAAGGACTGTTCTGGAAACATGAGCATTTCATAATACACTCGAGTCCTTACGACCTATAGGTACCTGAAGCGCTCCTTTCATAGCGGAAGAGATACTGGCGTGCTGCCAATGTCCAGGCGTGCGGTACGTCGAACTGTTAAAGTATTTAAGTTTTGCCTATTGTCCAAGTTTCTACCAAAGGCATCTAGTATCTGTCTGCCTTTACATAAATCTAGAAATTTTATAGCTATAACTTAACTAGAATCTAGAAATTTAAATATTTTCACAACAGAAGTCTTTCAAAATTCTTAGTAACGCTTAGAAGTTACGGAAAGGGATGAAGGAAGCTAAGTTTGCAGGGATTAAAATTTTTGTTCCGTCGTGAGAGTTAACCAAACCACATAATATTTAATCCCGAAGACGAGCGTAGATTGTAGGGCGAAACCACAGCTTTGACGAGCTATGACTATACTAAACAACCACCCGTTAAGAGGCATATTACATCTCGACTGAGATTTTTGCGTAAAATGGCCAATTATGGCGTTCATGATCTCCGAAACATAGATACATTAACAATTTTGACATATTGAATAGTGCAGAATAGCTATTGGGCCTAGTTCGTAGCGGCCTCGCTTTTTGTAAATTTTGCTTAACTTTTTAATTAATCCCAAAATTGCTGAGAAATATTTTCATAAAATGCGCGAAGGCACTTTTTTAAGCTCCTGGATTGGAGTACTGTTCTAAGCAAATGAAATAATAAAATGAGAATGTTATCTCCTATATAGTCGTATAGTTTGTAGCGGCCTTAGAATTTTGAAATGTCGTTGATTTAATATAGAAAAATATCTTATTCTAAGCCAAAAAACTTCGGAAATAGCTTTAAGTTAACTGTGAATTACTAAAATTTATACCAGAACAATTGTTACTTCATAAGGAATAAAGCATGAATTAGTAACCTTTATCAATAAAAACGATAAATACAATTGCAAAATTACTACAAAATGCGAAATGTCGGGAACGCTTCAAATACCTAATCTCGCAGAGTGCAGATTTGTAATAGGGCTCTTAAGAGTCCTAGGCGGTTAGACCGGTGTCTTTTAGTAAAAATAATAAATTCATTTAGATTCCTTTCTTCCTTTTGTATTGTCTTTATATCCATCAAGTTATATCAATAACAGCCTCCGTGGTCTAGTGGTTTAGAGCTTGGCTCTCGACTCGGAGGTCGTGGGTTCGATTCCCGCATTGGAACAACATAAATCTTGTTTCCAAGTTTGGTTAGGACAATGCAGGCTGATCACCTGATTGTCTGACAAGAAAGATGATCCATGCGTCGGATGGGCATGTAAAAAGTCGGACCTGCGCCTGATATCTCACCAGTCGTGTCGGTTATTCGTCCCACTGGGTTACGAGAGTAAAGGAAGAGAGAGTGCTCTTGTGTACTGCGCACACACTTGGGCACTATAAAATAACTCCTGCGTAGCTGGCCTGGTTTCAATTAAACCGGCCACCGTCACTGAAATCAGTGTGGGGAGCTATTACAAGTTATATCTGTGTCGGTCTTCTTAGGACCTTGTGTAAATAAGTATGACCAAAACTAAAACTAAAATATTATAAATTACAATTTAAAAGAGAATCGCTCGTAATGGCTTGTTTTTAATAGAAATGAAAGCTTTCGAGTTGACAATTTCGTACCGTAAAGGCGTCATCTTACCGAAGGAGGCTTTTCTCTAAAATATTCAATACACTTTTTAGGATGCACTCTATCCTCTTCCTTTCCGTGTCTACTTATGCGGAACCCCTTATGTGTTTACCTTAAAAATAAGTACAATCATAAAACATTTAGCAGAAAATTCAAGAAATTACATCTTATTACTGTTTCTCGATAACAATTTCTCTAAAGTCTTTAAACGATAATTAAGACAGCAACAATTACTGTTCTATAAACAGTATTTATTAAAATTCTAATTAAACTAAGAACATAAAATAAGTAAAAGTTAGATTAAGAAAATGTTTGTGCCGTTGTAAGTGAAAAACGTCATTTCGGCCCAGTTCGGAGGAGCAGTCGTTAAGCGAAATTAATTTCAAACAAAGATCCGGCGCAGATGTTTGTTGATAAATGTTATCATTCATGATATTGATATTCATTAAATTCACTACTCTACCCACCGGTCCTCTACCGCTCGAACTCTCGTGTCAATGTTGAAGATTATAAAGATAATCAGGCTTGGTAGAAAAGGTGGACAACATGATATTAAATATTGGAAAAATATCTTCAATAACAACATAAAAATACTTTTGTACACATTTTTGCTAAGACGACATGTTATTATCACCTTACTGGCAATTTTATTAAGGGTTTTATTAACTATATCGTTATACTCGAAAATAATAGCGCCCGTCTCCTAATGAAATGGGAAACGTAAAAATACTAACACAAAACATACAGTGTTCACAGCCTGCACCTGCATTTTAAGGTTTTACCTATTTCTTATGATTTATAAAAACTTGTTTAGCCTTTAGAATTAGTAAATATTATATTCTTATTTATATACTATGTTCAAATATTATATAAGTAAGACGTAATATTTTTATAATATGTTAATAATCTTTAATTATACGTAATATTATAATGGTTTAGTAAAAGTAGCCTACGAATGTACGGCCCTGTCCAATTTTAGCTCAGTAACTTTATATAACTGAAACCTATTTTTACTGGACTTTAAATGTCTTCATAGAACACTATGAAAATATTTTTCTGAAAATATTATGAAATTATTTAAAACATAAGTCTATTTCCCGGCAGTTGATATGTTTCTGCAAGGGTTTTTTGCTGTATTTGTACATAGTGTCGTGACTACCAACAGTAGTCAACACGTGAGAAAAAATTATCTACATGCACTTTTGTTTCTCTAGCACACACGCGACTGGCTAATGAACGCTTTTCAATATTTTATTTAAATTATTCAATATTAAGTACTTTTTAGCTACAATAGGTAAAGACTAAACCCCCTTTCAACTACCTCTATATGAGTTTTAACCGTAAACCGCAGACATAATATTATTTTAATAAAATACTACTACTGTATGTCGCAATATAAACATGATAAATAAATTGAAAGGATTTTATTCAAATATTCAGTTAACCCACATGAAACTGGGTTAGAATTTAACAAATTAACATTTATTTTTTTATGTCAGGAGTTTAAAAGACTACGTGCAACTACGTGAAAATATATGGTTGAAACACGAGGAGCTGCGTAGACAAGTCTCATGGGAAATGGTAAAACGACCGATTGACTAACTTAATTTTATACGTTGCTATGTAAATAGGTACTGAAAATAATTTTAATGTGCCAATTTATGTTAAAAAGCAAGCATACTACGAGTTGTTTAATAAAATATCACTGAATTTGGTAGGAAGACACACAATATTGTTTATCTTATATTTTAAACGAGACAATCTAGTATGTATATAATCGGTTTCTCGTAAACGGCTACAAGTATTACCTTGAAATTTAGTATGCTGGGAGTTTTGGCGGAGACAAAAACTGCGCATTTTTAAGCTATATTATGTTTATTCATTCGTCGTGCAAAAATATATCAATAATTTCGACTCGGTATCAGTCCGATTGGCATATCAGTTTGTTATGCGTATGTATAATTTTTCTTTGTTCGAAAATTCGGAACATGGTGGGTTCGAATCTCAGTCAAATAAATATTTTTTTTATTCTTTTTTTTTTAATTTATCAAAACTCCGAGCAAAGCTCGGTTACCCAGGTACTTTATAAATGATATCTGGCGTAAATGCTGGCGGACAAAGTACAAAGAAACTGAGAGCGCTTTGATGAGAGTGACAAGTTAATTATGTTTAATTTCGAAAGAAACATTGTAACAAAGTTCCGGAGTCTCAAGATTGTTTGAATAATTCTAAAGCGAGTTAACTCGCTTTGGGTCAATGCCTAGGTAAATTATGTGCTATAATATGCCTTTTGATTTCGAGGAGCAGATCCGTGTTCACCGGTGGAACGTACGAGGGTCATGAGTCAGAATAATGTAATAAAAAAACCATCATTTTAACCTCACAGTTTGTAATTTTAATTCAATGGAACGGATTGAAATATTTTCACTGGTTCAAAAATTGTAACCGGTGTGACTTGTTAGTGTACCTACATATGAATGTATGCACGTTTGTTACTCCTTCACGAACTACTGAACGAATTTTTATTAAATTTGGTATGGTGGTAGTGTAGACTCTGGACTAACACATATACTACAGCAAAATGTACGGTTCCCGCAGGATTTCTTTTAGCGCGTACGAAGTCGCGGCCAACATCTAGTACTATAATAATAACATTTATTCGCAAAATGTAGAGTATTGAATACAAATAGACGTACATAATATTATACAGCGTGTCAATATTTCACATCAATAAAAGCGCAACAGTGTAACATGGAACAGCGCAACCCGACAAGTGCAAGTACAACTCAACACGGACGATTGATGTCGAACGCCCGAATAAGTAATAGAGTTTTTAAAGTTGATACATCCACATACATACATGAATTTTAACGTAAGCACATCCGCTACGTGACTCACGGCCTCGGCACGTCTGGCCGGGCACTAACCACCGACATACTAGTAGCTCGGTACGGTGCTGGGAAACCTCACTAGCTGCGATTGAATAACTATTGACTATATTTCCATACCGACCGGTATAAAATATGCAACCTTATATTCGACAATCGTTTCATAATACCTATATGCGGGATTTAAAATTCATATTATTGTATACATTTTATCTATTATCGTATCGATCTACGAATATTGTTGCTATTTAGGGTCAATTCACACCGAAACGGCAGCGGAGCGGCCAGCAGCATAACTGTCATATAATTTTAAACTTCTTATTCATGACATTGTCTATTAAACACAGTTTCGCTTGAGACAACCACCGCTGCTCATCACGGTCGCTCGGCCGCTAGCGCCCGCGGGACGTTTCCATTTTCTAAAGCGTTAATATTATGTATTATAGTAATGAAGATAAAGTTTAAAATTATATACAGACATGCTGCTCTGCGCTCCGCTGCCATTTCGGTGTGAATTGACCCTAAGTCTACATTCTTCCAAATTATGCCTTCACCTTAGATTATTGGCCTTTTAAAAATAAGCATAATTATTAATTTCATAGCAGAAACTACTTTTACTTACTTATCGATATCCTTCTTAAACAGCATCTGTAAATATATAATCAAATAATAATAATTGCACTTTCTATTACAATTATTGCATTACTAACCGGATACATCTATTTAGTACTTATAATCTTTTTTACTTGTATCAAAAAATTATAAAATACGGAGCAAGCATTGTAAACAAACTATTAAAGCTCCTGATTACACCATTTTAATTTCCAACTAATTCTGATTAACTGATTTTAATACACGACTACTTTTGAAATTATTTATTGAACCCATTTACGAAACATTTATTTTTGTATTTTAACTTTTTAAACAGTTCAAGCATAATACTGCTTCAGAATGCGGCCTCGACGAGGAAACCCGTGGATCCATCCATATTACTGTTCGAATTTTGAACGCGCACGTATAGCGCTGAGCAATTTTTCCAAACAATTGCCTTCAAGAGAAATGGTTTATTTTATATTGTCACTAACGTTGTTTTAAATATTTGGTTAGTGCTTGTGACTCTACTAAAACATCATGTTCCTATTTAAATAATTTAAATTTTATCTCTAAACCTGAAACTTCTTGGGTAAACCACACCGACCACCACTTAGTAACGTAGATAGAAAATGTGGCAGTCTTTTGAACACGCTGTATAAAGGCCGACCAAAAATAATTCTACTTTATTAAATATTAAAACGAATCTTAAAACTGAAAAGCTAAAAATAACACAATTACAAGACAAGACAAATTTCGTATTTGAGTTTCCGGAGCCTATTTTAATTTCCTTTTTATTGTATTTCATTGTTGTTTTTAATTTAACCTGTTAAAAATTTAAAGTGTTTGTGTTTTATTGGTTGCCTATTGTAATATATTTTAGTTTTTAGTAAATTTTTCCATTGAATTGAAAATACAAGAATAGTGTAATGGTCCTTTGAAGAAATGGCTCATAAATATACATAATTACATGAACCACTAGTAACGGCCAGCCAGCTGCTCGTGTAAACTGAGCTGACCACACCCACCCTCACTTAGGGTTGCCACACTTGTAAAAAAACCGTGAATAATAAAATATGTTAAATAACCCAGTCGGATAAGTAAGTTCTTATAAGTTATAAGTTCTTTTTATAAGTTCTTTCGCAGTCAATTTATATAAATAAAAATGAATTACCGAAATGTTTGTACGCGCAATGCGCATAACTTCCAAACGACTCCACCAAATAGGATAAATATTTCTTTTATGTATTCGTTGTCAGTTTGTATGAAAAATAATATTTTAAAAAATAGTCCAAAAAAAAAATGGCGGCACGAAGTTCGCCGGGTCAGCTAGTTAATTACAATATGGACATAACATTTTTGTAGTGGGCCAAAAAGTCTGCATGGACTGCTTGACTTGAGTGATTTGTAATCAGAATTACAATAGAGTGTAATTTGTAATCTTGTGACTATATAAATCGCAAAACAGCAACAACAAAATTTAATAAGTTGTGTGTGAAGCTGAATAATATGATTGCTTAATAGCTACATAATAATATTATTATCTATATATATAACATCTCCGAAAATCAATTACGGATACTTCGGGCACATGGTTTACTGCTTGTGTTTAGCCAAAAAAATATTTGTCATACTCAAAGTAAAAAATCATCTAATGTATGGGTGGGGTGATTCTCCGCTCAACGCAAGCTCAATATAAAGAAATAATATTTTTTTCGAGGAGGACGATTATTTTTTGCCTAAACGTCTTAACATAAGCAGTAAACCATGTGCCCGAATTATCCGTAATTGATTTTTCTAGACCCTATATACATATAAAAAGCAAAGCTGATTGACTGATGTATCAACGCATAGGCCAAACCTTTCGAGGTTAGAAATTTGAAATTTTGCACACGTATTTCTCATATATGACGTAGGTATCCACTAAGGAAGAATTTTTCAAAATTCAATCTCCATGGGGATAAAAGTTTGTATGAAACTTTTATTCCTTGGACATATTTGCATAATATTTCGCCGTTTTCTAAAATTTAGCTCCTAGGAGGGTAAAATAGGGAATGAAAGTTTTAAATTATTATAAAGATATCGTTTAAAAAACAATTTCATGTTGCTAGTCCTTATAATATTATGTACTTATTTAATTCCAAATATATTATAACCAAATATTTATTTTCTACTTATTTAATCAATATATTACATTAAAAGTTTCTTAGTCTGGAGTTAAGCAGCATTTTGCTTTTAATAATGACAAGCGGCGAAACTAGGTTTGATTAACTGCCCGTTTCAATAACCTATCTACCAATAATTTGTTAAAAACGTCGTCATTCAATCATTTGTCGATTTTTTGCGCTACAAATGTGACGTTTTTAACAAATAGTTATTGGTTAGATAGGTTATTGAAACGGGCCGTTTAGAGATAAATGACAATAGCAGAGGATTACTTTGTACCGTACAAAGTAAATAAGTACCTATTTGCTATGAGTTATTTCGAAAGCTTCAATCCTTATTTTTTACTAAGTACTCAATTTATAATAATATATTGGAATGTTTTTAAACTAGTCTACTAAACAATTAAGTTCGAAGTTTTACAATTTTTTCTAACTGCTTCCAAAGTTATATCAAATCTTACATTAAGAAGTAATTAATGTAACAGAACAGGATACATTTTCTTGATACACATGTAATTTATAAACAGCAAATTAGTATTTTGGTCAGCCCTACTCTCGACTTATTGGTCAGGGAAACCTTTTGGTTGCGTACGTCTATTCCAATTTTACACAGAAGCCCTACCCGGCGTCTCCCTTGTCTCCTGTTTAAACTTTGTTACTTAATATATAAACTATCTTATACTTTAAACGAGACCATCTTGTGTATATATTATAATACACAAGATGGTCTCGTGGAAAACTGCATTTTTAAGTTATATAATATGTTTTTTCTTTCGTCGTGCATCAATAAATCGATAATTTCGACTCTTATAATGTCAGTCCGATCGGCAGTTTGGTTATTTTTTTGCGTTGTTCGTAAATTCGGAATGTGGTGGGTTCGAACCCCGGTAAAATATTTCTGTGATTCTTTTTTTTATTTATCAGTTCCGAGCAAAGCTCGGTCTCCCAGGTACTTCAAATTACATAAGAAAGATATCGTAACTAAAGGTAGGTAGCGACGCGCATGTTAGCCTTTTTCTAAAATGTTGTGCACCTACTTAGCACTAATTCAACTTATGTCACTGACAGCTGTTGTGTAGTTTCGGAAGCATTATGGAAGCCAAAGCTTAATTGCACCTGCGCTTAGAGAGTGCATTTATGATTAAACCGGGATGTTAACAACTTTGTGCTAAATATTTTGTTAAAGGACACTGGCGAATCCTGCCTGATATTCCATCAAGAGCGGCCAAGTTTCGAACATAATATTATGTGATTTTATAGTACCTACATAAAAAAGTTATTATATAAAAAAATATATTATATTTGTAGGACTTGGGAATAAAAAGTGATGAATCTTCGAATATCAGAGAATTGATGTGCAAAATACGTACTTATCTGTGGTAATCGTTGTCAACATAATATCTATATAGTCTATGGTTATCATGCTGTGAATTGTCATTTTGAGGCGTAAAAGCTCCATCTAGTGGCCCAGTAGATAGGTTTATTTTAATTGGAGTATAAAGTTATTTTATTTTTCTATAGCTCAGCAGATTCGTACTAATTATATGAAAAAATGTTACTTAGGGTGTGAAATAGATCCCTCTATCCTATTTATATACAAAGAAAAATAGTTATTATATTTTTGGTTTTCGTAACGTGAAAGTGTAACGTTTAAAACATGTATCATTTATCTGTTCGCATATTGCGTTTCCAAAAAAACTAGTTATTAATTTCATTACGTAATGGACATCGCAAATAATAAATGTCGCTTTTCCACAAACCGCCACTAGAGCAATATATTGAACAATAGGTAAGGTTATATTTAATCAATTATCTTTTATCCTCCGAGTTTGATGTATTTAAATATTATTCCTTTTTTGTTCCCAAGTTCCCAAATTCAGTTGTACAAATTACAATAATTAATACTTTTTGTAGCCTCGTATTTTAATTACCAGGAAGTAAATGGCGATATGCCTATCTCCTTTAGTAGAACACCTTGTTGTTGTTACCTATAAGTTGATTATAAAAAATAGGTAAATGTTAGTTACTGTTCTTGCCGACGAGACTTGAAAGCCTAATAAGAACCACATGCTTTAATGTAGAGAAAGAGGCGTTGGCCTCCTTACAAATACAACTAACCGATCACTCATCCGATTAGGTACCTACAGTTTAACGACTGATCGACGATAAATTACCGAAAAACATTAAATTGTAATTTGTACCATTTGCATATCTTCATTTATTTCAAAAATAATTTTTACTTACAGTGTTTCATAAGTCTTATAAAAAATTGTTGAAATAGGTAACATGAGTCTCGAGGAATTTGAAGATTGATGATTCCTTGAAATTCATCGGCAAACGTGGTTGCGGCGCTCTCGGTTTTTCCCATCAAAATAACTGGAGTCGTTCGAGCTCTCCGAAATGAATGATCTATTGGTTCAAAACTAAATTCATATTTACGGCATTCTCTAGCTGAAAACTTTTGATTGGCATTAAATAATACAGCGAAACACCATTGACCCGGTTGTGGAACGTAAATGTTAAATCGTCGTTTCAGCTCGTTCCGTCAGTAGGTAATTGATAAACGCTTTATAGCATCTGTAAACAGTTGCAGAGCTTGTACACACCGATGCCAACTGGCAGCCGTTTTGTGAACGTTTACTGATTATTTGTTAAATGTTGTTTATATAACAAATTCGAATCCGAAAGTACGCGGGTTTACCAACAAGTGTGTTCGTTAGTCACCAGACATTAGGCACTAAAGCACGCACTCCTTAGCAGTGTAGAGGTGTAGACTTTTGCAGCCGCAAAACATGAGTAGGTATCTCTTGAGTAACTCAAAAATGTAATTATTTTTGCTCAATGGTAGTGTAATCGCTTATCAGACATAAGGCTAGTGTCTACCGTGTGTCAAGTGCATACTTTCTTATATATAAAAATTGATTGCAATTCGAATGTCTCGCTAAAACTCGATAACGGCTGGACCGATTTAGCTAATTTTGGTATTGAAATAATTGTGCAAGTTCAGGGAAGGCTTAAATGGTGAGTAATATTGGAAACATTGCGGTTCATAGTTAAAACAGAACAACGTGTGTCGGGACAGCTAGTGCGTTATATAAAGCAGAACTGTATTTTTTTTCTTCGCTGTCCATATTGTCTTTTCGCTTTTTTCGAAGGTTCTCCCGACTTGTTGATCTTTTGGGCTTCTTTTGTACGACGTTGAAATTACAACTTTATGACACTTATCATAAGTGTTAGCATGTGCGATAAGGGAGGAATACATATTTCTTCTGTTACTAATAGCCGGGTATATATGCTATAGTTATTAATCTGAGCGATCGATTAGAGATGCGACCATAGTGTTAGTGGTATTCAGTTGTTTTAAATGCATACTTCAAAAAAACTATACGCTATATACACAGGTTAAGAAAAGGTTGGAACTTCTGTTTATTTGTGGCTTTAGCCCGTTAAGCTTAAGCTTATGCCTGCGGGCACTATTAAACTACGTAATGTATTTTGTTTTCTGTTATCTCTACCAACTGTGGTTTCATCTCTTTACGCATTCTAAACACAGGTTATAATATTATGTCACCTGACCTTTTATCGAGACAGGCGCTAATATAAAATTTTTCTTTTTTTTTAAGTAACTCCCGAATTGTCAAGCAGTGAGCGAGCTGATGATGATGTATTATAGCTAAGAACACTCTTATTTCATCCGTTTGGGAGCTACAATGCCAAACCAAAGACACTTAAAATTTCAACCCTCCGTTTTCGTTTTCGTCGGGAGTTAAAAAATAAAATATCCTTGTAGAATAAGCCGTAGCTTACAAACGTCAATATTGAGACATTTATTGAAATGCATAACTACAATAAATAGTATTGAGCAGTACTTTGAATAAACGTTAGTAATCGAACTAGTTGTTCGCAAAGGGCGTCGATGTGCAGCATGACCGCACACTGTAACCGGTCCTCAACTCAATGGCGGACAAACCGACATACCTACTGCTATGTACCTACTAAAACATTTACTCCCAATTATTCACTTCGATTATGCATTGAACTGTAAAGGCTGCTTATCATATACACATATGTGTGTCTGTCCGTGGCGTCGTAGTGCCCAAACGGATGAACCGATTTTGATCTAGGTTTTTTGTATGAAAACTGACATGATCGAGTGTTCTTAGCTATAATTCATCACCATTAGCTCGCTAGTGTTTGACATTTCGGGGGCTACTTAAAATTTTTAATTTTGTTTTTGTGTTCTGACTTACGTGATTCAACGTATTTTCCCTGACCAGAATAGTTTGCATAAAAATCTTTCGGTTCAACAGTTACATTTTTTTTGCCTTCACTACGACAAAATACAAATAGTAAAACAACCAACCCCCTCCCCCTTTATCCAATATTCACACAACTGATTAGATATTCAATGTTGCTGTCTTTATCTGATACGCTGGAAAAGTCACTTAAAAGACAAAGACAGCAAGCAAGATTGAATTCTAATCAGTTGTGTAAATATATTTATTACTAGGGGTTAGGGAAATTATTTCTTACCTGGCAGTGAGTCCGACACGCACTTGGCCGTTTTTATGAAGGAACGTAGAGTTTGTTAACGAATGATTCAAGCTATCTCTGGCTCTGACCTCAAGTGGCAATAATGAAAGGTCACTAAGTCTAGAAACGACATTGTTGCGTAATGAAACCATTTACGATACTTTTTCTTATAAGACTGCTAAACGCTCATAAAACTTTTTAGATTAAGCGTCAAAATATATTTTTAAAAGTCATACCAAAATTAATAAATACAAGACGAAGCAAAAAAAAAATGTAACATACAAATTACAAACACATTATATTATTTATACTTTTATTTGAATAAAAAATCTTTAATCGTGTTATCGGGAGTGTGCCCTCGTAAAAGCCTAGCATCCCGCTTAAACAACTTATTAGACCATATTAACTGAAAGCACGTGCGAAAACTGGAAAATGTGAAAAATATTCAGTGTGCCTGAACGAAAATACAATCTATTTTTAGTTGATAACCTTATTAAACTTAGGGGAAATTAAATCAAAAACGTACAAAGGTGAATCATTGTACCGTTCATAGAAACCTGCTTCAGTAGACCTTACACGGGGCACCGCTACGTTCAGAGATGCCATGACAGTCCGAAAAAGGCAACCCTCAAGTTCTTGTAGTTGTCGACTTGTGTTTTTAGTTTTTACAACGATTAAACTTACTTGATTACGGCAGGTGCGTTTTAATTTAGATGGCTAAAAGGACTTAAGGCATATATACATAGTAGCTGCTATATTATTTTTTTTAGATAACTATGCCTTAAAGAAGAAAGTACAAAAAAATAAGAAAATTTATTTTTTGATTTTCAATCTACTAGTACGACTTGGTTTTCATGGTAAGCGGGAATAATGGAATTAAGAATTATAAGATAACTCATTAGCTACATAAAACACAATTTTTGTAAAAAATGGAGGAGAGAGGAAAAAAATCTACACTTTTTGTGAAAACTTTAAAAGTACAAAATTTCGAAAAATATTAATTTTGGAATATGGGGTTAATTGTAGCAAATATTGGAAATTATGGGAACTATAACCTCTTAAAGGACCAACATCGCACCTGTATAATATAAAAGGAGATGTCCCCACTGACTCGCTGAATGACGCGGCCGTATAGATAGACGTTCGCACAGCCGTAAGACAAGAAACGTGAAAGTTGGGCAGTTGTTTTAATTCATAACGTAGAATTAATAAAATTAATAATATAAAATTAAAAAAAAAAAAAAAAAAACAATTCATAAAGGTGGAATTTTTCAAAATCCTTTCATAGTGTGCACTAAAAAAGGCTTTTTAAAAATTCCAAGGGTTAAAAGTTTGTATGGAAAATCTTTAAATCTGCACCGATTTTGATGAAAATTATGATTCATGCTATCATTAAATACTACTTATTCGGGATTAATAGAATTCCTCTAGGGGTTTATAATAAGGGTTGAAAGTTTCTATGAAAAATATTTAAAATCTGTCTAGATTTCCATGAAATTTAATATCCGAATTCCGAGATAATAAATAGAAATTATTGAGTACGTATTTTATAGTTTTTTGTAATACGTTCCCAAAAGGTGAAAATATATTATACTGTTTTTTGTAATACGTTCCCAAAAGGTGAAAATATATTATACTGTTTTTTGTAATACGTTACCAAAAGGTGAAAATAAATTGTACTCTGTTTTTTGTAATACGTTCCCAAAAGGTGAAAATATATTATACTCTGTTTTTCAATTAACGTGATGGCGATAGATGATACGATGAAAAATTTAACGCATCATTAATATTTCAGTCAAAAGGATTTAGGTGTCATCAAACATTAAGTGATTGAAACCATTAAAAAGCTTTCAGGGTGCATTGTTCATGATGTCCTTTGTGTCTCAGTTAGCCCACCGCCGACCTAACAGCCCGGGGGTAAAAATAGAAAATAATAATCGATCCCTTATTCGTGTCACTTGTTCACGACCTCACAAGTATGGCTGACAGGAACTGCACGTAAGTACCTACTGACGAGAAAGGCATTTTAGTTAATAAGGGTCATTGTCGCGTTATATTTTATACTATTTTGCGAGACAATTTCTAAACCGGCGAGGAAGCAATTCACATAGGACACTTCTTAGTTTTGAAGGCAACTTTATAATTAGAGATTAGCTGAACTTGTGACGTGACGTCACAATAACTCGGGGCCTTAACGTTGCGTCGTTGTAATTGTTTACAAATGTCTAAACATAATTAACGTACGTGAGTCTTGCCAAAAGCTTTATGTACTTATACAGAACTTTTGTTCGTTCGTAATTAATATTAAATGGCTGTTTTAAAAGTTAATTTAATTTCGCGAGTGTGTTTATGAAATTTCAATGCGCCGAGACTTGTGGCAATAAATGATTGATTTATTTTATTTACCTATCCTTGGAAACAGTAGGTAATTAATTGGTTTTCAATTAAACTTTTGTGGAAGTTGAAATTTTAGAGAGCGAACTTCTAGATAAAATCTATACCTTAATGTGCTTATTTCCCGGGAAAGATTATAACGTAACATGCAATGTTTCAACTCAATTCGTTGTTGCTTCCTTGAGGCGATCTGTCTCTAGACTCTAGACTCGAAGCCTACTGGCCGTCGAAGGCATTACCGTTGTTTTTATTTGGATTTACTCGATTTTGTTTTGTTTTAAGACTGGCTTAACAAACAAAGTTTAACTGTTCCCCAAATTATTCTCTCAGTATCTAATTGTATACTAATTGATAACATATATTAATAATACAAGATGCTAACCAAATAGTTTTATGAAGTTTATAGCCCCAATCGATGATTGTTCCATACCATTCCCATTGAACTTAAGGGGACTTTAGAACCCAAGTTCCGGGTTCCGGCCCTCGCAATACTATGCTTTTGTGGGTCTTTATTGTTGTGATTATTCCAATTTACGTTCTCATAACATTATCCCCGCGTGATGTGTATTGTTTAATGTGTGATTAATTATGGCGTTCATCAGGAGTCTGCGTGGGGTTTTATAGCAAACTTTTCAGTTTTAAAGCATAAAAAAATAACTAATATTTGGGTTTATTTTATAATAATAGTACGAATGTTTCGTAGAGCTCGATAGGCGGGATAACACAGAGCCCGAACGTTTGAACGTTTGAAATATTTTGACGGGCGTCGAAAAAAAGTTATTTTTCCGTACCGGCAATTCTTAAATGTTGCACTAGTTAGAATTATCTCATCAGCACGGCATTTTTAGTGCGTCGGTATTTAGGTTACCATATAAATATATTTCTGTTGTCTGGTACCCGTAACACGAGTTCTTCGAGAACTTACCACGGGACCAGATTGACGTGGTGTGAAGCGTCCAAAGAAAAAAAACCGGTCAATTGCGAGTCAGACTCGCGCACGAAATGTTCCATACCATTATATCAATATTTTACATATTACTTATTACTTACACGCCTAGAGTTAACATCATATTAATATATTTATTGATATTTCAAAATCAAAAGTTTGACCAGGAGACTGAGTGACATGACATGGCGGATAATAATGCAGTGCTACGTCACGTAATTCCCTATTCATACATACAAAGCGTATGGTGTCTTTGTGATGTACGCGCCAACTCCTATATTATTTACACACATTACATTAAGTTAAATTTTACACCTCAGATTATTAACACACATTACCGTGCGTTTTATAGATACAATTATGATACACGTTGACGTTTGTCAATATGATACAAGATTTTTTTCTATCTAAAAGGCAAAAGAACCCTTACATTGTTCAAAGTTTAAAATTTTATGAATTATTATGTGGGAATTTCGATAAATAGCTCTGAAATGAATAAAATTTCAGCCCTAAATAACTATTAATAAGCTCTAAAATGCTTTCCAATTTGTATTACACAATAATAATTTTTAATACACACACTTTTTCTTTCTTTGAAGCAAAACCAAACGCCGATTTTTGGTTTCAATAAGGATTAATCACTTAGTAGAAAAACAAAATTATTAAAATCCGTCAAGAAATGGTGGATTTATTAAAGTTTTTCTGAACGGCTAGTTTCAAACGCGCGATTCCGCTGAATTGGTTACGATGACATCATCTGTCGCGAATCGCGATCCGTGCGACAACGGCTTGGTTGTACTCATACTCAGTGGCGTGCACAGGATTATGACACTGGGTATGCGGCGAAGTACTCGGTCACAAAAACTTTTTCGTTTATAGATTTTTAGCATAGCTACAGCCAAGCGACGGATCTCTAAGTCGAAACCATGCCAACAGAACAAGTCTTAAATGTACTACTATTCATGTACATCTTCTACGGCAACGCAGGCAAAACAGCGATCGATCGTCGCGGCGGAAGAAATTCTAATAAGTAAATTAATAATAAGCATATTTTAAAATATTATAACTACTCACCAGTCAGTCAGCTTCAATTTTCACATATTCAAGGTTCAGGTTACTTGAGATTACTATATCCCGATGTAAATTACTAAATAATATGCAAGGAAAACAATATAATTTAATCGTGTGTACACAACCACACAGCCAGTTATACGTTTCATAACTTTTAACATGAAATTTTCGAGAAATTTTTCGAAATCGAAAAATTTTCAATTTTTAACATTATTTTTTTGCTGGTTTAATTGTTGTAACTCGGGTACACACCTACCTTTAGACAGAATTTGAATCTTTTCACTCAATGACAATTGTGAGAACTTGTTATTTTTAATTTTTAATAAACACACATTTTCAAAACCTCACAGTCAAATAACATTTAAAAAAAATCGACTAACTCACTAGTAAAAGCAAATCACTAAAATTATTATAGAAACTCAGTAATAAACTGTTAAATGTACACACTTTCAAATGTTAAAATTAAAAATCTTTTAAGAAAACTATAAATAAACTGGAGCGATTAAAATTGTAAACAATGCTTATCACATGAAATATGCAATATGGCCTCCGCGAAACACAAAACGTTTCTTCTATTTAAACAAATAAAACCTTACTAAACAAAAATGCATAATGTGCATACGTGATTTATTAGATTTCCGACTATTCTTTTTACTTGGATTATAGGCAACGAATAATTTCCGACAAGCCAGTTCGGCGGTTTTCGGAAGCGATCGGATAGCCGAGGCCCGAAAGCCATCGCCTGCCGCGGGACTTGCCGGTATATAATCATGTCGATATTCATGGGTGTGTGCGTTTGCGAAGTATGAAAATTACACATACATGCGATGATTTGTCCTGAAGCACGCACCGGCATGAGATGAGTTGCTATTTATAAAATATTAGGCGTTTTTAAGTAATTATATTTTTTAAATTAATTTATTTACTATTAAGTAATTATTAAAGTCATCTAAAACGTACGAACGTTTTATTAAAATATCTGTGAATGACAAGTAAAGCACTGCATTTCTGCCTATATGGAGCGCACGCCCCTGCTCATACTTCATAGGTACTGCATTCTTCGAT
Organism: Phengaris alcon alcon; assembly: GCA_037179445.1. Lineage (NCBI taxonomy): Eukaryota > Metazoa > Arthropoda > Insecta > Lepidoptera > Lycaenidae > Phengaris > Phengaris alcon. The sequence continues at coordinate 3,128,636 of JAYRCH010000589.1, forward strand.
TCATGACGCTTGTGCCTCGCGTGCATTGTTTTTGTTTACATTAAATATTTTAGTTGTGTTTAGAGGGGATTTATAGTGTTCTCTATCGGGAGTTCCAAAAAAAAAAACGATTTTATTTAAAAGATTCACTGAAGTTAAAAATTACAAACTATTTTACATTTAAACTTAACTAAAATTAATCAGATCTATGTTGGATCTAAACTCAAGAATTATAAATAAATTAAGAGTACCTACTCTGACCGATGCAATGTAAGATCTGAAGTGTCTAACTTAACTCCAAATTCACGGTCCCACGGAGCTGGGGCCACCGCGATGATGCGGCGACAGCATTTCCAGTATACGAGGGCGGCACTGAAAATTTCGGGAATCAAGGAAGTGACACAACATTACTATTTAAAAATGTATTTATTGCTTTTCGAAGTATTCTCCGCGAAATTTGACACATTTTTCCATACGATGGAACCAATCATTGAAGCAACCATTCCATTCGGAAGTTGGGGTCTCCAAAATGGCCGTTTTGTAGGCGTCCACAGCTTCTTCAGGTGATGAAAATTTCTGACCACGCAATTTATTCTTTATTTTAGGGAAAGTATAGAAATCATTAGGGCTTAGGTCGGCGCTGTACGGCGGATGGTCTAATAATTCTATGATTTCTTGCTCTAAAAACTCTTTTGTTCTGTGCGCGGTGTGAGAACTCGCATTGTCGTGATGGAGGATGATGCGGCGGTTGCAGTTCTCTTTACGGAGTTCAGAAACGACCTGTGGCAAACATGTTAGCATACCATTCTGCATTAACCGTTCTTTGTCCCTCAAGAGGAATAGTCGCAACATGGCCGGTTTTGGAGACAAACGTGGCCACCATTTTTTTTGCAACACTCCGTGAACGAACAATTTTTGTTGGCTTTAACTCATTTAAGAACACCCAAACTCGTGACTGGTTTTTGTTTCCGGTTCGTACGCGTATATCCAGGATTCGTCACCTGATACGATGTTGCATTTGAGGATCCTGCGTGAAATCTTTCGAGAGTTCTGGCGCACCAAGTAACGCGAGCCACTTTTTGTTCTTCACAGAGCAAATGCGGTATCCATCGGGAAAACAAGTTTTTTACACCTAATTGTTCATGCAAGATTATTTGTATTTGACTCATGCCAATGTCTAAAGTTGCCTGAATTTCGCGGTATGTCACATGTCGATCTTCCTCAATCAGCTTACGCACAGCATCAACGTTTTCTTGGGTGACTGCAGTTTTTGGACGACCTTGACGGGGATCATCACTGAGCTTGACACGTCCACGTTGAAATTCAGCAAACCAGCGATAAATTGTGGTTTTGGATGGGGCTTCATCACCAAATGCAGAAATCATCCGGTCAACACACTGTTTTTGTGTTAAACCACTTCGAAAGTCATAATAAATCATCGCTCTAGAATTTTCTCGAGTCAATTCCATTTTCTCAACGACTAAACAATTTTGACAAGACCTTGTGACAAGACCGAGAATCTTTTTTTAAATAAATAAACGGTATTCGATTTTTAAAACCAAGGAGTTTTAAATTAAAAAGATTTTAATATGACAGGAACAGTGGAAATATTCCATTCCCGATACTTTTAGTGCAGCCCTCGTATGACGATTTCTTTCGTAATTTATGAAGAAACTGCACCACATGTATTTTCTTTATAGTCCAAGAGGCGGCTTCAATATTATACGTTATGTTAATTATAGTCCAAGAGTATGTTCGACTGCAACTGACCGATGATGATGATTCCCATATAATGGTATTCGGCAATTCGGTGCTAAGTCCATATTACATAGGGGGTACATATGTAACATGTGAGGTGACGACGACGACAGATGACGTCACAGCGACTCGCTTCATTCTCGGACGCGATTTTGGAAGCACCAAAATTGCTGTATCTTCGTCATTTTTGTTCCGTTTTAAATAATTTTTTACAGTATTTACTGGTTTTTTGTCGCCATAAGTCTGCATACCCCCACAAAAAATGACTGATCCTCATTGACATTATAGGTTCACTTTTGTGGTTTATAACGGGCACAAATTGGGCTATAAATCAATTTTGTAAAGAACCGATACCGTTTAACGAACGCTTCCTTGTTTGCTGTTACAATTTCAGATAGGCCGGGGTCAAACAGCCACTCACTTATCTACGTGAAAGTTGAGTGCGTAACGCTAACTTTTGTTTCGAAACATTTTTATGGTGAGTAGGAAAAAAGATTTACCTACGTACTTTGGACGTATTTACTCGGCCGCCACACGCTTTAATATTAATAACCCCATACAAGAGAGTTCCTGCAGCTGCTTCTTAGAGCACTGTATACTGTTCAGGGTTTCTGTGACGCGAGTTTTTATGAGGATGTTTGCCGACGCCGGTCGCCACAGGCTTTCGCTTTTAAAATCCACTTCCAAGTACTTTAAGTAACGTTAATAGCTAATGCTTTTTTACCTCAACTTTATCCGTGCTACCTTTTTAAATTTGTATCATGTGACGGATATCGCATCCATCTTTACGAGCGACGTGTAAGTTACGAGTTCTGATTCCATCAACTTGTGCTTTTCAACGTTGTTGCTGCAAATTAGTGATGTAACGAATGTCATTTTTTTAGCATTCGCGAATGCGAATGCGAATATCTGCTACCGACATTCGCGAATGCGAATGCGAATATTCAGTTTTTGTTAATATTTGGCGCCAATTAGTCTTTGGCTTGGCGGCAGTCGCGTTCGGACAAGGTTCGTTACGTTCGTATCTTCCGAGTATTGCCGAGTTCATACGAACTCATCTAAATAAAGCGTCATTCATTCCGCTCCGCTTACGCCCGCGTCGGTCGTTTTCTAAACAAGTGAATCATCAATCAAAAATCGAAGTAAAAGAAATAATTTTGTGTTTTTTTGTTAAGTATCTATGTAACATTTATGGTTTATTGTAGAAGAATAATGTTTTTGTTTAATTATTACTTTTAGTTTTATTCAAGGTGTTGATATAATTAAGTTCCTAACAACTCAGTTCCTCAACAAGTGATAAAATTAAGACTAAAATGTGAATACGTTACGAAGTTAAGTTACTTTTTCTCTAAATAAAAATTAAATGAAAGGATTTTGATTTTATTAACCTAATGTTACCTTCAACTTGTTTTTGTTTTCTGATATTCATATTCACAAAACATTCGCAAAAAATTTGCGAATGCGAATATACAAAAATGTGCGAATATTCGCGAATGCGAATGCGAATATTCGTTACATCACTACTGCAAATAGTTCGATCAATATCCTGGCAGTAAATAGTGTATGAGAAAAACGTTCACATAAAGTAACAGGAGTAGTGTCGACACTCGACACCTCGATGCATGTAGAAAAATATTTTGCAAATCGCAACTACTTATTTTATAAACATACCCATAATTTAATTATTACATTACATAACACTAAAATAACGATAATAATTAACCAAATTTAACCATGATACAAGAGCATCAAAGAGAAAATTATCAACAATATTATTAATCAGTTTAAGTTCTCCACACAAGGCAGTTAATACGTGATGTTAAACGAAAACTGAACCAAGCACCGTCAGTCGTTACGAATAAGCAAGATATTTGCGAATTGCGATCGTCTGCCGTACACATTCAATATAGGTCTGCCGCACTCGTGTGCGTGCTTATGAATGCATTTCTTTGAGACCGCTTCTGTTCACATACTCGAAACCCCCTGAGAGAGTTATTCAGACAGAAAGTAGTCTCCTAACATGCCTACCAATGCGAAAAGGATAACGTATTGAATGTATTTCTTGGTCGATCGACTCGATTTTTAACATTTCAAAGAGGTAGAGACTATATTCAAAATATTGTAGTTTTTACCGGTAGCAGTTTATTCATTCAATGCTAAAAAATATCGCAAAAAAGGACTGCTGTTCATGATTGTGAGATGAGAGAAAAGAAAATAAGAGACTAGAGACAAAAGCTGTTATTTTTACCGCCTTCCAAAAAAAGGAGGCGTTTATATATTCGGCTGTATATACCTAGTCTTGCCATAAATACTGAAACAAAGAAAAAAAAATCTATTGCAAATAACATTTATTACTTTTACAGTGTGTTAGTTTAATACATAAATATAAAACAATTTAAAATATAAAACGCTTATTCGAAGTGGCCATTGGCTGCAATACAGTTCTTTAAAGGTTGAGGCCAGTTATCAATAGAAGCACGCACTCTTCCCATGAGAAAATTCTTTACTGCCAATCGTACGGATTGTTTTAGGGACTCATAGGATAAATCATAATCCAGCGGATTAAGATCGGGACTAGACGACGGTCAGTCTTCAGCTCTGATGAAGTCCAAAACGTTCGTTTCCAACAAGACTGCGTAGACCGAGCTTTATGACTCGGCGCCGAGTCATAAAGCTTGTTTCTTCTCTTGCTGGAAGGACCATTCTTGGTTATTGAACATGATGTCGTTAAGGGGCTTCACTACCTTCTCAAGAATGGTATATAATGGCATACCCATACTGCACAGCCGACGGTCTCCAAGTTGCAAGAACTGGGGTTGGAAGCTCTCCGTCATCCGCTCTACTCACCAGACCTTGCGCCTACAGACTACTACTTTTTCCAGAATTTGGATAACTTCTTGGCGGGAAAAAAATTCAATACCCGAGAGGCAGTACAAAATGCCTTTAAAGAATTTGTTGCCTCCCGTCCAGCTGATTTCTTTAAGAAGGGCATCAATAAACTGCCATTGCGTTGGCAAAGATGCATTGATTGCATAGGTGATTACTTAGATTAATACAAATAAAAAATACATGAAAAAATTCGTTTAAATTTTTTCATACAAACCGGCAATTTCATAGGTAAAGACCTAATATATAGGTTTCATGCGTCATAGCTGGCAAATACGTGTTTTGAGACTATTGGTATTAAATATATTATCAATAACATAGCCACAGAGTAAAAATGTATACTTACGCGACATGGCTCTAAAAGTCTGTTTACAATGTAGGTTTACATTTAATATTATTTATTTATTTTTCAATATAATATTTTAAAAAAAATCTTAAAATACAAACAAACCTAAAGTTTTATCTGCTACAGTAGAATTTTTTTTATAAATTCAAGAGGATACATATTGTTTAAAGTTGTTTACCGTGAAGTGCACTGCAAATTTCAAATGAAAAATGTGTTCGGACTTCGGAATTCAACGGTATTGGTCCATAGCGGCGGGTCATCGTTTCTTGCCCCGAAGTTATCGCGATTCGCGACGTGAAAACGAGTTCCCGTAGCACTCCGGCGGATAGTTCGCTTCAATACAACTTACGAGCTGAATTTCAACCAGATTTTAGAATTTCTTACATGTAACATATTATTAAAACGGCGTGAACGAGGAGAGGGACACTTGATTCTTATGGGAGAGTCGGTAGACGCAATTTGCAGATCATGTATGGGCTATTCCCATTTACAGTGGCTTTGTCGGTAGTATACGATACCAGCAAACTTTTCCAAAGGAGTAGAATCGTCAGCATATGGCCCTTCTTTATTATTTAAATGATAACTCCTTATGGGAGGGTAAACAGCTTCGTTACGTAACGCGTTACGGAGCCTAATAAGATACGAGTATTTTCGAATACTATGTATAATAAACTCCAGGAACATTTGCATTAAATTTTCTTTTGATTTTTTTTTGCCAGGACATTATATAAATATGTGCTATTTTACGTCCAAAATCAAAAACGATAATATCGTTAACGTTATTTGATTTTGGACGTTTTCGTGGAAGTTGCTGGACTATTCGGCCATTAAATGTTATTTTATTTTTGTGTCACATAAATTGATGCTGTAGATAAATTTAATTATGATAGCACAATAATTCAATTTAAGTTTAATTTATCAGCTAAGATAGCAAAACAAAAGTACTAGATTCTGGGAAGATAGCGGGACTTAATTACATTGAGCATGAGTTGCGGGCTTACTCTATACCCAGGTAGTAGGTACAGTCGCCGACTTACCCAATATACAACATTCCGACCTTATTGCAATGGCAATAAGGTTCAAAAGTGGTCCAGAGAGGTCCGCGACTGTTGGTAAATTCAGTGATTTTAATTGTTTATCGATTTGTGAATTTCGTTTCAGAATACTTTCTGTAACTGTTGAAAAAAAAATGTTAGAGCAAAAACAATAAACAATAAACATAAAATATTAAAGAGATGTTAATTGTAAGTAACTAGTATTTTATGTTACCATTAGGTCACATTGCCCATTACATGCATAAGCAAATTACTCATCTTACGTGGATAACAATGTTAATTTGTTGTTGAATATTATAGTACCACTCAAAGTACCCAAAGTTCATTTAAGATTTTGATTAACTTGTGGCCAACAGACTCCATAGAATACCTTTATAGGTGTTTCTAAAATGTATCTATGTATTACGTATTAATCTTTTATTTTTATTTTTTTTAATAAACGATTTTTTTTTTATTTTTAAAAATAATGACACAACTAGACATATTATAAAATACATTTCTTATTATACAGGAAAGTATTTTTAACAGCGTTCAGGCTCCATTTAAAAAAAAAAAAAATAAGTAATATAATCACAATTTGACAGAAAAAACTATAAAAAGAAAATATATAAAATTCTATTAGGCTAACTTTCAATATTTTAAAAGGATCTTTTTAATAAGCGCGCGGTAAACGGCGGACGGTCTTTACACCGACCGCGGTGTATGTTAATGAAGAGTTGGGATTTCTGCGGATTCCAAGTAATGCTGCATCATCAGGTGCAAATGATCACTATTTATCGTGTCCTATTCATTGAGACCACTAAAATAAGCCCAAAGATGATACCTCTGCCGTAAGTTTGTGAGGAGTTGGGTATCCTACAGATTCCAGGTGATGCTGCAGCATCAGCTTAACGTTACCAAGTGTAGGCAATATTGTTAAAGTGCCAGGATATTATATATTGAACCGATCAGACCAGTGGAAGTTGCTTACAACCTTTCATCAACTAGACAACTCCTGTATTGTCAGGCAGTGAGCGAGCTGATGATGATGAATTATAGCTACACACTCAATCATGTCGGCTTTCATACAAAAAAAATCGCATCTAAATCGGACCTTTCGTTTAGGAGCTACGATTCTACGATGCCACGAACAGACGGACATACTAACGGAGCTTAAACTACTATGATACCAAATTTCATCAAAATCTGTTCAGTAGTTTTTGCGTGAAAGAGTAACAAACATCCATCCATCCATCCTAACAAACTTTCACATTTATAATAGTATTAGGATGGTCATATTTTGTTTAAGTTTTTTTACAAAATGGACCAGGAAAGGAGCAGATGAATTGTCTGATGCTTACCATGCCCATCCTTAAAATGGCATTTTAACTAAGCAAAAAACCATGCAAGCTTTATTTCATACCGGTTTTCTGTTAAGCCGTATAAATTATCAGGCAAGTTATGTAGCTTCTTAACCATAACAATAGTTTATTAGATAACCGAAATAAAAATATATCTGTAATAGTAACCAAATCCAATCCAAAGTTTAAGATAATTTCTGAATACTGTATTTAACTGTTGAAATTAATTAAAAATCTAATATTTATTACTTAACTTATCCAATACCAGAAGATAATTCAAACTAATTTTATAGGTATAGATAATGAGTATAATATTATTTTATATTCATAACCATACGGATCTAGAAATTTCGGATTAGAATTTCGGATCTAGAAATTTCGTATCCATAACATCCCTGGTTTTTAACCGAAGCATGGCTCTCCTCCCAGGTTTAAAATGTGAAATATGCATAAGGATAAAATTATTACTTGTCTTTATGGCACTGAAAAATTTCATTTTCGTATTTCTGCTGACTTCACATTAGTTTAAAAATAAGTACAGTTTTGCCGAAAAGTAACTTTTTTAATAAATATAAATAAACCTAATAGTTTTTGCAACGAGCACAGTTTGTTCAGACATTGTTGGGTCCTAATGAACAAATTAATGCATATTCCATGACTGTTGAGAGCTCACAGAGCTTATACAAAATTCCCTATTGTCCTTTTGATCATTTCACTTAGTAGGAAATAATTTGTGACATTTATATATACATATATAATAAAATCGTAACTGGTTGCTGTCTGTACATTGAAGATATATAAGAAAAACTATTACAGGGGGGCTTAATGAACGACATAGAACCCAAAACAATCAATTTTAGAATTTTTGCCTGTTTGTCTGTTTATCAGTTTGTTCTCTATGCGCTAATCTCAGAATGCACTGAACGAATTTTGATGAAATTTGGTATGGTAGTAGTTTAGACTCTGGATTAACACATAGGCTACTTTTTATTGCGGAAAAATGTACGGTTCCCGCGATATTCGTTTTTGTGCGTACGAAGTCAACTGCTTAAGCGATTTAAATGCGGTTTTTACTAATGCGTTGCGGTTACTGCTCTCCACTTAAAATGTAATTAACAAACCTCCAAAAAAGGAAGCGGTTATACTTTCGGCTGTTTATAAATATTTTTTGCATGTTCAACTATTACTCCACAGACTGTGGACCTATTTTCAAAAATCTTTTTTGCTGTAAAGGGTATAATCCCTAATTGGCCTTTTTGACACCAAAGTTGTGACCTGATGATGGGATCCATGAGGAATCGAGGGAACGCCTCTAAACTTATATGGACACATATAGTGATTTTGACTTATTCTGAAGTAGTCCAGGCATATGCTACCTAAAATAAATATTTTGCACCAAGGTACACCTGAATCCAAAAGTACTGAACAGAACTCCCGAGTCGTTATATATATATATACCTTTGGGGATTTCGGCTTTGTTTCAGGAAATGAAAGCATATGCCACTATGTCAATCAAAGTAATCATCATCATCACTGCCTTAATCACACCATACACTTTCACATTATGATGATAATATGTACTTCACATAGTCTTTTACACCAACACAACACATATATCTTTGAACATTAGTCTACAGTTTGTCGAAGCTTTTTCAAAATTATTTTATCGGTGTAAAGAATATAAATCAAAATTGGTCCCTTAGTCACCAAGGTGGAAGCTTGATGATGACATCCACGAGAAATCGAGATAGCTTAAAATAAAATTATAAGGACATAATAGTAATTTTGTGCCTAGGTGTACCGTAGATCCAAAAGCACAGTTACCCGTACGTTACGTACCATTAGAAATTTTGGCATTGTTTTAGGAACTGCAAGCATATGCCAATCACAGTGATCATCATCATCACCACTATCTTCTTACGATACACCAACATATTATTATGGTGACATAGGTACTCCTCATATTTTAGTACACCAATGTATTTGATATTTTGCTATAGCCAAAATTATATTATATGTATTTAATTATATTTCATGCTGACTGCTACATTTTTTCAGCCAACTACTACAATAGATAATAAGTGATGATAATGATCAGACATTATATTTAATATAGCGTCTAATCATTTCATCAGTGGTGATTATTTAATTGGTTCACAGATCGGTAATGCGTTTTTGGGGAAATACCACGGCCTCTCAGAAGCCCGGCATAAAATCGCTTGAGTTTGTTTTTCAGAGAGTGAGAATACCGGAGGCTTTTTTGTATTAATCACTTGCTTAAAATGTGTTAAATATAACTAAAAAGGGCAAAATTCTTATTTTTAAACAAAAAATTAAAACGATAATGATCAGACATTATATTTAATATAGCGTCTAATCATTTCATCAGTGGTGATTATTTAATTGGTTCACAGATCGGTAATGCTTTTTTGGGGAAATACCACGGCCTCTCAGAAGCCCGGCATAAAATCGCTTGAGTTTGATTTCAGAGAGTGAGAATACCGGAGGCTTTTTTGTATTAATCACTTGCTTAAAATGTGTTAAATATAACTAAAAAGGGCAAAATTCTTATTTTTAAACAAAAAATTAAAACGTTCTTCCTAAAAACTTCCAAAGTAAAAATGCACAAAAAAGTATGAAATAAACTTATTTTCCGAATAATTCCCCATTTAAATTCGGCTAAAAATTTTAACTATTTCTCTACTCAAACTATTTAGACGGATATAATATTACCTAATCCTTATCTAGGAGAAATATTAAAATCAAAAAGTATGTGTGAAAATTTATTATAAGTATATATTTTTACTCTGCGCTATTACTATCTATATTGCAGAAGGTATATAAGTTTTTTGCCACGAACACTCTTCCACGCGGACGAAGCTGCGGGCAAAAGCTAGTTTTAAATAAAAATTATTTTAAATATAATACATTTATTTTAATAAATGTCACAAATTATTTTCTAAATAAACTTTTTATTTATATAAAAATAATATATAAATAAATAATCTATATTCCAATTATTATTATTTAAACTTACCAGTATCTGCTGGTGATGCGATTTCCGCCAAATACAGCAAAATCATTGTATATACACAAAGTTTATTTAAGTACATCTTGAACAGCCGCTCCATTTCTTCCATTCCACCTTATAACGTTACTTGTTTCACTTTGGAATCTGTTATTTTATTATCACTTAACTTTTTGTTTTGTATTTAGACATTTTACTGTAATAAGCACGCCTTCTATTTATTAAAAAATGGTTGCTAGGGTTTTATGTGGTCACAACATCGAATAACACCTGTGGGAATTGCTTGATTTCGAACATACGACTTACAAAAGTTCAATCAACTTTTAAGTCCCAACTATAACTTCTACATTATTGTAATCACTAAAAAGAAGATAGTTATGGTATATATCACACTTAAAAGTTATTAATATTTCACATTTTCTTGAAATATAAACTTTTGAATAACTTTGAAAGTTTTTAAACTTTGTTTCACAATCACTCGTTTATCTTGAAGGACGCTAACAAAACGCGTGCGTCTTCAGTATCACAGACAAACTATGAACTTTTTTGACATTTATGACAGTTGATCTTTTTGACACGCACAATGATAGTCATCTGACAGTATTGGCGCAAAGACAAGTTATATTTTTTAATGTATAGACTGCAGACTACTTTTGTTGCCTTTGTTTAAAATATATACATTTTAATAAAGGTAGAGATTTGTTTGTACAATTTTGAGCGCTTACTTTATATAATTTATTTTGTAAAATCATCAAAATTAATTGAATCTGATTTAGTACAAGGTAAAAGCTTATTCAAATTACATATAGTACATGCAAGATAAAAGTATAAAATTGTGTTTTGTTTATTTTAGATCATTATTTTGTTACATGCGTCAGAGTTATGTTAAACATAAGACAATTTATATCATGGGCACTAGTGATAAAAATAAAAAAATGTCTATGGATGCGGATTGATCGCTATTGAAAAAATAAAGTTCTTTCTTTTTGGACTACTCAGTCATTTCGGGTTGTTGATGCGGGATTTAAATCCTAGGTAATCGCTGTTTTTACAGTTAAATATGATCAGATAAATTGTTATAAATTAAATACATTATCGTTGTTTTTAAGTTTTAATAATATTTCTGTGAAAAATCATACAAGAGAGTGGTAATAGTCAATAAAGTCACACAATAGTTTTATGTGACATTTTCCGTGTGTATAGTTTTCTAACCTATTTATGTCAACATTCGTTCTATTTTATTATTACAGCAGCCATGGTGCGTATGAACGTATTGAGTGATGCCCTTAAATCCATTCACAATGCTGAGAAAAGAGGAAAGAGGCAAGTGCTTATCAGGCCTTGCTCCAAAGTTATTGTCAAATTCCTCACAGTGATGATGAAGCACGGTTACATCGGAGAGTTTGAAATCGTAGATGACCACAGAGCTGGTAAAATAGTCGTGAACCTCTCAGGAAGATTAAACAAATGTGGTGTTATTTCACCCAGGTTCGATGTGCCCATCAATGATATTGAAAGATGGACCAACCTACTTCCATCTCGACAGTTTGGGTAAATATTTTTCTTCTTTACAATAAATAGAATATAATCTTAAGTGAGCTTTTCCTCGAAATTGTTATATAGTTAAGCATAAGGTTTCAGTTGTATTTTGTAGGTTATACAAGCCTAAAACATGGATCACGTATTATCAATTACCTACATAAAATAATTTAAAACACCACTCACCACACCTTTTGTTTAAAGCTATACATTTTTTAATACACTGGTGTTTTGCTATTGTTTTCTTAGTTTTTAATCAACTATGACAACAATGATTTAATTTTAGTAGCTGTTTTTCTGTACAGCTACCCAATGGGGTTTGAGAACCACTTATGCTTCTTGTAGTTTCTAGGTTTTTTTTATAATTTACCACTGTTTATGTGCTGCTTGTCCTAAAAAGCAAAATCATAACGATTATTTGTTTCTGTTACATAGTTTGCAGACAGTATACTGCAAAGAAACTTAAAATATTAATAAAAGTAAAAGCCATCGTCAACAACCTCATCATCATAAATTACATTATTTAACTAAGGAATTGTAGTATCCTAGTTACTTTGTATTATTTTTAAGTACTTTGATGTCATTCATTCTTTCTTATCCCTACATCAAAAGTAATTTTAATGTCATATAATTTTGGAATGCTTCCTTGAGACTTGTTCCCTGCAACTGGATAAACTTTAAAAAGAAATTATAAACATTTTGTAGTCATTAAAGCAGTGACTATGTAGATTTAAATTTTTTATAAATATAAATTTTCACTAGTCTAAAAGCAAAATTCAAATAAGGCAATTAATCAAAATCTAAAGATTCTGACTGCTCATTTTAATTTTGATGTACCCAGTAACTGTAAGTGTCACTTACAGTTGAGATAAATCTAACGACACCTTATTGAATCAATATCGTTACAAATAAATAATACATACACTTAGGGCATGTTTCACAATCTTCTATTATATGTCAGATAGCTTAACTGTATGTTTTCTCTCTGTTGCTCAGTATAAAGTAAGCAACGACAAAACTGCCGGACTTATTAGGCGATTGTGAAACAGGCCCTTAGTCATGTATTCTATTTCTCGCTGTTAGAAATAAAAAAATAAAATATATAGCTACTATACTATAGTAGTATCGAGTAATCAATAATTTATTATAATGTGGATAATGGAGAATAACTAATACTTTGTCATAACTGTCATTGTAAAATTTCTGTCAATATGCAAAACCTTTGCCGAAAAATGCTCAACTACTGTGGATCGCCAAAAGTTTTTGTTGGTCGTCATTTGATATGTTGTACTTAAGTATAAAGGAAACAACACAAGCTGATGTTACTTTATGGTTAACATTGTACATGTTATTGTAGACGAAATATTTTAATGCAATTAGTCATTAAGTTTTTATAGTCAATTTTACTTATGAGTATCTTTCATCTTTTCAGATATCTAGTTCTCACCACAAGTGGCGGCATCATGGACCACGAAGAAGCCAGACGGAAACATCTGGGAGGAAAGATCCTAGGTTTCTTTTTCTAATCTTAACTCAATATAAATGAAAAAGTATGTTTTGTTTTATTTATTAATATTATGTATCTATGCTTTTATTATTAATTTTAATTCTTAGTACTAGATGAATATCATTATTATTTATTACACATACACATAATAAATATAATATAATATGCATATTATAATATATAATAATATATGCACTTCACAATAAATAACATTATAGTGCACCCCAGGTCATAAGGCGCCCCATATAATCCAATAACACAAATTGTCTTGATATCATAAACTGTTTGAAGTTTGGACCAATCAAAATAATATGTATTTACCTATGAAATTGCCGTTCTGCAGTACTGGCCATTTCAAATCAAAATAATTTTTGTTTGGCTAAGAATTCTAATTTCAAATTAATTTTATTTAAAAAACATGGAATTCTTTTTCCAAAAGTAGTCATTTGTTTATTGATTAGTGTTATATTTTCACTGCATTTCAATCTTTTTCGTCATCATGGATACGTTAAAAATTCGAGTAATTATGGAATATGAATACCGTCGTGGCAGCAACGCGGCACAAGCGGCACGCAACATCAACGACGTTTACGGAGCTAACACTACAAACCAACGCACCACCTGTTATTGGTTTGCTCGCTTCCGTTGTGGAAATTTCGACCTGAAAAATGAACCTCGCGGTCGTCCGAAGACTGGTCGACAATGACGAATTAAAGGCGATTGTGGAAGCTGATGATACACAATCTACGACTGAATTAGCAGCAGCTTTCGACGTTAGCGTCAAAACAATATTGGTCCATTTGCGTCAAATTGGCAAGGTAAAAAAGCTTGATAAATGGGTGCCCCACGAACTCAATGATCGCCAGCGCGAAGTACGCGTCGAGACGTGCCTTGCACTGCTCAACAGACATACAAATTAAGGAATTTTGAACCGCATTGTTACCTGCGATGAAAAATGGATTCTGTTTGATAACTGCAAGCGCTCAGCAAGTTGGTTGGATCCTGGTTCAGCACCTAAACAATGCCCTAAACGAAAACTTACCCCTAGAAAAGTGATGGTCACTGTTTGGTGGTCTAGCGCCGAGGTGATTCATCACAGCTTCTTACCAAACGGGGTGAGCATTACTGCAGATATGTACTGTGAAGAACTGAATACAATGATGGAGAAGCTGGCACATCTCCAACCAGCATTGGTCAATCGCTCGTCTCTGCTGCTCCTGCACGACAACGCGCGGCCTCATACTGCACAACAGACGGTCTACAAGTTGCAAGAACTGGGGTTGGAAGCTCTCCGTCATTCGCCCTACTCACCAGACCTTGCGCCTACAGACTACTACTTTTTCTAGAATTTGGTTAACTTCTTGGAGGGAAAAAAATTCAATACCCGAGTGGCAGTACAAAATGCCTTTGAAGAATTTGTTTTTCCAGCTGATTTCTTTAAGAAGGGCATCAATAAACTGCCACTGCGTTGGCAAAGATGCATTGATTGCATGGGTGATTACTTCGATTAATACAAATAAAAAATACATTTAAAAAATTCGTTTAAATTTTTTCATACAAAACGGCAATTTTATAGGTAAATACCTAATACGTTGACTTTTATGGGAATACAATTTTGCTGTTTATACATATCAAAACTATTATTGTAAAATATAATCAGCAGAACCTATTTGGTACTACAGCTTTGGTTGTCTGTTTCAACAAAATTAGACAAAAAAATAATTTAATATTTTCATAAAATGAATTGATTCAAACTTATTATGATTTTATTTCATAATTTTTGATTATTTAAGTATGTACATATTTGTTTTTGTACACAATTTCTACATTAAAGTTATAATTTTTTTTAAGTTCTATACAAAGCTGTTCTATAGAATTAATGATATTTATTTTATATTATCACATAATCTCTCTATTATGTTGTGTAATTTACTAAATTCGACAGTATTATTATATTAGTATATATAGTATTTATTATATTAGTATATATAGTATTAGTATAAGTATTATTTGTTCTTCACGAGTATAACTTATTGGATCTATAATTTGTCAGATTACAAGGTAGGTAGGTTAGGTTAGGTTAGGTAGGTACTCTTTTGTAAAAAAATCTGGACTATAGACAGGTGCTAGTATTTTCTATATTCTATAACTATGATACTCTATAATCCAATAAGTTCGAGAGTCCGACACTGCCGTACAAAACGTTAACCATAAATTTTCAACTTTATAAAAGTTTCTATACTAAAATCAATTTAAAAGCTTTATAAAAGTTTCAACAAATTTTAATTTATTTTTACCTGACTACGGCGAAGCTAAAAGGAAGGGTAATGATTTCGGCATGTCTATTTTGAATTTAAAAAAGCTTCATATGCCTCAAATCTCAATGCGATCAAAATTAATAAAAATCAGCTCACATTTTTATTAAAATGGTAGATAGCTCTTTTTACTTTATTAGTGAAAAAAACTAGGATTTCTTACTGAAAAAACTATAAAGGCTGAAGTACAAAACGAGAACAGAAGTAACTGCGAGATGTTAGTTTTCAGGATCGAAAACGCATATAACTTGTTTCATTTATTAAAAATCTTAAAAAGTATATTGACTGTAAAACAAGAGCATTGTAATTACTCATTAGTAATTTATGTTAAAAGGGCTGGCTTAATAGTTGTAACAAGTAAACGTTGCCCACGTTTGTATGCCCGGCGGGCAGATTGGGCATGCCAAATGGCAAATGCCCAATTTATATTTTTTTGCCTGATAAATGCCCAATCACTGGGCATACATAAAATTGACACTGTATTCAAAATTCAATATCTCCATAACGGTTAAGTTTCGGATACCTAATTATATGAGCAAATCAATCAGAAATGACCTGAGTAATAACGTCCTTTAATATTCAGCACGACTTTACATGTAACCCTGTATATCATATGATGTTATCATTTATATAGTTAGAGATACCAGCTATGTAAACTATAGAAATTCAGGATTATCAAAAAAATCTCTATCACAAAGAAAATACGTGGTCACGGTGTTACTTGGGTTACTATTTGTTTGCCAAAACTATATCTCTGCCGGTTTGGAATATTTAGTTAACAGAACTGGCATTATTTGGCGCCGGATTTGGTATTTTTTTGTGCCTTGCATAATGCATTCTTTCGCCAACTTAGTAATTCAGTATCCTATATTCGTTTTTTTTACATCCTATATTTGATTGTTTTTCGCAAGTTTAAAGACATACCTTTTTTATTTATTAGAGTTGTAAAATATCTTAATAATATATATTAGTGTATGCGCGCACTGACGATGGAGATGATTTTGTCCCCGTGCGCGCACTACTTTATGTAACTAATACTTTTTTTTGCATAGACTCATTTTCTTATATAGGAGGGCGGAGGCATGTCGAAGTTAAAAGTATCCACAATTAAACTGACATTTGAGGTTGTTTGGGGCCGTCTGTCATCTTGACATTTGCTTTCCGCTGTTAAATTCAGTTCGCATATTATATTTATATATTATTCGTCGAGTTTTGCTGGGAATTCAATAGGTGACGTTGTGGATTTTGTATGTTTTTCATAAATTTGTATTATTTCGGTTCTTAGTGTGTAATATTGGTAGAATATTAACCATTAAATATTCGTTAATGTGCACAAGTGTGGGCAAGTGGTACAACTTCAAAAAACGTGCTATTTTGTGTTCCTCCAAAACTCCCTAGAAACTTTCAGTAAAGCTTCTAACACTTTATTGAATCGACTGACTTGACTCTTTGACTGCGCTGACTATCTATTTGGACTTTGACAAGACTTTAGACTTACCGATTTAGGAATACGGTGTTGAAAATTGAAACGAAAATTCCATTTCCCGCCTTTTTAACTTGACACTGGCAAATGGTTTTAAACCGACGCCATATATTTAAATAAAAAAAAAAAAATAATCTCAAAATCTTCTAAAATCAAGAGCGTAACCATGGAGAATAGAAGTACTATTTCTTGGAAGGCCATTTTACAGAAGAAGAAGTAGAACTATTTATTGTATGAAGCATGGAGAATAGAATTAAGGAGTACCATCTCCATAGATGAGTGTCCTTAAAATAGCGTTAAATAGGGGGCGCTACAGACGCAGACGGGAGTAAAGCGGCAAAATTTAAACGTATAATTAAATCTTAGCATCTTCTTCGGTTTTATATATAAAAATATTTTCGACTATACGAGTAATTAGAATATTCATGATTTACTGAAATAACTACTTTTAATCTACTAAAGTCGTCAAAAATTTTAAATAACTAAACTCAACTCACTTTACTTTATCTCTTATTGCTAACTTCATATCACACACCCTTGCCACTCTAGCGCCAATATGGCCAGTTTTGGAACTATTATTTAATTACTTTTGTCGGACACTTTTTAGCTTTCTGCCTTAGAGAGATGGTACTCCTTACCTCTATTCTCCATGGTATGAAGATGTTTTCTGTCAAATGTTTTAATAATATTATACAGTATCCTTTTCACGCTGTACATTTTCTTAATAAGAAATCAATAATACAAAATCAAAAACAAAAAAAAATCTGGAATAAATTAAAAAAATATTTTAAAGCAAAAAATTAACGTAAATTAATAGTTTAGGCCAGCTTAGGAAACAAAATATCAAATTATTAAGTTTACTTTCTAACAAAACATTTAATACCCACGGGCATTTATCGGGCACTTATGGGCATTCTGCCCAATCTGCCCAATCGGCTGGGCATACCCATCTCTAGTTGTAACTTGTGAGCGAACAGTAAAAAATAAATTTTAAAAATAAAACGCCTGTGTATTTTATGTGAGCCGATGTTGCAATATGTAATAAAAATAACATAGTAAAATGCAGGTTAGCCAGTTTTAGATTTGTCTGCCCACCTCGCCCGTGCCATAACCGCTTATTGTAATAAATTTATTTTTCAATGTGATATAAATTTATCACATTGAAAAATAACGATTTTATTGGCACCGCAGCGTTATCTTTATTTATCGCTTTGACCGTGCATTGCCGGCCGCGCCGGATGAATCTATAAAATAATACACTTTCAGAAGATAGTTATTTCTATCGCAAGGAAGTTTTCTTTAGTTACTATTACTTATGATAAAGAATATCTATAGCTAGACCATTATCAAAAATATGATACGATTGTTACTTCAGCAGTCCATGACACATGTGTTGTATGTAAGTACTTAACAATATACTATATAGATATTATGTTTATTGATTGTAGTTAGGTATCAACAACCTATTGGCGTTCGAAATATTTATTACACAATCACTAACTTTGAAGGAAACTGGTAAGTAAACGCGGGCACACCCTGGCCTCGGTCGTCCACATAAATAGGTATTCTAACTTCTAAGCATGAATATGTACTGGATGGCTGGTCCTTATTCAAGACATTACACTTAGAATGTTGTTATCACATCTCAGTAATATTTTATGGTATCCTTATAGCAATTTTGAACGTGAAATAATATTTGTTACAAAGCTGAGAGCAGCGATAACTGAAAAGAAAATTTAGAGTTATTTCTTTTTAGTTTTCTCCTTGGCCTTAGCATACTTACATGAAATTATTGAAATTGTATTTCAATATACTTAGAGAAATATTTTTTCTGACAAATTTTATGTAACTTACAAATGTTTTATTTTGTAATTATTAGTGATGTTTTGTAATAAAGTTAAACCTATTAAGTTTTTTATGAAAAATTATACTGATAATAGATATTATGTAAGGAGCAACAGCTATTCGCTTACAACACGCTTAAAAGTAAACGTAAACGCGTGAGCTGTCCTTTTTGATGGCCAACGTATTAACAGCAACTCTTATCTGGTGATATACAAATATGTACTTATAATTATTAGAGGAATCGTCCGTGACATACTTGTATCTATTTTAACACAGGATTCATAATAATCGCGAATCTAGGCAAACTACCGCTCAAAATAACTATAAGTTTTACGTAGACCTAGCTCGTTTTGTGGTCCGTCACCGCGTAGACGATGCCGCGGGCCGCGTAGCGCGACGACACCGAAGTCGGGGACGGCCGCGTCCCGCCGACCGCCAAGCGCCGTCATTCCACAGTCGCGCGCCGCACGAACTATACCACGCTCGCTCTGACGAAAATGTATAACACGCTCCTATAGTGCTAATTCTAAGTGACAGTGCTCGTGTTAACTCTGCCGTAACTTCTACGAAGCTCCACCAAGTATAGAGGATGATGGCTCCCGAGACGGTAGTGACTGTAGACCACAACAACCAGCAAGCGCCGCCGCCGCAGCAGCAGGGCGGTGCACTGGATTGGATCAAATTTAATGTGGAATATTTCAAAACGCAACCTGGCCTACTCAAAGTTGTCGAATTGGTAAGTTTAAAATTACTTAAACTCTATGTAAGCTATATTTATCCCTATTACAATTAAAAAAAACTATCGGTAATAAATAGAATCGTATCTAAAGTTTGACATCAAGCGTTTGAGTGTTATTTGTAGTTTATGTACGATGTTTTTGTCCTTGATTACGTATGACACTCCTTGCATTCAATGCGATATTTACAACTTTAGAAAAGGCACAGACTCTACGTATAGTTCTCAGTGGATTTGCATAATGCTAATGAAGGTAATTTCGAAATGGCGTTTATTGTAAGAGAGCTTTCTTGTCGCGCGTATAGGGGTCAGTAGGTGGTGTGAGTTTTGCCTTAACTCTGTCGGTTACGAAAATATGCGGAGGCGCTACCTACCTAAACGACTCTACCATTGATACCGCGCAGCCTTAAAAGTATAATTTTATAACTTTGACGTCATTTTTCATAATATGTAGGTATGATTGGTTACTCAAACACAACAAGGTCACATAATCATCGTTTCTCTACGTGTTCATTGCGGATCTTAAATACCAAAAATGTCTTACGAAATATAAACAGATATTTTGTTGAATACGCCGGGAAGACGCTTTAAATTCAACAACAATTTGGGTACCTTACTTCCTGCTTTCAGCTCTACTCTATTATATTTAAGTAGTTCTATTCCTACTAAGCTTAACCTAAAACGTCATAAGCGAGCTCTTTTGTTACCTAAAACAAAATGTAAAAGTTATACACACAATACTAACAAAGAAGTTATCTAAACAGAACAGGTAGAGAAACGCTACATTCCTACAACATAATCGTTTATGACCCAAAATTATTAATAAATTAATTTACGTAATTAATAAATGATTATTATAATATAATAATTATAAAATGTAGAGTAGAGTATTATAATGAGTGACAAAATAATACTTATGAATAATTTTCGAATTGAGGTATGTTAGTTTCTTTAACTGCATAATAAAAACTGATAGATTTTCCTGCGATCGCGCCAGACTTTATATTACGGAACTTACGGTTTACTGTTCGATTCCTGTTACACAATATTTTTTTTATTTTCATTTTAATAATTTATTGTTAAAATGAAAATATCAATGTTTTACTATGTACATCTACATAGTAAAACATTGATATTGACAACTTAATTGTACAAAGGTGCTACTTATTCCAAATTGGAATTTCTTACAGCAGAACTGATACAGGAAAGTTTAGTTATAAATAATTACAATTGCAATAAAATATTGGATAAAACTTACATACTTATAAATAATAATCAATCATATTATATGACACTTTAATTAAAGGCTAAGCAAGCTGAGATAGTGCTCACGCAGCCTTTTATTAAATATAATTAATCTAAACAATCTTCATTTATAACTATTAATTTTAAATAATAAAACAATGTAAAGTACCGTACTAGTAATATAATAAAGAGTTGTGCTATAATATGTAAGTTGTTGTGTATGGCGTTAAGGGCCTGTTTCACAATCGCCTAAGTGACAAATAGCTTAACCGGAAGTTTTGTCTCTGTCGCTCAGTATAAAGTTGGCAGCGTACATAATAATCAAATATTATTATGTAGGTACATGTTTAATTGTAGAAACTACTTCTGGCTATTAACTGTTAGGTAAACAACAAGACATACTAATCATGATTTAGCACTGTGGAATTGTTTGAGGCGTTATAATATAGGTACTAACTAGGTACTGTGTCAACTCCTTTCATTACATGGCTAGCTATGCATAATGCAGTAGTAGGTAAAACCATTAAATATGAAGGATACAATGTCACTTGTAAGATTTAATTTCACGTTTGTATGTTTTAACTTTTATCTATTATTGTATTGTTCATTATCAGCAGGTAGAGTCATAACTCATAACTCATAGCAAAACAAAGGACTGCATGAAATGCCTTTACTTACATACCTACGAATTATTCGAGAACCTGTCGCCTACGTTAAAATTCATGTTGAATGCTGATATCATCGCATATGGCTTCTAAGTGTATCCTTGTCTTATAAGTTTCAGTCGGTTAATTACGTTCCCTATACCTATACGTCTTAATGTATTTAATTTTCATCATAACTAAAAATGTTCAATTCGCGGATTCAGTCTTAAGTAAAGAGGTAGCATTCACACACGAATCGAATCGTGTGCGTGCGAGTGAGACAAAATTTACTGAGACAGTGCCCATACTGCGAATTAAACATTTTTTAATTACGAGAATTATTTTTTACCCCTATTAGTTACAGTAATGGTTATTGTCATAAAAATATGTATTCTTTGATAAAATAATGAATTATTGTAATCACAAAATGTGACCTTCGTAGAGTATCTCATATCTTGTTCTTGTGAGATAATATTGTTATATCCAAAACAATATTCTTTTGCACAACCTTATAATTCCGTACATTTGAATCGCCACAACTTCTTACGTCTTACGATATGGTCCGGAGTCCTGACTCCTGTCCTTAAATTTTGATTCGCCACAATTTCTTACGTTTAACAAAATGGTCCTGAATTCCGGACTCCTGTCCTGTGTATTTTGAATTGCATCAATTTCTTACATTCTACTATACTATGGTTTTCTTTGGTCACGTAATAAATATATTTAAAATACGTAGTTTGTAGTTGGCACTTAGCACCCAATTACAAGTCTTGTTGAAGAACAGTTCTGGGACTGGCATAGTGAAATACACTAAAAGTCCCTAATTAAAAATAAATTAAAGTTTTAAACAAGATTAATAATTATGAAACCCATAATATTATGCTTACGGCTTACCTTACTAGGTTTCTACTTATCCACTACGAGTATACTAGAGTTTTATTGTATACTCTACAATCTACATAATATTATAATATTTAATGTCTATTCAGCGATTCGGTATAATTTATTTAAAAGTGTACACTTCAACTTTTGAAAAAACATATTTTGCTTGCTAGGTTGCCGCGAAATTCTTTTGTTTCATATCGATTACGACGATTACTATTGAAAGTCACATTTGTTGTGACTGTTTAGACAAAAAATTGCAGTAAGTATCTACGGGAAGTTTAATCTCAATGCTCAATACGTTGTCTAGAAGCTGACTTATAAACAAAGGTCTAGTCTTATTATCAGTACCTAGCACAAGGATATATTTCAATGGGTTTGTACTTTGTAGCCATCGTTTAAAACGTCCTCAAGGTTAATGGATGAAAGGTCATTTCAAGGTGTTCAGGACTACAAGGCCAGATTGCTTAGACCGTTCTTAACTATATACCGAGCTTAACGTAACAATAAATATTAGCTAAGTTAGGTACATGCATTTATAAGGCAATTACAATAATGTGAGGGCTGAGGACTCGAACTAAGTAATTACAGACACTTGAAGGCTCGGCTTTGACAGTTTTTTTCTTGCTACGTGTGAACTTTGAACACTAAAACATTCATTGTTTTTCTTTAATGACTTCTCTTCATTGTCTACCTTGTTAACCTCTTTATAAAATTCTGGTAAATAATATACGAAGGTATTAATAAGTCGTACCTACTTACCGTAGTAAACACACCTACTTCTCAGCGAAAATGTGTCACATAATAATAGCTCTGTTGCCATATTTCTAAAGCTATGCTACCATATAAAACTATGTTCGTGTTCCCTACACTTTAATTTAGGTAACAACTAGGCAATAATTGACCACCACAACGCAATAATTGGACTGCCAATCGGACTGACATATTATTACGAGTCGAAATTATTGATAGGTAGGTAAGTAACTATATTGTTGCACGACGAAAGAAAAAACACATGTAACTTAAAAATGCGCAGTTTCCGAGGGATAAGACCTAGCTATTTTGCTCCCCCAAAACTCCCTGCATACTCAATTTCGTGGAAATAGTTACAGCCGTTTCTGAGATTACCATTATATAAATACAAGATTGTCTCGTTTCAAGTTTAAGATTGATTTATATCAACATGACATATAGAATATTTAGTTAATGTGAAACCGTGAGACCATAAATGTAATAAAACTGTTCAAAAGCGAAAGTTACAGTTTCCTTCCCTGCAATGATTGTCTCACTGTTATGAATTTCTTATCAAATTACGCTTAGGTTACCTACCTATGTTTTTAATAAAAACGCAAGGAAAGACCAGGGGGTCTAAAAAGACCACTTTAGGTGTTTCATATTATGTTTCATATATTTTTTTCAACTCATATTATGTGCGCCATTTTACGCATTTCTATTGAAAACTGTCAAAATTGATGTTTTCTAATATGATGAAATCAAATGAATCATGTAGCCATTTTACAATTTCACAATATTTGTATGGAAAAAATATGTGAAACATAATATGATACACCTAAAGTGGCCTTTTTAGACCCCAAGGAAAGAATTTAAAGTAACCTAATTTTTAGTCAGTTTCTACGTTGTTCTGTCTGTTAACATTTCACTACGTCGCTAATTTTGAACCTTAATTTTAGAATAACATAAATATTAGATACAATAAATTACAATTAATGAGTATGTAAGCTATGTTCGTAAATAATTTATTATAGTATTACTTCACGTACTTAAGTCCTTGGTGTATATAAGTTATAAGTTATAAGCACGTGAGTCACGAAAGTCCTTGGCAGGTCGAAACGATTATTTGCGATCAATACGGGGTACAAATGTCTATTGATGTGTAATCTAAGACTATTTGTTAGTATTTGATATTATTGTTTTCACACGTGAGTTTTTATTTTCATAATTTTCCAGTAGTAAGTCCCTAACTTCTTTTGAATAATCTGGCTCGAATGACCAGATTCTAAATTCTGCGGTCTACCGGTATGAATGCTTTTAGATATTTGTTGCAACTAGTTGAATATTTAATTTAAAAAAAATTATGTCTAACAAA
Organism: Phengaris alcon alcon; assembly: GCA_037179445.1. Lineage (NCBI taxonomy): Eukaryota > Metazoa > Arthropoda > Insecta > Lepidoptera > Lycaenidae > Phengaris > Phengaris alcon. The sequence goes on from JAYRCH010000589.1 coordinate 3,153,331, forward strand.
TAACAGCTGTGACTCTGTAAAATAGGGATGTAGCCCAGCTGCAAGAAATAAGGCCAAAAAAACTAATCGCAAACTAGCTTTTGAATCGAAATCGACCCGGCTAAGTAGAATTTATATACATATAGTAAATTGTAATTTGTATTTTTTTTAATGAAATGAACCAGGAAACGAGCAGACGGATCCGCCTTATGATAAGCGATACCGCCGCCCAACTCCCCTGGTGTTGCGACTTGCGTTCCCAGAACATAAAATCCCCAACCCTCCTTGGGCCTCCGGTAACCTCACTCACTCGGCGAAACACCACCCAAGCGTTATTTCACGCCGGTTTTCTGTGAGGCCGTGGTATTCACGCGTTCGAGCCGGCCCATTCATGGCTCGCCCAGTATCTAAATATATCTGTGATCAATTGCTCGGTTGATGAATGATTTAAGCGTTTGTATAAATAATTACGTAAGATTTACACTACGTCATCAAAGTATTCATCACCTTTGTTATAGGTAATTTTACCTCCTCGTACAGCCAGTATGAGGTGGTAAAGTTAGGTAGGTACTTGTGTTATAGGTAGGTACCTCCTACCTATAGTGGAATTTAGTACAGTGAAATGCGAATATGATTAAAGCCAATGCCGATTATGCAGTGCCGATTGAGTTTAATAATGTTGTTTCTTGTTATAATTGTTTTAAATAAAGATCATTTTAAATCAGAATGACGAGTTGCTGGAAATATTTTTATTTTTACGATATATGTAGATACGATTTTGTATGATGTAGATTGATAAAACGTTTGCAATCGAGACGTTTAAAGCGATACGGTCAACTTGTTCTCAAACAAGTGACAAATTATTGTTGACGTTGGTGGGTTTTGTATAAATAACAATGAATTAAGTTTATCTTCCTACACAGTCAAAGCGAGGAACCGAAGATCAGTGTGATCTCGGGTTACGCAGTGTGCAGTAAAAATCAGCGTAGAACTTAACCTAACTTTCTTACAAATCAACTAAACTTCAACATCTGAAATGCATTTTATAATTTGGCAAATATATGCCATTCGATTTTGTATTTAAAACAACATCGGTGAAAGCCGGCGTAGAAATGAAAGTAGTTCTGGCAACACATTAGTATGGCGGTGGGCAGGCGGCGGGCGGCGGGCAGGTTATGGAGCCCGACTATCGGTGACTCGGCTGTTTGCTTAGCGTTTTCTCATCATTTCACATCATTATAAATATTGCAAATAAACATGAGCGAGACCGTATTTGTTATCAAACATTGCATACTTTGCTGAGAGTCGAACTCTATCAAGAGAATTTTATACTCTTGGTAGAGTTCGACTACGATTAGAGTTCGACCAGAAGAAGAGAGTTTGTGTACATAATTATAAAAAGTGTGAGATTTAATAAACTTGCATACAAAACTGTAGCAAACCTGCAAATAAACCTAAAAATAGAATAATCGTTTATATGCAGCTTCTAACTACTACAGAATAATATTAAGCTTAAAAATAAATTAATAATGAAAAACCGTTCAAGTGCGCTTCAATCTTGGGCTCTAAGGGTTCCGTACAAAAGGGCAATAAAAACCACGTTAGTAGTATGGGAGCTTTACTTAAATATTAATTTTATTCTGTTTTTAACCGACTTCCATAAAAAGGAGGCGGTTATTAGTATTTGTTGTTATAGCGGCAGCAGAAAAGCATCATGTGTGAAAATGTCAACTGTCTAGCTATTTCACGTTCACGAGATAAATCCTGGTGACAGACAGATGGACAGATGATTCTTAGTAATAGGGTCCCGTTTTTACCCTTTGGGTATGGAACCCTAAAAATCAATACGTATTAGAAATAAGAACTGGAAATAAGAAAATAAAATCTTTTCTTTGACGCATCATTTAGATACGCACCTTTTTTGCAAGAAATAAAAAAGGTTTACTTTATCTTGAAGTTTCAGTTGATGCGACGCTTTGAACTATAAATATAATATTAAAATAATATAATGTATTTTTAATGTTTCGGTTGATGGGTTCTGGCCTTGATACTGAACTATAAAGGTGATTTAGGAGTTACACGCCGAAAGACGAAAGCGCTATGATATCCATAGTAAAAATATGAAATGAAATCAGTGGTCCCAAGATTAACAGATGTTTAATTTATTAGTCTTTCAAAAGAAGATTTAAAATTCTTTAACTCTCATTAACTTTACTAATAATAATCTGTGTATTGTGTTTGGGCTTTGGTTGCAAAATGGTTAGTTGATCTTGACATGATCAAGCACTAGACGCTTTTATGTAGAGTTTGAGTTTTTCAGACCTTAATTCAACAAAACGTCATATTAGATACTATCCTGAATAATTCATACTTAGGTGAAATAGCATAATTTACAGATGACTAAGTCAAATTGTCACTAAGAGAAACTATTTTATGTTTCAATAAAAATTATTTCCCTAATATAATAGAAAACCCAACTTCAGCTTCCGTGTCTAAGTAAGATAATCTTTTGAATTAATAAATATATCAGTATGCGGTATTTTCGGCTACTTGTTCGCAATGTTCTTACGTACACAATATGCTTTATGGATTCTAACGGTCTTGACGTGTTGAGATACCATTGTTTTCACATGTTACGAAAATTAAACAACATGTCGAAACTGTAACCGTAGCCATTGTGGTGCGTTTTTGCGACATCTGGGCTGCGGAGAACATTCAATAGCAATGTTATGCAAAACAAGTGCATATGTAAAGTTAAAAAACAACAAGCGACATTGCTTCACTAAAACAGAGTAAGCTTACGTTTTGTACGAAACGAAGAGTAAATACTACATTTTAGTTATTTTTACAAAAAGTTAGTTATTTTGACAGGGAGTTTCATATATTATAATGAACATTACATTAAATAAATACAAATTGTATTTAAGAATTATGTTTGTGATTAAACATTACTATGATTCACCGAAAAATGTGTTGTGATATTTTTGTAACGTACCTCATCTGGAGCAGGATAAATGATAGGATTAATTGAGACTATTTTAATACCATTGTTTAAAAGTTACATCTATTTATTGTTTCTTTTCTATTGTTATTAGGATCTTTATTTATAATGTTTAATAAATGATAATAATATTACAGCTGGTGTTTCTTATTTATAACGCTGATACTGAGGCGGCTTGTAAATGCGGGTATTATGTCACTCGTTTTTATTCACGTTTACAATCGTTAATATACGTTCGCTTACAGCAACAACGTGCTATTTCGGGAGCGCTCTTTACTTCATGGTTCCATGGCGAGAAATGGGTCAAAGATAACGGTACAAGAATTGAACACGTCATCCAATTGTCGCACGAATAAATTAATTAAAAGAATGAGATAGACGCGCCATCTTAACTGAGGTTCGGCACACGACCTCTGCCCTGCCACTTGCTCTAGTGCTCCTCACTGAGTACTACTTATCCCATTAACGAGGAATTCTGGTAATTAAAGCTCGCTTCATTCACGCGAGTTCCGTTTTAAATGATAACTGTGAAGCAGGGCTGCAATGTAGAGTTCATCACCGTCGGTAGCCGTAAAAGGAGCTCTACATTCCGTGCTTATAACATGTAGCTATAATTATCATTAAAGATGTTTTTTTTTCAATACAACTTGAGAAGTTTACATGGAGGTTTTTTTGATCTAAGCTTCTAGTAATTTAGCAAAGCTTACTTTTAAATTGAGTGATAGGTACAGTTTGGTGACAGCGCGGACGACGTTTCTTCCCTACTTGAAGTACAAGTTTTTTTTCTCTAGAGCTTGAAGAGACAGATTGAAATTAGCATAGTTAGAAACAAACGCTTCTTTCTTATTAGAATATTTTTTCTGTATTATTTTGTACCTAATTACGCAGGTCTGCAAAATAATTACAAAAGTCAGGAGCAAGAATTTTATGTGATTTTAATTATATTATGTGCTAGATAAATTCTCTGTTTGGATTTAGCGCATCAATAAGTATGAATCAATTCCACATAATATATAGCTACATTTCTCAAGTTTTTGATCCAATTTGATGCCGACCAAGCCCTTAAGCCAAGATGCCATCGCTAATTACGGTAATTACTAAGGTAGAAATAAAAAATGTATGGTATTGACGTATCGCGCGCTATGTCACTCAGTGAACGTTATGTCAATCCCATATATTTTCAATTTCGAAGATACATAGTTGTTGATCGTCGTTGTAATTAACGATGGCATCTTGACTAAGCCCTCACTGTTATACTATAATGAAAAGTATATTGATTTAGTTTCTACTGATGCAATTACAAAGTGCGTAATGCCGCTACCGCTACGGTTTAATTCACATAATATCATAATCGATATAGTTTACACAAACTTTCTATTGTTAACGAGCAATCTTGAACCAGCAGCAACATTTATAGAAAGTATACAAACCAAACATTTTTATATTATGGTCATTTACTTATTTCATAATGTGATATCTATAGTTATCTAGTCTCTATAATATTATTTATTAAAGATATATTTATAAGATAACAATTATTGTTAGGCTATTATTATTCAACATACATCATCGTAGACGATCCTTTGGGGATATATGCAGTTTCCTTCTTACCATATAATATGAAGACTAAGGTTGTTTATATTAAATATATAAACAAGGTCTTGGGTAAGGGTAAGATTAAAGGTTCAGCTTAACTTCATTTTACTTGTCATCAGCTGACCCGGCGAACTTCGTACCGCCATATTTTTTTGCCGTCAATTAGGTATACCTATCATTTTTTTAAATATTTTTTTTTCATACAAACCTTCTCCTGACAATAACGAATACATAAAAGAAATGTTTATCCTACTTGGTGGAGTCGTTTGGAAGTTATGCGCATTGCGCGTACAAACATTTCGGTAATTCATTTTAATTTATATCTATAAGTAGATGACGTGGGTTAGGCGTAGTATGAATTGCATATTGCAGATAAATTCAACATCCCAAATATTTGCGCCAGATTTAATTAAAATCGGTCCGGTAGTTTCAGAGCCTATTCAATTCATTCATAATTCAATCATTTTTGAAGGCAAAGAAACTAACATACATACAAACAGTAAAATATTTATCTTTATATTAATATTATTAGTAAAGTTAAAGTTCAATATCCATCCGTCTGTACCTACACTGTTGTAATTTTAACTTGCTATCGTGGTGGAAAATGTAACAGGAAAAACTCTTACTCGACAGATAGGTACTCATAATTTAACTTCGATTTAATATTTAATATAATGTTTAAAGTGTAATTCACAATCGTATTTAAACACATATTCTTGGATTTAGAGGAGAACACAAACACAATAGCTGGCACCGCTGGCAGCGATTATCTTCTCGAGAAGTTCACAATTCACACAATGGCTAAATATGGCAAATCATTGAACTGGCTCACTTTGAACAAACAATAATTATAAGATAATGATCGCATTACTATTACAAGTTCACCTGTAAATATATCTCATTATAGAGATTCAATAGGTCACTACTCAAGTACTCACTACTCACAATATTGCTACAGTTAGGAAAATTATGGTAATATAATAGATTAAGATGAATTTAAAGTTGAATCCTATCGATAAAAATATGTATTGTGTTTACAGAATCTTATTGTTCTGACTCTAGAACCATGCGTTTAGTATAAAAATATTATCTGCAATCAGGAAATTAAAAGATTTTCTTGTCAGCTCATCTTGAAGATTTGTTGGTCACTTGTGTTTAAAAGTATTTTATTACAACACTTAATCGACTATAAAATGTTTATGTCCTATTCGTTATTACCTGACGACGAAAAAGTTTTACAATGTTTTAAGACACAGGGCCTAATTTTAACTGACTTCAAAAAAGAAGGAAGTCGGCAATTCGACTGTATTTTTATGTTTGTTACCTCAGAACTTTCGACTGGGTCAACCGATTTTGATGATACCTACTTTTAATTATTTGAAAGCTGGTACTTTCCTCGTGGTCTCATTTCAATTTGGTCCAGTTCTAATAATGTAATGCATGAAAAAACCATACAAATCTTAAATTTTTGTTTAAAAATAATTGTTTACATAATGTAGTAGATAATCATTGGGATAAAAATATTATATTGTAAGCGGTCAGCAGCATAACAATGGTAATGATTGCCTACTTGGTAACATATTCCTATTTCTGCTTGAACGCAAACGTAGACTTGTGGTTTCATTTGAATCGTATTATTTATTACGAAGTTTCAATGATCACGTTACAATTCCATGTTGTATTTCGTAGAAAATATTCCAGTCTACAGCAATTTTATCTATCATGGGTTCGATACCAACATAATTAAATACAAAATGCTATGAAACAGGTTTTTGCCCCCTCAATGAGGTAGGCGATTTAGCTAACGAACTAGAAGCCACAGAATATTTCGATTCAGTCGGTTGCGTCACTTGCCTCAGCTAAAATCATTGAAAATTGCCATTCACATGAAAGGCGACGGAGACACGGAGACATTAATCAAAGGTTCATATATAAATATTACATTAATAGTGTCTGCTAAAAGTTTTTTTGGGTTTTTGCAGCATGATCAATGTTTTGCTATCCATTGTTATATAATGTTATATAAAATAGCTATTTTTTTTAACTATAAGCCGACTACGTAAATTATACAGCCTATGTTTCCCGGGCTATCGATACGATTCGATTGACACCTCATTGATTAATATCGGATTAGTAGTTTAGGCGCTACGGTGGAATAAACATACACGATACAACTTACATACATACATAGACTGACAAAAACATTACCCTTCTTTTTGGCTTAGCCGTAGTTGCGTAATAAGGTTGAAGGTATGTTAGAATGCGTTAAGATAAAAAAGTGGGTTTAGTCTCAACAACGGACTATGCTATTTTAGATTTTTGTATTTGTTTGTATTACCTTCCGGACACAGTTGTGCGGTAAGTAATAACTGTTTGTGTAAAAGTGACAACTGTTTGAATTTCCGTTTTTAAATAGCGCAATGAATAGTCAAATCAGTATTTGATAGAAAATAATGCCTCAAAACTTTTAAATCATTGCGCTATTTAAAAACGGAAATTCAAACGCCACAATCTCATAATATAATCAACCCAATTTTACTCGTTGCGAAATTTGGCTAGTGAGAAACAATGTGGTTTGCCGTATACACGAGGGCGGTACATTATTGTCGAACAGAATCAACAATACATGGGTACTGGGTAGGGTGATACGGAAGAGTAGAGGTGTGGTAACGGGAAGCAGCGCGGTCGACGACCTCTCCTAGCGAGACCACTGCACCGCCTGCCGCCTGCCGCCTGCCCATATGTCGTATTGTAAAAATAGCTACAAGAACACCACGTAGATATAAGTGCCTATACACTATACATACACGTAGCGATAAGCACAAATCCGCTGATTGTGTTATCGATGATTACGGGTTTTCGACTGAAACAGGCGGATTTTCCGAATTCTTTATTTATAAACAAACTAGCTGGTGCCCGCAAATTCGTTTGCGTAGAACTAACGGAAACCTATTTTTTTTAATGGAACCCTAAGATAGAGGTAGCCAAAATTACTCCATATAACATCAGCTATCTGCCAGTGTAAGTCCCGTGAAAATAGGTCCTGCCGTTTCAGAGATTAGCCTGAACAAGCAAACAGACAGACAGACAAACAATGGACAGCAAAAAAATTAAAAAGTATATTTTTTAATGTAAGCACCGGTATACATTATGTTCAGCATATACAATTAAATGAAAAGCTGTTAATTTAAAATTACAAACAGACACTTCAATTTTATTTCTTTGTATGGATCATTGTGAATCACAAAAACTGAACAAACCAACAACTCACCTTAGTAGAATAATTATTGCGAAAGTAAAGCCGTTTTGATGCGGGTCGAGCTAGGTGTAGTAAACGGCTAAAGTTTGTATTATTAAGCGCTAATCACTAATGTATACTCAGGCAATCAATTAGCACAGGATCGCCTATTGGATATACGCATATTATTAACTTTCTTCTAACAATATTAAGATAGCTGCTAGATTTAATACCAAACACTAGTAATAACACAGATTTCGCGATAAACATAATATTTTTAAAAAGTAGTTTAACAAGCTTCGGATGAATGAGGAAAAATCTGCAAAAGCGCATTTAACTTTTGTTTGCGTGGATATTTTTTGCTATTTTTGGCGATGAATGAAGAAACTATGCAGAATACATATCATTATGTAAATATGTATATTATATATTATAGAATTTTACTTCTAAATAATGAGTATCGGATTATATATAACACGGAGATACGCTCAGTAAACATTACGATCGGCGTCTTCGGCCGTACCCAGTGACCCGAATGCATGTTACCTCACTATAATTTCACTTTACTCGTTTTTAGCGCTTAGAAGATGTTTATCTTATTATTAAGCATTAAAATTGCAAATGGTTGTCTTAACAATTAAGTTCTCTAGCCACCGTGGTCCATGGTCCATAGCCTAGCTGTGTATTGTATCAATTTCATATTTTACTTCTCACTTGATTATTTCTGAAAAACAGAGTCGGATCTACCATATTATTGTGCTTCAGCCCAGGGCCCCGTGGATTAAAGGGCCCAGCTAAGTCGAGGCAAAGTCAAAAATAGACGATAATGCGTAACTATTTTATTGTCTAATTTTTTTCCTACACTTTGAGTGATTAGGTGAGCCCCTAAGTAGTATTAGCCTAGGCTCCACTAAACTTGCGGTCCAGCCCTGCTGAAAATGAGAAATGCGTCTAGTACGCGTAGTAAATGTATTGTAAAGGCAACGTGTCGGTAATACGTGTAATTTGCAAAACTTGTTTTTAAAAATAAGCATGTTTTACAACCTCGTACAGCAAAATACTTAGTCATGGATAAGACGAATCGTCACGTACAATGGTTAACACCTTGTACTTTTAGCGACAGTCGTCTTGTTACTTGTTTTTAAATACTAGGAAACATTAAACGAATGCCCTACATTCTCGAATTGGTAATAAATAATTATAGGTACTGTCGCTGACATATCCGGTGCCCCATCCTTGAACCTTATTACCAAGCAAAAAATTGGTACGCCAGATCTGTGGGCGACCGTACATATTTAATTATAACTGCTAATGGATTATGGAATCTGTGCTCTTTGTAGGCGCAGTTTACCATAATTAATTTTAAGCTCTACCTACGTACTTGCCTATTATAATATAAATTAAAATATACAAGTATATCTTCCTAGGTGTGTCTGTCTTACTTTAAAAAATGTTACCTAGATTTTAGAAGTTAAATATTTCTTGGGTTGGCAAAGAATAACACACGACTGTCAATGTAGAACGGTGTACAACAATGCGCACTCGTTGGCCATTTTCTTTTCGCCTTGGATACTCTACAAAAGTCAAATTAACACTCTTCGTAGATTGAGGTTCGCTACTTTCGCTTTTATGACATTTACGATTTAGTCTCCATTATCCTATCAGTAGTCCACGTAGGTGTCGGAAATCCGGCGACATGTGGAGCGCTGTGGAGTGTAGAGTGATCCCATTGCCGGTGGTATGGCGGCCGCGGCCATACATGCGCATACGACGCCATACATGTGCGTCGCATCGCGCGCGGCGTGCACTTTCACAAATGACACGCGCATCAAACGTGACATCATTTTTTGACCTCCTTCAACTTCTATCTTTCATTTTCAAATGCTCGAACAGTTGAAGTAATAAAAATAATTAATCACATTAAACATAGCATTATTTTAAATTTTGTGTACCTATACAAAAAATAATAGCTACGAGTACCTATTCCTAGCTATAGCAAGATAGGTTTTGACTACGCTTTGCGTTACACTATACTTACTGCCTGCTATAATGATATGATGATATGATATGATATTTATGGACGCTTCACACCACGTCAGTCTGGCCCCGTGGTAAGTATCCGAAGAACTTGTGTTATCTACCTGGTTCCCGTTGTCTGGTACCTACCAGACAACGGGAAGTATATTTAATTCTTCTATGCTATACATATATTTAAGATTTTTATTATATTATACACATATTTAATACACATCCATGACCCAGGAACTCAGAAACCTTTTTGTACCCTCGGCGGGATTCGAACCCGCGACCTCCGGCTTGGGCGTCAATGCGCTTACCACTGAGCCACAGTGGTCGTGATAATATAATGATGTCTATAGTCTAGGCCTCTTACCTTATCCCATTTACACCCACCCATCAATGCAATATTTTGTTTGACTGATAAATTTAGTTAAAGATCTTGAGTCTTGACGCGTTTATCTAATAATATTGTTACTAACAGTTAACATAGACCAAACATATCCGTATTTTTACATCCCACGAAAAAGGCCAAGGAATGAAAATGAAGGTACCTACAATGAAGCGAGTAATATGTACAGCACCTGCGCGACAGTTGATGGCTCTCTCGCGGGAACCGGTTGCCGAGGTGCCGGGAGAGAACACCGTTGTGGGCCGCGTGAGGACTACCGCTAGCTGCCTAGACAAACTGACCTTGACAATAGATATAGTACACATTATTTTCGATGCATACCTTACTGTTAGTTAAAAAAAAATTAAATTAAATACCTTTTATTTCAGGCTGCCTATATATAATATTGGCCTATGCCCATATTATAAATACCTTATAGACTAACATACATAATATAATATAATAAACTAACACTAACATTAAACACGTATTGTTTGCGACGTGGGGCGCGAAGTGTTCGGGAGTCGTCCTCTAAATCAGGGGTCTCCAAACTTTCCAGCCTTAGGGCCATACTGATTACTCCAGTAAGTTCCGAGGGCCAAAACCATATTATCATTGTTGCCGGTGGTAAAAAGTGAAATAGTCCACTGATGAAAAAAAAAGTCCGAAAAAGTACGCAACGTTTAAAAAAGGCTGCAAATCGGACTAAAGTCCGCAAAACGACAACACTGCATATTATTAATTTTCCTGTCATTATCTGTAATTTCTAGATTAGTCGTAGAGTACGAGCCATGAGGAGTAACGTGACACGACATCTGGTGGACACAAGCGGAAATAGGTAGTACCTTCTATCGCTAACAGATGGCGCTAATAGCACTTACAGAATAATCTCGTTGATTCGAGAAAGTTCTGGTGTCTTCCACTCACTTCTAGATGGCAGTAATTGGAATATATAAGAAGGCTAGTGGCGCAACCACAAGTCAGTTCCTATGACACTGTTGTGAAATAAAATAGTGCGTACCTCCTTAAAACGTGTTTGTGCGTGTTTAAGCTTAAGACATCTTTGTAACAGTATTTTGATTTGAATTGTTGCTTTTGTGTGTGATTTAGTAGTATGGAAAAGAAGCGAAAAACTGATAGTGAATGCAGAAAATTCAAAGATCATTCGACATTCAGTATTTCGTAATTGAGTCCAGTAACAAGGCGCTATGTTTGATTTGCAATGAAAGCATAGCCGTTCTCAAGGAATATAACATTAAACGTCATTATGAAACAAAACATTTTCAAAATTACTCAAAATATACAGGAAGTTTGCGGACAGAAAAATTCGAAGCTATGAAGCGCGGATTGAAATCGCAGCAATCTTCATTTACAAAACTCAAAACTGAACAAGAGGCTGCAACTCGTGCCAGCTTTCGTGTGGCTCTTGAAATTGCAAAACGTGGAAAACCATTCACCGATGGAGAAATTATCTGTCTTAAAACTTATTAAGTTAACTTATTAACTTAAAAATTATCTTAAAACTGTCAGTATGTCAGCAAAAACTGTGGCTCGAAGAGTAGAAAACATCGCTGAAAATATATCCTCTCAACTGTTCGACAAAAATGGACATGTTGAGTGGTTTTCTTTGGCCTTGGATGAGTCAACGGATGTGTCAGATACTGCTCAGGTGTTGATTTCTATTCGAGGAGTAGATAAAAGCTATGAAGTGCATGAAGAACTTCTTGATATGTATTGTATTCATGGCACAACTACTGGTACAGATATTTTTAAAGGAGTTGAAATGGCCATTAATCAAAAGAACCTTCGATGGAAAAACTTGAAATGTATTACAACTGATGGAGGCAAAAACATGAGTGGGAAAGATAAAGGAGTGGTCGCTCTTGTGTCAAAGGCTGTAGAAAATGACGGTGGTTCAAAACCATTAGTCTTACATTGTATCATTCATCAACAGTCTTTGTGCGAAAAATGTTTGGATATGTCTGAAGTTCTGAAACCAGTCATATCAACTGTTAATTTTATCAGATCTTTTGGGCTGAATCACCGACTATTCTGACAATTTATTGAAGAGATTGGAGAAAATGACACCTTATCATACTGCCGTACGTTGGCTTAGTTGTGGGAAAGTCCTTCAGCGCTTTTTTGAACTTTGAGCAGTGATGGAAATTTTTTTGAATGAAAAGCATCGCCCTCTTACTGAATTACAAAACAACGCATGGCTGTGGAAGTTAGCATTCTATGTTGATTTGACAAAACATGTGAACGAACTGAATTTGAGATTGCAAGGAGAAAACCAGCATCTTCCTGATTTATACACTAATATCAAATATTTCCGAAAGAAATTGATTCTGTTTCAATCACAATTACGAAGTAAATGTTTTTCACATTTTAAAACATGTGAAATATTCAGCCACACCACTGATACTGAGTTTCCTATCGATTTTGCAATCGAAACTTTGAGTGCTTTGAAAATAAATTTTGATACTCGTTTTTCGGACTTTGATGCCATTGCGAATCAAATTAAGATTTTTCAGAATCCTTTTGATACTGACATTGAAACCCTAGGCCCGGAACTTCAAATGGAAATGATTGATCTACAGTGCAGTGATATAATTAAGAACAAATATCAAAACTCATCTTTTAGGAATTTTATAAGGGTCTTCCACCGACACAATTTGATAATTTGCATAAATTTGCTCGTGGGCTGTTTTCTGTTTTTGGTACTACTTATTTGTGTGAGAAGACCTTCTCCAAAATGAAGTACACAAAAAATGTTTACAGATCTAAATTAACTGATGAGCATCTTAAATCTCTTTTAATAATTGGTACAAGTAAAATTAGTCCACAACTACAAACTATTGTCAGTAGAAAATCTCAATTACATAAATCTCATTAGTATTTCATATGTCATTATGCTTGTTATAAGTTATGTTTTTATTTGAAATGTATAAAATGTTAGTTGGATTCATTTCAATAATTTGTTATTTATTATATACTGAAGTTAAATTTTCTGCATATTATACATGTCTTTACTCATTATAATTCTCTGTTTCTTTATCCAACTTATCGCAAAAACAATAACAATAAGCCTACAACAATGTTATGAGTAGTTAGCCCATGACCATATCAATGTAGATGTCATATTAATAATTATTCAACATAAAATTAGAATACTTCAGTAAACTAAATTTAATTTGCTATAAAAAATATGTTCTCTAAAAGGAGTTTTCAAGTATCTAGCTCTCCGCGGGCCGGACAAAATCTGTCCGCGGGCCGGATGTGGCCCTCGGGCCGTAGTTTGGAGACCCCTGCTCTAAATCAATTTTATTTTGATTTTTTTAATTAGTATATAATTAATTTAATTTAATTAGTATATTAATGTAATTAGTACATATCTGTATAATCTATGCTTTACGGCTTTCTCAATGACATGATTGGAAGTGATTCAGACGTCTGAATATTGATTAATTTATGTATAATTTATTTATGTAGCAATCCGACTATATTTAAAGACTGCTCTTAACTTAGCTATTCGTCATGAGATGAGTCAACTTTAATTAGAGCTCGACAATAAAAAGCGAACACTTGCTAACTTTTGACTCTTGATATCAGCGCTACTCAGATCCTTGCTGACTAATTTATTAGACAGCGCATTTATGAGGAAATAGTAATATGACTATTAAGTCACCGCTAGATTAAGAGATAGTATTGCTAATCTAATCTAACCTACATTTAAAACCTTATGTGTCCGAGACCAAAACGGAAATTATCTAGTGTAATAATTGGGAACCTAATATCATTCAAAAAGATAAGATAAGAAGAAAAGAAATCGTTAAATAAGATTTTATCTTAGAAAACATTTACTGTTAAAGAAGAATATATTGAATGACTGTACCTAAAAAAGACTTTGCTTAAAACTGTGTACAATAGTTAAGATGGTACAGTGTATGGTATGGTATCAACAGTTTGCCCGTACTTACTAACGGGCAAATGTACGAACTTAAAATACATTTACATTAAACATTATAAAATAGAGCATACATTAAAATTAATAGTTGCCGTATCGACATAATTTAGAAACAATTTATAGATACATTTATAGAGAGATAAATTATTGAAAGGCTTGTTGAATAATCTATCCAAATCATAAAAGCACTCGAATTTTCAAGAACAACATTTTGCCACAAGTTCACGAGTCAATTGATTAAAAAAATCGGTAAATCACCTACTTTTTACCGGACTTCATATTTTATTCTAATTAGACAAACCCTATACGTATAAATACAGTATCTAATAAATAAATATTTAAAAAAATATATTAACCGACTTACAAAGTAGGTAAAGCAATAACATTCTTAATAATCACTAAAAAGCATGAAATAATTATTATATTCGAAATAGTTCCCCTTTTAAATTCTGCTAAAATTTAACTATTTCTCCACTCAATCTTCATATTTTTGATTTTTTAATTTAGCCAAATCGAACGTGAGTTCTTTAAAATATTGTTGGTATGTATAAGGACGTAGTTGTGTACAAATTAATGTTTTTTATTAAAGGATTTATACAATTTATGATGATTATTTAATAGTAACATATGCTTGCAGTTCTCTAAACAATGCTGAAATTTCTAAACTTGCATCATTAAAAACTGCGGAATTCTGTTCAGACCCTTTGGATCCAGGGTATACCCTATAATAATATAGGTACCTTGGCACAACATAATATCATGATGTATGGTGTGATGATGGTGGTGGTGATGATTATTTATAGTGACATATACTTGCATTTTTTTAAACAGTGCTGAAATTTCCAAACGTGTATCTTTAAAGACTAAGGAGTTCTGTTCAGTCCTTTTGGATCCAGGCTAGCTGCTATCTAGCTTTTACCCGCGGCTTCTCCCGCGTGGAATGGTGCTCTTGGCAACACATTTAACTTTTTTTAGATGACAATGTTAAAAGAAATCGATATCGGTGTAAAAGACTATGAAAAATACCTATATCAACATAGTATCATGATGTGTGGTGTGTTGATGGTGGTGGTGATGATGTAGTTTTATAAACAACTCTGAAATTTCCAAACCATGGAGGAGTGCCGTTCAGTGCTTTTGGATCCAGGGTATACCTTGGCACATTTCACTTTTTGGTAACATATGCTCGAGTTACTACAAAAAAGTCAAAATCACTATAGGTGTCCCTATAAATTTTGCGGACTTCTCTCGATTCCTCATGGACCCCATCACCAGATCTACCATTTGATGACAATGGGACCAATTTGGGAGTCAACCCTTTAAAAAAAAAATAATTTAGAAAATCGGTCCACAAACAGCGGAGTAATCGCGTAACATACATACAAAACATACATGAACTCTACAAGGCTCAGGTTCGGCCTCATATGGAATATTGTTCTCATCTCTGGGCAGGGGCGCCAAAATACCAACTGCTCCCTCTGGATCGTATCCAACGAAGGGCCGCTCGAATTGTTGACTGCCATAGTGTTTCAAACAGCTTGGACCCCTTGGAATTACGCCGAGATGTAGCTTCACTCTGCATCCTCTATCGGTTGTATCACGGGGAGTGCTCTGAGGAGTTGTTCGGAATCATACCACCTGGAACTTTTCGCCATCGTCCCATGCGAAAAACATACCATCCTCATCACCTTGATGAGTGGCAGTCTTCCACCGTGCGCTTTTCGCGTAACTTTCTGCCGCGCACTGTAAAACTCTGGAACGAACTGTCACCTGCAGTATTTCCGGACCTATACGACCTGCAAACCTTCAAGAAGAGAGCGTATTCCCTCTTAAAAGGCCGGCAACGCACCTGCAGCTCTTCTGATGTTGCGAGTGTCCATGGGCGACGGTAGTTGCTTATCATCAGGTAACCCGTTTGCTCGCTTGCCCCCTTATTTAATAAAAAAAAAAAAAAAAAAAAAAAAAACATACACACAAATTGAGAACTCCAGTTGTGTTTTGGAAGTCGGTTGAAAAATACAGTACCTACTTTTAAATTCATGTCACTTATAAATTATTAACTGATATGAATTTATTTTATTTAGGTGGCTTGTAGTTAATTATAACATAATAAGCTAAAGTAGATAACAAAAAGCTAATTATGACAAGCCTCCACAGATAGCAATTTATTTTAAAATTTAAGTTTAGTAGGTACATTTCTACTATCTAGATTCTAATATTAAGTAACAATAAATTTGAAATAGGTAACTATCGACTTATAAATAATAATAATTACACTTATAAACAAAGTAAGTGAATATTAATTTGACATTTATATTCTTCTTTTGGCATACGCCTCCCCTGTAAAATATTTATATTAAGTGGCGATTCCTATTATGAGCTATTGGTATTGTTTGACAATTATTGTATTAATTGTTGTAAATAAGTTAATCTTTCGTTCGTACTTGACAAGCTGATTTAAACAAACGCCTTTGACGATCTCGACGTATTGCAATTTGCACGTGCATGAGGAATGTATAGGATATTCTTATGCTAGTATGGCGCTTAGTTCCCTTGGTACCTACTACCTAGTAGCTACAAAAGGCCCAGTAAAGATCTTTCAAGCCCTACCTACGTTATACGTACCTTTGGTACAGAATATTCAAAATAAGTTCTTATATATATACTTTTTCTCATAATTTCGTTTTTGTTTTTCAGATCCTGGGTATACTTTGTATGGCACTGGGCACACCGTGGGCGTCGTCGTGGTACGTGTTCGTGGCCGTGACGTCATTCATCACCACGCTCATGTGGAGTCTGGTATATCTGTTCGGAGTCAGAGAGGCCCTGAAGATACCCATCAACTGGATATTATCTGTAAGTAATTTTTATTGTTCGACACTTTGTTTTAGTCTCTAATTGTTATGTACTTATTGGATTACTTACCTAAAACATAAGTGAACTAGCTTTTACCCGCGGCTTCTCCCGTGTGGAATAGTGCTCTTGGAGAAAAAATCACAGATTTCGTGCCTCACACGACTATCGAGCACATTGGAAATGAATGTATTTTCAAAAAGGTTAGGCTAGAGGGCAAACCCTTAACCCGATCGTCTTTGTTTAACGCTTAAATTGTAACTGACTAAATTGTCCAGGGGAGATTTTCTTAATTTTTTTATATCATTTTTCGTTTCCAAAACATCGAGCTCCAAAATCAGAAATTCGGAAAAAAATGTTTTTTTTTCACTGTTTCGGCCATAACTTTTTCGTTTTTGACTTTCTCGAATAATTCATTTTGCACCTTTCAGCTCTCGTGAATACGCGTCTTTTGTGCCTTTTTTGAATATCATATTTTCACAACTCTCCGAGATATAAGTGGATCGCACATTTTTGTGAAATCGGTGCCTACACTGGAGCGAACGAAAAGACATTTCCAATGTCAAAAACTTCTTCAGCAACTAACTCTACTTACTGCAATATACTTTTGTATACAATATTGATTTTTTTAGGGTTTCGTACCCACTGCGTAAAAATCCCTATCACCTCGCTATCCCTAAAGGATAAATAACGTAACCTAATCAAGAGCATGTCTAAGGAGGGTTCCGTAACTATAACTGCGTAATAGGTTTTTTTTTAAATTAATTCAAAAGCTACTGTCCGATTTCGTTCAAAATATTTTTTCTAAACAGTATTCAGCATGATCTATCAGCATGGAAAATGTCTAGTTTCCAAGCAATAAAATCCGTTGCGTAGTTTTAAGGATCTAAGCATACACAAGGACAGGCAGATAAAGCGACTTTGTTTTATACTATGTAGTATGTAGTGATAAAAAAAATTAGCTGCCTGTTTAATATTATATAGCAGTTGCTTATCGTGTTGCTTTCGGTGTATTGCATACTGGTGAATTTTTTATTCTGTGTAATATTCCGAGCAAACGTTTTTGTGAACGAAATTGTGTTCTACCTTTTTTCAGCATTACACACGTATTCAAATAAAACTATAAACGTAGAATCAAGAACGCCTTATATGATTCGTGAAGATTTCTTGTTTGTTATGTATCGTTTTATACTCTTTACAAAGATCAGTGTAAGGGTACGGAATACTGAGATCCCCCTTTAATACCATAAGAGCAGGCAGCTGTATAATTATACATTTTGCCGCTTTTCGACCATTTATAAGGGCTTTTTGAGTATCCGCCCTTGTCCACTTAAAACCGGTTTTGTAACTTTTTACCCGACCCCAGCGAAGCCAAAAGGAAGGGCAACGATTGGGCAGTCTGTGTATGTAATATGTATGTATGTTTGTTCCATCATAGCGCCTAAACTACTGATTCGATTTTAATGAATAAGTTGTCAATAGATTCGTAATAATGGCCCGGGTAACACTGGCTATATAATTTGAGTACGGTCTACAGTTCTACGGTCTATAGTCAACAGACATTTATACCGAACTGATGTCATGGCATTTATCTGTAATTAAATTCGTTTATCTGAAAAGTAATTAGTTTATCTGGAAATAAATTAGTTTACCTGAAATGAGTTTCTCTGTAATTTCAGGAGTTCATAAGCACGTGTATAGAGACGCTGTTCTACTTCATAGCGTTCATCATGATGTTCGTGTCCATTTACGGCAACTACGGCAGGAACATCGCCGCCGCTGTAAGTACCGCTAATTATGACTACTCGTAAACCGTAAGTATAACTAAGTACCACCACAGAGTAGAAAATATAAAATGTACTTACGTATAGATAAACAGCTTATATAGAACGATTCAAATCGATCCACAGGAGATCGGCATGTTGCCATACATTTACTGCCTGGTAATTAAAATACGTGGCCACTGGCCACAAAAAACATTTATTGTAAGTTGTACTTTATGAACATAGGAACAAAAAAAGCAATAAAATTATACATCAAACTCGGGGAATAAAAGAAAGTAGATTAAATATAACCTAACCGATTGTTCAATAAATTGCCCTAGTGGCGGTTTGCGGAAAAGTGACATCTATTAGTTGTGATGTCAATTACGTAATGAAATTTTTAACTAGTTTATTTGGAAACGCAATATGCTAACAGAAAAAAGAAAAAATAACTAAATGATAGATGTTGCTTTCAGGTTACGAATACCAAAAACTTAATAATTATTTTTCTTGGTATAAATATAAATAGTATAGAAGGATCTATTTCACACCCCAAGTAACATTTTTTTCATAAAACTAGTACTATACCATTGAACTATAGAAAAAAAAACTTTATACTCCAATAAAAAATAAATCTATATGTTGGGGCACTAGATGGAGCAATGGCTCCATCTAGTGCCCCAAATTGACAATTTACAGCATGATAATCATAGACTATACAGATATGATGACAACGATTACCTACCACAGATAAGTACGTATTTTGCACGTGATATTCGGAGATTCATAATTTTTTATTCCCAAGTCCTAAAAATGTCATACTTTTTTATATAATAACTTTTTAAGTACCTATTAAGCCACATATATTCGAAACTTGGCCGCTCTTGATGGAAAATCGGGCAGGATTCGCCAGTGTTCTTTGAAAATTTTGATGTCCCCTTCAACGGCCCACAAACCCACAATTTTTCCACACAATCGGGGACAGACCGTATGCTTGTAGTAGTACAATCAAATCAATCAATCAAATCTAACTATGTAGCAGTTTATCTGTTCCTCTTTCTTTAATCTATGGTACCACTAAGTGTAATTAAGTGTGACTAAATATTATAGCTGCAGCAGTAGTCCTGAAAAATACCTAACTGAATAAGGCCCACTTGCGCAGATCTGAGTTAAAGTTAACCCTGGGTTAAAATATCATGCCTTCTCTTTCGTAAATACGAATAACGAGAAAGATAACATGATATTTAACCCAGGATTAACGCTAACCCAGATCTGCACTAGTGGGCCTAAGGATTGTGATAGTAAAGATAAGTAGAATCATATTAACATGAGTACTCTATATTAACATGAATGAACATTCATTATGATTAAATATGTAACCTTAGACAAACTGCAATATCAGAGTGCTAAGTATGAGGTTTCTTTTAGATAAAAACTCACACTTAGCACTCAGATCGTGTATAGGAGTGATCACACGATTTACCGAACAAATAATATGTCATACATTTTTGTTTTTCGAAATTCGAACTTCGTCATTATAATCATAATCTTCATCTTATATACTTATATAAAACCTAATCAAGAGCACGTCACGACATGCCTAAGGAAGGGTTCCGTAACTATCACCGCGTAATAGGTTTTTTCAAATTACTTTAAAAGTTACTGTCCGATTTCATTCAAAATAATTTTCCTAAAGAGTTTTTAGCATGATATATCAGCATGGAAACTTACAAGTTTTTATCCCCTATAGTTTAAAAATGCTAGGGGGAGGGGACAACTTACAAACCACTTTGGAAAATATTTTTCATTCCCACTTCACATGTATGGAGAGCCACCCCCAAAAAGTAAAATTATTATTATTTTATGATGCCAAAACAAAATACACAATCTATCACAAAAAAAAAATCACAAATAAAACATCTATACACAATCTATAATTATGCCAAATTTCATCCATTTATATTCATAATTACAGAAGCTAGAAGCGCGGACAGACAGACAGACAGACGGACGGACGGACAGAGCGAAACTATAATGGTTCCTTGTGTATTACGGAACCCTAAAAATGGATTGCAATTCCTATGTCTCGCTAAAAACTGGATCGATTTGGCTAAAATTCAGATCAATTTGGATAAAGAACCCTAATAATGAACTTTATTAGGGTTCTTTATC
Organism: Phengaris alcon alcon; assembly: GCA_037179445.1. Classification (NCBI taxonomy): domain Eukaryota; kingdom Metazoa; phylum Arthropoda; class Insecta; order Lepidoptera; family Lycaenidae; genus Phengaris; species Phengaris alcon. The sequence goes on from JAYRCH010000589.1 coordinate 3,174,307, forward strand.
TTAACTTAAATATACTAAAATTAAAAATTGAATTTCGACAACTAGCCGATCACTAGTAGTAGAGCTGTTGGCTAATAACTCAGAATAATCAGCTAAATAATTTTTACCGATTCTTATATGATTGTGTCGTTAACTTACCAACATGTTTTATACGGTCAGGTGTACCTTCAGTTCGGACTTAGGTCTGAATGGATGCGAAGTCGGATCGTCTGTGTGTAATTCAGCCTTGAGCCAGATCGCATCAGTCGGCCGGATGGACAGAAGCGATTCGTTCAGATCGGCCCGAACGAGTGGACTGAACGGACCGTGTATGGCAAATCATTTCAGTTTTAAGTGTATAAAATTAACATCGTAGTCTAAAAATTTGTTTTTGAGTTTAAACTATTTTGAATTTTAGAGCCATTTAGGTAAATAAATACAATGATTATAAAACGAAGAGAAATTTTTGTTATAATTTATTATTAGAAAAAGTATGTAAGTATAGTAATGAAACAGCATATTAACTGTTTATTTTTGTCTATAATCTAAAAAACTAAATTTTTGTCTACAATCCGCGACTTTACAACTAGCAGCTTGCAGCAATATTTCCGGATATGTATATTATGTATGTACAATGTACATCGTACCCGAATCAGTTCAGGCCGAACTGCATCAGATGCGATCGGCCTCCCCGTGTATGGCACCTTTAGTTAGAGATCACCTTTTAGTGCACGTGTCGTTGAAAACAGATTATACTAATAACTGCTAAAACGATTAATGAAACCCAATTTGTTATAAACTTTCAAATGTTAATTAAAATAAATATTATCTAATTATACTTTGTAGATCATTTTTCTTATCCGCAATGTGTCAGTCAGATTATATCATTTCCTTCGTGAGTCTTTTTATTTTATACGAGCGGTAGCGACGAGCGTGTTAGATATTAGGTCTCGCACGGCTAAACACTGGAACGAAGCTACCCGTCAAGAAACTAAAAACAAACAAAAACGTCTTATTCGGGGTTTCAATTACATTTATGTATTTTGAAAAATGATCTTGTCGGAGAATCGATAAGTTTTTATTTAAGTATAGTATATTTCACAATAATAATTATACCTAATAGTGATGGATACTAGCTAAATATTCAATTTTGCCGTACGAAAAATACTCGTAGATACTAGATAGAAGTAATAATTGACGCGTTTAAGTCATAATAATCATCATTGGGTCACTTATGTGAACAGATGGTCAGGCATTAAATTGTGACGTGGGCGGAGGTCGTGTAACGTGCGCCTGTGACTGTGAAATAACAATGGTGGGATATAGATTGGTAATAGGTATGCATAATATTCTATATAATATAGGATTACCTATATACTACTGTATATAGTAGGTACCTACTATATTTAATTAGGCACCTATAAAATGCGGTTGAAATGGGTTTATAAAGCCGACTTGCGCAGATCTAGGTCAAAGTTAACCCTGGGTTAAAATATCATGCCTACTCTTTCATAAATATGAAGAACCAAAGAGTTAACATGATTTGTAATTCCGGGATTACTGTATTTCACAAGCGCTGTAGGTGTGTTGCATATTTTTTGAGCCGGCTCACAAGAGCAGTCAGGTAGCAATTTAGGTCTATGTATGTATAGGTATATTTCGCATACATTAATGCCTTCTTTTCTCAATGCAGGTATTCGGTATCTTCAACACGCTGGCGTACGCGGCCAGCTCCTTCCTGCTGTACAAGGACCACAAGAGCAGCACTGCAACTGCGTCGTGAAATCACAACATTTCTCACTAAAATCAATTTTATACAGAAACTCATTTCTTTCTCAGTCATTATTAATTTGAATCTGAAAATGTACCTTAATGTTACGTTTTGTAAATTCTATGAGACGGGATGGTTAATTTTATTTTTTTAATGAAAGGCCATAGACTGTGTAAGTCTGTAGATAAGTCACAGACCGTACGTGGGCGGCGCGGGCGTGCTGTCGCTTATTTATTTTATTGTTTGTTCTAAGATTGTTCTATATTTAGTGTGACTGTTTCAGATCTAGTTTTATGTGGGTTATGTTTGTAATTATGGTCAGTTATATCGTTTAATTTTGTCGCTAGTAAAGTGAAAGTAACGAATTATCTATTCTAATGTCTACGTTTTATATAATCACTGAAGCACTTGTTGAGAGGTCCAACATTATTGTTGGTTATATGGGCCTGTATGTGAAATTTAATCACAAGTCGCAACCGAATGAAAAATTGCTTCACAAGACATTTTCTTAATTTAATTTGCTTAATTCGACACTACTTTTCTATACATTGTTGTATACTCTTTCGAAACAGCATACCTAACAATAAGATGTACCTAATCATATTATTGCGGTTGTGAGTGCGCCTTAATTTCCCTATAAAACCTTGTAATATAATAGTTTTAGTAACTCAAAGGCTAGAAGTATTGTGCAGTGCACTTGTATTTTATATGACAGTTGAAGGAAGCAAAAATTGAAGTGTTCTCGCAAAATGAATGATAATATTATATTGTTTTATTAAAGTCTTGGAAATTAATATACACAATAGCTTAATTAAACTAATTTGTAAAAAGTTTATAAAATACATGTTAACAATTTATCTTGTTTTCATAATTTAAACTACATACACCTAGAGGATAAATATCGGCGTCTATTTTTGTGATTTATGAATATAATATATGAATATTTGACGACCTCTGTAGCTCAGTGGTTAACGCGTTGGCGCTAAAGGCGGAGGTCGCGGGTTCGAATCCCGCCGATGGAAGAAAAAGTCTTCTGTGTTCCTGGGTTATGGATGTGTATTATATAATAAAAATCTTAAATATATTATGTATAGTATAGAAATATTAAATATACTTCCCGTTGTCTGGTGCCTGTAACAGAAGTTCTTCGGATACTTAGCACGGGGCCAGATTGACGTGGTGTGAAGCGCCCATCAATATTATTATATTATTAACTAGCTGTCCCGACACACGTTGTTCTGTCTCAACTATGAACTGGAATAAATAAATAACTGTACGTATACCTGTAACCTACTCCAGCACCTACACCTACATCTACAGTATTTTCTCCGTAATTTTTCCAATTTCTACGCAACTCCTCACCGTTTAAACCTTCCCTGAACTTCCACAATTATTTCAAGACCAAAATTAGCCAAACCAGTCCAGCCGTTCTCGAGTTGTAGCGAGACATTGGAATTGCAATCCACTTTTAGGGTTCCTAATACTTAAGGAACCCTTACAGTTTCACTCTGTCCGTCCGTTTGTCTGTATATCTGTCTGTCTATTCGATCGTCTTGGTCGCGGCATTGTTAATAATAATATCGCCACAATAAGTTAATAGAAACTCGAAACAAACACGTCCACGGGTCAACTTCAAAATTTCTAACTGTCAGATTTTCAACCATACTGAACTATAGACGACAACATTACGTTTAGCTGTCAGTTGCGTTTTGTTATACCACGTTTTGTGTCACGTGACACGGCCCACGGGAACGGGATAAAAAGTATCCTATGTCCATCTCCTGGTTCTAAGCTACCTCTCCACCAATTTTCAGCCAAATCGGTTCTGCCGTTCTTGAGTTATAAATAGTGTAACGAACACGACTTTCTTTTATATATAGATATTAAAATGGGTTATATATAGATGGGTTATATATAGATATTAAAATAGATATTAAAATTTCCTTGTTATCTGTTTATCTGTTGCTGTTACAGTACCCATATATATATATATATATATATATATATATATATATATATATGGGTACTGTAACTGTATATATATATATATATATATATATATATATATATATATATATATATATATATATATATATATATATATATATATATATATATATATATATATAAGTTGCCGCTCGATCAGGCATAAGATCAAAATCGCTTGACAGCGCCGATGAATCTCACACATGTCATATAGTCATGTGTTAATACGTTCTTCAACCACGTACGCAGTCGATGCGATCAATTCCTTTAAGTTTAAATATTTTGAAGCGTCCTAGTGCAAAGGAAAATGTTTAGAAACTGGTCGAGCAGGAACTCTGCCGATATTGTACTATGAAGGAGTTACGGACATATTGAGAACACTTTAAGTTACCTATGATGTCGCTTAACCACAGTCGTTTAAACCTGATAAAGAAGAAAGGCGAAGAAGACAGTAATTATCAAGGTAAGTCCAATGTTTACATAATGTCCAATCTTAATACTATCTATCTAGATACTATTATAAAAGTGTAAGTTTGTGAGGATGGATATCCTACATGTTACATGGATGGACGGTTACATGGATGGATGGACGGATGTTTGTGACTCTTTCACGCAAAAACTGACGGACGGATTTTGATGAAATTTGGTATGGTAGTAGTTTAGGCTCTGATTTAAAACATGGGCTACTTTTTACACCGAAAAAGCACAGTGTTCCCGTGGGATACTGTATTTACGCGGACGGAGCCGCGGGCAAAAGCTAGAGATTATATAACGTTGATACTCATTCTTAAATCCTACAGAGCCGTCCACTGGAGGATACATACACTTGGAGATATATTGAAGTTTCGTTGACGTGGCGACGTATTACTTCGCCACGAGCGGCGTCGCACGCGCCGACAGATTAGCTGTTAACATAAAAAATCTACGTTAACGTTACGTAAATAGGAATCGATCAATCGGTATTAATCGTTAAACATATTTTTAGTGTCGATGATATAAGCATACAAACCTAAGTATAGGCACCATTAAAATATATACGGCAAGTTTCGTAATCCTACACACGCTTTTTCATTGCTGAGTATAGAGGCATGATGTCATCCGCTTTAATGCAATCGCCGAGGCTACATTGAAGGATACACCAATATATGTGACACTATTACTAAAATAAAATGCATGTAAAACGGCACGGCTTTTTTAAAAATAGTTTCAAAAAACTTTAGACTTGAAAGTGCCCTGGGTCATTACCAAAAGCTCCCAAAGTGAGTATTCTAATCCTGAATCCTCACTCTAACGGCAAACCCGCATGAGTCATAAAATATTAACTTATTATAATATTTGCTTTCAAACTGTTATTGATTAAAAATAAGCGCATTAAATTAATTTTAATATCGGTGGCTGGCTCCCGAGTTCTGAGGTAACTATATAATATTATTTTACTTAACGCATGCGCTGTTGAACAAGTGAGTCACAGTAGTGGTTGCCAACTTCAAACCTGTCGTTAATTATTTTGAAAAATTATTTTAGTGTATTTTACAAATTATAATTTTTTTATATCTTTTAGTGAAAGTATTGTATGAGCAATTTCGACGGTTACCAACCATATTATTTTTATAAATTGGATGTTTAGTAATAGTATATAATTCTTATTTAAAGTCAGTACTTAATTTTTAAAAAATTACTGACCCCATTACTATGTAGATCTGCTACAGCTTTATACAGATTTGCTACCAGTGACGAAGGCTGGTTCTCCTTCATAGGGAAGCCCTAGCCTGTATATTAGATAGGGATTTGGATGAGGGTCTTCAAAAGATAAGTGGTAAGTGAAGCCGATAGGAATGGAGTTATTGGAACCCCTCGCCACTGATACCTATCTCATTATACTTTCTGAAAACAAGCCAACAAAAATATCAGGACACAGCATAGTAATTTACTCATAAATTCATGGCATCATACTTTATCGAAACTAATTTACTCTCATTTTAATTCAAATAACTCTTATGCAAATCATAATGTTTTTTTCAATCACAATTATGTGAATTTTTTTTTTCCATCAAAATTAGGTGAAAATACAGTTCGTTACCGGCAACACTACCCTCGGTTTCGTCACTTGCAGTTCTGTGGCGAACGTCAAGCGTGCTGCCGTGATAACGCACGTTTTCCTTTTCCCGCCTGACTCATTTTCCACCGCCTGTTCTCGACTCGTAAGTGTTTACATTTATTTATTTCGTTGCTAAAATAGAAATATTTTTTTTACGTACTTACTCTTGTGTAAAATAGTTAGTCGTCATATCTTGTTAGTAGTAAATCGTAGAAGAACAATAATAATATTTGCTACAATAATAATTATTATATAAATATTATGTAAAATATATCCACCTACCTACCTACATGTAATTTATTCATATTTATAAAATATTACTTTATGTCTCTCTTTATACTCTACAAAGGTCTTTAGTATGCACAAATTCCTACTATCGTTAAAAATCATCATGTTCATATTATTTTCTATTAAAAAAAAAACTAATTTTAAGTTCCAAAAATAACAATCAATTTCTGTATTTATATCGACACATAAATTGAGTTCGACGGATGAATAACAGCGTTCTTCAGATGTCCTTGAGTGCTGAAGCTTTTCAGGCGGGATCACATCGACTTTCCTCTTAACAGTATTCTTAAAACATGTGTAAATATAGTGTGGCGTTTGTTTCAAAATAGAGTCATGGGTGGTTTTGAAGTTTGAACAGTGTTAATAGTTTAAAATATATCATGTTCTTATAACCTTCCGTTCGTACGTTTACCAACCATCGCGAAGTCTTCTACCTCTGAGAATGACGTCATAGACTAAAGTTTCCATAAGTTGAATCTTGTTTAATCATTAAAAAATATATCGCAGGCACAGAACAGTACATGTATACTGAGGAATGTATGTTAATACATACATACCTAAGTATATATGTACTGTTCTGTGCCTGCGATATATTGTATTTGTATGCCAATTTGGCTATATTATAAAAAGGTCAAAAGTGTGCGTATTACTTTTCCTCCAGGATAATTTTGCGAAGAAACATGATTTAAGTTATATTTATTATTGTAATTTGTGGTTGGCGGCCTCGACCCATAAACCTTGGATATAAACATCGACTCACCAAATAACCTAGAGGACCATTTTAAGAGTTACGAGAACTTACACGTGCTGCATTCCAAATTTCAATAAAGCTTTCGATTTGAATCTTTTTATATCGGTAGCTTTTAACCGTCTGGTTTAAAATTTGAGCTTAACATTTCATTGTTTCGTTACAGATAAAACAAACCAACAAAATATAAATTGACTAAACAGTAAAAAATCTCTAGTTTTAAGTTTAGTCTTTTAAATCCACTCCTGATTTTAGGTACTAAATATTAGATCAGTTTATCATTTCAGATTTTCCGTAACAGGTTCCGTAACATGGTTAAGATGATTATTATCAAACTTTCATACATGCTAGGCCGGAATATTGATTGCATATTATTCTTAAATCTTATACTATAATATTTCAGGGTCCACCACAATGTCGCACACGGTGACGATCACGCGGACCACCACGACCACGTCCGGCAGCGTGCTGTTCCTCAACACCGGCTACCTCGGCACGCTACCGGGACTACTTAAGCTGGCAGAGTTGGTGAGCTACCAACTATTAAGGCTACGTTCCCACGAGCGATTTTAGTGGTCGCGACAGAAAAAAACTGCACTGTTAATAGAACTCTGCACCAATACAATATAGTTGAAGATCGAACTGTCAAGTGTCAAATATCTGATTTGACAAATCTACACGATTTTCAGCTCAATTGTATTAGCGCACAGTTCTAGTTCTTTTTCTTCGTTCGTTCTTCAGTTTACAGTGCAGTTTTTTGTCGTAACAGACAGGCGTAACAGTCGTAACAGAGTGACAAAAAGACTCGTGGGTACGAGTCCTCGTAAGGAGTTGAAAGTAAACGATATGCGCATAGGAAGAACTCTACTCTTAGCTACAAACAGACTGCAATTCAACTTCACTCTGAATACAATTTAACATGAAGATATTTTAATTCATGTGATAATAATTAATCGTGAGAAGTATTGAGTTTACCGGGAATGTATTAATACAATTATAAATGTGAAAGTATGTGATGATGTATGGATAGATGAATGGATGTATGGATGAATATTTATTACACTTTCACGCAAAAACTATTGAACGGTTTTCGATTAAATAATTAAATTAAATGGTAGTAGTTCAGCCTCTCGATTAACACATAGGCATACTATTTATCCCGAAAAGGTACAGTGTTACCGAGGGAATGTATTTACGCGAATGGAGCCGCGGACTAAAACAGGTATATAATAGTCGCCGATAAATCGTTGCTACTAGCTAACCCAATGTTCAACATTGCGACACTTCTGAGTTTATTTTATCGGAGCTGTATACGAGATCAGAAGGAAATACATATTGTTATAAGAAGCTATTTATGAATCGTTTCAAGCGTAACCCAAATTTCTTGCGTAAATTCCATGAGATCAAGCTTGCATCACGATTAAATTTGACTCTATATTTTTCGGATTCGTCGTACTGTGAGAAACATGGAGACACAACACAAATAATGTATTTTATCTCCTTTACCTAACTTTTCTGGAGTAAAGTTAATAAACTAGCATTTTAAAATATAAAATACATAGTTATTTGAAGCAAATCAGTAATGAGTAGTTGCATAGCAAATCTGACTCTGTGCACACATATGTTCAATAATAATAAAATTAGTTCCCGCAAAAACATTTACGGCGCACATTTATAGGTAATACGAATATTATACAGATTTCTGTAACGCCTTCAGTTTATATTTTATTTAGATCTTCCTTTAGAAATTAGGTACCTACACAGAGGTTTAAATAGCTCGCGTTGTAGAGTTTGCTTAATTTAAGACAAAGATCATTCACCTAAAACTTTCCAAAAATTAGTAGGTAAGGTATAAAGTGGTAATAAGAGTCACATTGAATTTTATAATTCTTATTAACTATTTTAATTATAAACCTTTAAATAATATAGTATAATATGTTAATCTTCCATTCACAAACAGGATAATATTACACGGTTTCCTTGCCATTACCTGAATCATTCATAATTTTATAGAAAAACATAGTATTTCATATTAAGAATTAATTTAATCACATAATATTATGACATTGAAAATATTAAAACATGACATGGCTTTTAATTACTATTACACCTATTTTTAGTAACTTATTTGACAAAACATTTTAAATTAGTTTAGGAATATTATTTGTATCAATGCTTTACAAATTATATTTCTTACACATCTAAACTTAGAACAGCCTTTCATTAGTTGATGATGGTCGGTGGATTCAGGGTGCGAATCACCATTCGGAGCCAGCACGAGCTGGAGATAGGATAGATGTTTATAGCCAGAACTCTAATTCTAGTATTTAATTTAAACTTTCAATTCACTTTCAATGAATTACAGGTAAATGAATCTTATTGATATCATAAACTGATTTTCTAGTTTTTACTAATCAGAATGCGTTTGACGCTGCGCGTTGGTTTGACGGTTATTGCTAATATTGCATTTTGCTGTTTTAACATATCGAGACTGCATCGAAATTGTACTATTATAAGATTTAATTAACAGAATCGACTGACTGCAGAGGACGTCCTGTCACTGTAGCGACGCAACGATAATTTTGTGTATTGATAAGTCAGCATTACCATCATCTGCAGTAGAGATGCGGAAAGGAGTTAAGCCGTGAGTGCTTTAGTAAAAGCACTCACGGCTTAACTCCTCTCCGCAAATGAGGAGCCTACACGTTGACGGACTTCACGTGTCTCAGAAGATTGTTGATCTCCAGACACACGAAGGTCTGCTGTCCTTTCCTTAATTATTTTTAAAACATCTCATTGGAACATGGAGCAACCGAGAATCGTATCTTGCACTTTCTTAAGGGCACTATGTCACTAATGAGGACTATTTACTATTTATTAATATGTAGGAACGACCATCGGTTTCAGATCCTGGGCGCGGCGTGCGTGGGCGTGGTGGCGCATTACTTCTCCACAACGAAACGCATGATGGAGTCGCCGGAGCTGTTCTACCTGCTGGTGGCGGTGGCCTTCCTCATCGGCACCTTCTGTCTGCTCTTATCCTACGTCATCTCTGCAGCCACGGCCTCCGTCATGTCGAAAACTATTTATGTTCGTATTAGTTATATTAAAAAAAAAACAAACGTGGTTGGCAAAATTTAACGTAAGATTTCCAGTGTCGGCTGTCGAGGTTCTATGGTCGCTGTCTGTGTGCTGCGTGTGACTTTTTGTCACTACTCGCGTCTCGCCGTGAAGAGTTAACTACAATTTGTACGGCAATTATATTGGCATCGAATCAACGCCCCTAGTGGCAAACAATTGTAGTAAACTTTTTCAGCGAAGGCGGCGGTGAGTATAGGTAGAGACAAAAACTAGCACACAGCATTTTGTGTTTTATGAGATTGGCGTGAGCAAGTACTACGTGTATGTAATGAGGCATTACAATTCAAATTTTTCCAGTAGGCAGTATAGGTAGGTATAGGTTTTCTATAAAAACCTTATACACCAACCTATATACCTACTGATTAAAATGTTACTAGGTATTATTTCCATAGACTCGAAACCACCACAAAAAAAATACTACTTTAGAATACATTCTGCAGTTCCTACTTCATTTAAATATATTTAATTTTACTTCCAACTCACTTTCGGTCTACTTTTTGCCGAGTCATAAAATACCTCTTTACGTACTAAGTACTAGCTGCCCCGTGCCCACTTCGTTGAGCGCAAAACATTTTTACTTGTGATGAAATTATGAGCGTGGTTCGATTGGTACTGAGTGCTATAATTTTTATCTTGACTGCCAAAAGGAGGGTATATTTTTACATCATAATATGTATGTATTTGTATATCAATTTGGCTATATTACAAAAAAAAGGTGGAACTCGAAAGTGTTAAATTTTCTTAATATATATATGTCGGAGACACATTGTCCTCAACATCATTTTCAGTAGGGCTAGTTTAGTGGGCTCATCGTGGGTAAAATGCGGGCACAAAACATAATGATCACTGGTTAACACGAATTTATTCAGTGTGTAACAGTATTTTCACTAATCACAAATTTAAGAAAACAGTAATTTTAAAATAATTTAAGATCGGGCAGTGGGTTCAGGACACCGATCTCACTTTAACTAGTAAACACAAAATATAATTCTCAACCACGATCCAACTCGATCGACAGATGACACCCAAATGTGTTCCAAACACTGTCCGCACCTCTAAAATAAAGATGGCGTCTCGACCCCACTCGGGGCCCGCGCGCACTCTGCTCTGATTGGCCGTTAACAAAATAATTACGATTTAATTTTAATTAAGGTTTATACGTGAGATAAAAATGTTACAATTTATCTTAAATTAAAAAACGAATTTAAAAGTAATCAAATGAATATACACATATATATATATACAGGTGACCTGAAATTCGATACATTCCTTTGAAAGACAGAAAAGTAGACCTCATTTACAGTAATATTTTTCATGGCATCCCCTATCCGAAAGTTGATATTTACAAAGTTATTGAAATTTCAAAATTTTTTTCTTTATTTTCGACTTTTTGACTTTGACATGACGTATTTTTAAAAATGTTTGTCTTTTTAGTGATTTTTTTATGTATTTTAACCGTCAATGAGTCAAATATTATTTTTAAGGAATAAATAGGGACAAACTAAGCGAGAATTTTTCATTATGAGACATGAAACAGAATTTTCTTTTAAGAAAAATGCACATTTTTTTAAAAACAGGTGATTTTCTTAAAAAAATGTATGATACAATGCGTACAAATACCTTAAATAACTTTCTTACTCCATAAGCTTCCAAAAAAGGTACAAATATGTACATAAAAATATGAACATGTAATAAACAAAGACAAAACAATCATCAGGTAACGTTATCTCAAGAATTACTCTACCTGAGGCGACCTTTTTTTTCAATTATTTCCTTTGTTCAAACTTCGGGATGTTTCGGCTACTGTCGTCGCGGCCCTTTGTCAATGAGTTACCGACTGGCTTAGAGAGCAAATTTAGTAGCTAATATTAGTTTTAAGTCAACTATTGCCGTGTACGGACGTATTGTTGCTTTAAACTACACCCTTACTTCTACTTGTGATTTTTTTGTATCGCGATGGCTGCTTTTGAGTACGATGAATACGCTGACATCTTGTTTTGTTACGGACTTTGTAATGGTAATGCTGCTGCTGCACGAAGAACATACGTTGAACGTTTTCCGAATCGACGAGTGCCAAACGTTAGAGTGTTTTCAACAACATTTCGACGAATTCGGGAAAGCGGCCGTGTTGATAGAAGACGTGGCGATTCAGGCAGACCTCGTTTGTATGCTCCAGAAGAAGAAGAAGAAATTTTAACACTTTTTCAAAATGATCCTTCTATTTCTACAAGAGCGGCAGCTAGAAGACTTGGATTGAGTCAATGGAAGGTGTGGTTTACAGTACACACAGCGCGTCTACATCCATTTCACTACACACCTGTCCAAGCGTTGGAAGAGGGAGACCCGGTTAGAAGAATGGAATTCTGCCGTTTTATGATAAATGCAGACATGGAGGATCGCAATTTCTTCTCAAGAATATTGTGGACGGATGAATCGAAATTTGACCGTGACGGGATAAACAATTTCCACAACACACATTACTGGGCACCAAAAGGAGAAAACCCCAGGATGAAAAAAGAAAGGGCCCATCAAACCAGATTCAGTCTAAATGTCTGGATGGGTATAATTAATAATAATTTAGTTGGACCTCATTTTTTGCCTCAAAATTTAAATGGTGAAATGTACGAACATTTCCTAAGAGAGGAGATTACTGGTTTAATGGAAGATGTGCCAATAGCAACTCGTCGTAATATGATTTTCCAGCATGATGGTTGCCCGGCCCACTTCCGCCTCGGCGTACGCCAGTGGCTAGACCAAACTTACCCACATCGCTGGATAGGTCGAGGCGGGCCAATTCCTTGGCCAGCACGGTGTCCCGATTTGACCCCGTGTGATTTTTATCTTTGGGGTCATATGAAGGCTTTGGTGTATACTACACCCATAACTACTGTAGAGGAGCTCAGAAGCCGCATAAGAAATGCAGCAGAAGAAATCAAAACTAATCTTACTACCAGAATAATCAAAACAGAGGTACGGAGAAGACTACGGGCCTGTATCAGAAACAGAGGTTCACATTTTGAACAAGACCTAAAGTAGAATATTTATTATTAAATTTAATTAAACATTGATGTTTTTTAAACACAATAAACGTAATTAAATTCAAGTTTTTCCTTTTATTTTAACATTATCGCAAATAAATCGATTTAGACATTATTTCATTTTAATTCTAATATGTTTACTACAACGTCATATTTTTATGTAGACATTTGCACCTTTTTGGAAAGCTAATGATATAAGGAAGTTATTTAGAATATTTGTACGCATTGTATCATACATTTTTTTAAGAAAATCACCTGTTTTTAAGAAAAATGTGCATTTTTCTTAAAAGAAAATTCTGTTTCATGTCTCATAATGAAAAAATCTCGCTTAGTTTGTCCCTATTTATTCCTTAAAAATAATATTTGACTCATTGACGGTTAAAATACATAAAAAAATCACTAAAAAGACAAACATTTTTAAAAATACGTCTAGTCTAAGTCAAAAAGTCGAAAATAAAGAAAAAATTTTTGAAATTTCAATAACTTTGTAAATATCAACTTTCGGATAGGGGATGCCATGAAAAATATTACTGTAAATGAGGTCTACTTTCTGTCTTTCAAAGGAATGTATCGAATTTCAGGTCATCCTGTATATATATATATATATATATATATATATCTTTATTCATTCGTCCAAATTATGTGCAGTATGGCGGAAAATATTATGTCTTAAACACTTGAGAAGATAAATCATCTTATTTTGATAAGAATTCATATTTGTTGATAATACGACCAATAAACATGACCTATCGATATATATTTTTTTAAATATAATAAACTACTTTTGACTTATATATTTTTGTAGTCATTATCAAGTTCTACAACTTTTCTCTAAGACTTAATCATATATCTCCCATCGGTCAGGCAGCGTTCGTAAGAAACGTTTTCGTTCGACCGTTTTTTCTCCGATTTACTTTACAAATCCGGCTACCAGGGAAAAGAGTTTTCATTTTTCGGGTTAATATATAGCCTATGTCACTCACAAGTAACGTAGCCTTCTATTGGTAAAATAATTTTCAAAATCGGTTCTATAGATCCAGAGATTACCCCCTACAACCTCACAAACTCACAAACTTTATCTCCTTATAATATTAGTATATAGGTATAGAATATAATATTAGTATAGATTTGTGTTATATTTCAGGAAATTATCTACCACGGCCTGGCGTTCGTTCTGTACCTGGCGGCCGGACTCACGCTCATGATTGAAGTCAACCACAGGAAGAGAAGTTACCGAGATGATTACGAACCCTACTTAGCTGCCGCGGTAAGACATGTTATTTTGTAGTGTAAGCAAACGAGTGGGTGATTCGCCTATGGAAAGCAATTACCGTCGCCCATGAATGCTGGCGCCACCGATGGTGTATTATAAAAATTTAAATTAATAATAATTAAACGACATGGGGCATTTTACATTAGAACAAGTGGCGACGAAAGATAAAATTAGGTTAGATGTATATGCATACATGTAACCTAATTTTATCTTTGATCGTCACTTGTTCTGAAATTCTGAAATTCTGAACCCCAATTTTCAATTCACTTACGTGTTGATATCATAAACTAATTTTTAAAGTATGGGCCAATTAAAACGCGAATGACGTTTGTTTGACGTTTATGAGAATACCATATTGCTGTTTTACCATATCGAGGCTGCATCGTAACTGTATTTAGTATTATTGTCAGGTTTAATTAGCAAAATCGACACGGATAACAACGGCATACGTCTCATATCTGTAGGATATACCTACCCACATACTGATATTATTTAACTAATTTCAACGAATTATATAAAAAAAAAGATTAGTAATTTATTGATTATCTCCACATCTCCATGGATCTGAATTAAAATAATTACGGGAAATTAAATGTAAATGAAAATTGAACAATCTAAAAGTATTTTGGTGTGTGAAACTTTTTTAAATAGCGGGTAAAAAATGTCCAATGTCTTTTATTTTTCAAATCATTTCACTCTCTGATTTTAAGTGGTTCTCGAGTCAGTAGTCACAATATGTCCTTGTTATCTGCGAAGCAGATAAGGTAAACCTGTGATTTAAGGAGCCCTTTTCTTTGAGAAGCGTTTAAGACTTCGGCACTTAATTCATACAGCGCATTTAAATATAATGTGAAATATCATATTATTATGTTTTAAAATTAAAAAAATTGTTTCAGGTCATGGGCCTTGTGATGGCGGGGCTTTTCTTACTGAGCACATTCTTAGCAAATCGTCATAGAACATTTTAATCGTACTTAATCTTAATCTTAATACCTAATAAGAGATACAGATCTCTTATAAATGTATGTACCTAGTTAATAAACCTTTTAAATGTAAAAGTTAAGCCTAAGGATTCTGTATATCCTGAAAAGAGACAATGCATTTTGATATTTTTATAACATTTTGTAAACGAACGGGGAATTTTAAATCTTCCTTCCTCTATAGTCTAAACAGATGCAATTGATCAAATCTCAATGTTTTAGCTTTTCGTAAGGACTATTTTTATAACGATATTTAAATATTACTGTTAAGAATAATCGGTGTTTCGTGAAAAAGCTGCCTTAAAATATAAATCTAGATATAATAATTAGTGTTAAGTTTATTACTATATATATAGCAATAAATAGGTACCTACAAAGTTTAATACTGTGGCTTCCACCTGGGAAATTATATACTTTTATAATTGACACAAAATATACGAATTAGGATAAACAATCGATATTTTTTTATATATTAATTCAAGTTAACTCATTTTATATATCAGCTGCTTGTTTTGTATTAACTATAACTTTATTGTAGTATATTTCATACTTTTTCATCTCCTAGACCATAAGCTTAATTCATTTTTAAACACATAATAATTTTAATTTAATCTTATATAACGATCACTTTTTACTTTTCTCAGGACCCGATAACCTAAATTGAGAGAACACACTGAAACAGAAGAGAACTTATAAGATTAGATCTAAATATCTAGGAGTAATCGTGATTGGTGTTTTACCTGTTACTGCCTCAAGCCTTGGAAACTATATGATCCGGAATCCGGCTATCCCGAGAAAATTCAGAGCACTGAAAATAGAACTCTGCGCTAATACAATAGAGTTGAAAATCGAAGTGTCGAGTGTCGAGCTGTCATAAATGACATTCCCATTTGCATCGACACTTATGTGTTAGATTTTCAACTCTATTGCCTGATGATGTCCAGAGTTCTAATTTTACTGCTCCGAATTTTCACCGGCGCGTACGGATTCCGGAGCCTATAGTCCCAGCCTAAACTGAACTTATATGATCAGTTTAGTCTCCAAAGCTTTAGGTTGCTAGAATTAACTAACTTATTTTAATTTTATTTTAGTTAGACAATGCTTAAGTATTTTATGGGATACCTATGTATGTGTCATCGTTTGTTTCTTGATAATATTTCAAACTGGAAGGTGTTCAAACAGCGATTTTAACTATGGCAAAATTTGTTTAAGGCATTCACGTAGAGTGTGACGGTAGACTAGAGGGTCAATTCTGCGAAATAAAACGAGCAATAATACAGTTATCATTATTAAATCAAGTCGCGACCCGCTAAAACTGTCAAACCGGAATTCCTGTAAACATTAAAGCAGCGTCCAACGCCTCCTGATTGGTCCAAACGTCACAAAATCAGTTTAACAAGTCGCTTCACATAAAATACAATCAAAGTAAAATGAAAATCTACTTTAAATACGAGAGTTGAGGTTCAGTACGTTTTTAAATACCCTCTCTAAACCTACCTCCAAGCTATGACCGTTCCAAAGGGCTTGGTCCGAAATTGACCCAGAAGCAACAGAAACGAAATGTTCGCTTACGTGTTCACTTTAAATCATATATGATGTCACCAAAAGAACAAACTCGAAAACCGCCGGGTATAGAAGTTACGAGCAAGTCAGTTTTTGTATAGGATTGTCACACATCATACGATATATGAAATACGACGATTCCCGAAAGACATTTAAAACGTGGTTGTTATATATTACATAATATGTATATGTAATATATTACAATCACGTTTAACCATTGTGTTGGTCGGTGTCGGCAGTAGGTGTATGTGTAGTTTTTGGTGTTGAAATTGTAGGTATACTCGTACATACATAAGCTTACAATTTCAATGTACTGAGGTACGATTTCTTGCGGAAATTCCGCAATTGTGGAGGCGGAAACGAATCTCCGTTACAACTCTAGTCTCTAACCTACCCACCCACAATAGCAACATAACTACATACTCCTACAGTTCATACACCAGCAAATATATCTAAACCTACATCTCCGCCTACTATAATTTTGGATTTTATTCTTGCTTATAACTTCTATTTCCGGCATTGCCCGATTGGTGATATCAAATATGATTTAAACACAATTACCCATTTGCAATGACAGTTACATAGACATTAAAGTCCCATTGGCAACCATTTCAATGATGTCGATTCTGGTTTTTTTTTGTATGAATTTTAGACCAAGCCCTTTAAGAGAACTAAATTTTCTCCGGGAAAAAAAAATTCTCCGGGAATAGAGATTAATGCGGCCCCTGAGCTAATTTAAACCTCGAACCATCTAATCGGGATTGTTTACAAACACGATCTATCGAAAAATCCCGATATTCGCGGACAAACGATAACCGTATGTATCTGTAACGGTACGCTCGATATTCGCCTGGCGGCCGGGCCGAGCGTTTATAACAATATTTGGTTTAATGTTTGAGAAACATTGATTTTTGTGGTTTTGTGGACGAATTGTGAATATTTATAGATGTGCTGGGTCTGGGTTTTGCTAAATTAAAAAATGGCACGCAAATCTTGAAAAGGTTAACACAATAAAAAAACGACAGAAACAGTAAAGTTGCCCCATCTATAACTAAATGGTATTTTTGATGGATTGCAAGTTATCTACACATCTATATAGTATATACATCTATGCTCTTTACAAATAAATAAAATTGAAGTGTCTGATAACTGTCTGTTTGTGATTTTAAATTAACAGCTTTGCACTAAATGCATATGGTACCTACACCAAAACATCATTAATTTTTGTCAGTCTGTCCGTCTGTCTGTCTGACTTAGTACCGGCTAATCTCTGAAACGGCCGGACCGATTTTAACCGGACTTTCACTGGCAGATAGCTGATGTTATAACAAGTAACTAAGGCCACACTTTAACCTTAGGGTTCCGTTAAAAATGGGTTCCGTTTCTGTTACTTCTATGCAAACGAAGTTGCGGGTAACAGATAGTTTTTACTATAGTTTTATATTCGTCTAGACTCTAGGTTAAGGCTTTTGCATTTTGTGTAGTGCCTAAAAGTGGTTGTAATACATAGGTGACAGGTAATATATATATAACCTTGTATAAACCTTTTATAATGTAGGAACTTACAAGTATTGATGAAAAATAAATTTTGATACCTATTTTTTTCTTTTTTTGTTATATTATTTTTATACTGTATCTACCTACTTGCAAATTTAAATAGTACCGTCGAAGTCGTATTCAGTGGCTTCTTCGAGATTGAAATGAGATTGTGAAAAATAAACAGATTGTGAAATACAATAATAGTTTTCCTCTGAAAAGCTTTTCAAAAAATCCGCGATACAGCTAGCGGGGGTTTAGAGATAATAGCTAACTAGTAATATGTAACCTACATACCAATATACTGCAATAATATGTAACCTACATACATATAAATACCATGGTGACGCAAATTCACAAAATCTATTAAAAGTGCTAATCGCGCCTATTAAAAATTTATATTAAATCAGTTTTTCTATTGTAAACTTTGTGTTGTAACAGCATCAACTTCCTGTACCCTAAAATGGTTTAATTACAATAATATGCTATCTACTTATCTACAAATACTTTCGTATTTATGTTTAATATTATCAGGGATCTCTGGATCTCAATCACTCCTAAACCATTGGACGAATATTGTAGAAATGGTTTAATTACAATAATATGGTATCTACTTACCTACAAATACCCTCGTATTTAGGTTTAATATTAGCAGGGATCTCTGGATCTCAATCACTCCTAAACCATTGGACGAATATTGTAGAATTGGTTTAATTACAATAATATGGTATCTACTTATCTACAAATACTTTCGTATTTAGGTTTAATATTAGCAGGGATCTCTGGATCTCAATCACTCCTAAACCATTGGACGAATATTGTAGAAATGGTTTAATTACAATAATATGCTATCTACTTATCTACAAATACTTTCGTATTTAGGTTTAATATTATCAGGGATCTCTGGATCTCAATCACTCCTAAACCATTGGACGAATATTGTAGAAATGGTTTAATTAGAATAATATGGTATCTACTTACCTACAAATACCCTCGTATTTAGGTTTAATATTAGCAGGGATCTCTGGATCTCAATCACTCCTAAACCATTGGACGAATATTGTAGAAATGGTTTAATTACAATAATATGGTATCTACTTACCTACAAATACCCTCGTATTTAGGTTTAATATTAGCAGGGATCTCTGGATCTCAATCACTCCTAAACCATTGGACGAATATTGTAGAATTGGTTTAATTACAATAATATGGTATCTACTTATCTACAAATACTTTCGTATTTAGGTTTAATATTAGCAGGGATCTCTGGTTCTCAATCACTCCTAAACCATTGGACGAATATTGTAGAAATGGTTTAATTACAATAATATGGTATCTACTTATCTACAAATACTTTCGTATTTAGGTTTAATATTAGCAGGGATCTCTGGATCTCAATCACTCCTAAACCACTGGACGAATATTGTAGAAATGGTTTAATTAGAATAATATGGTATCTACTTACCTACAAATACCCTCGTATTTAGGTTTAATATTAGCAGGGATCTCTGGATCTCAATCACTCCTAAACCATTGGACGAATATTGTAGAAATGGTTTAATTACAATAATATGGTATCTACTTACCTACAAATACCCTCGTATTTAGGTTTAATATTAGCAGGGATCTCTGGATCTCAATCACTCCTAAACCATTGGATGAATATTGTAGAATTGATTTAATTACAATAATATGGTATCTACTTATCTACAAATACTTTCGTATTTAGGTTTAATATTAGCAGGGATCTCTGGATCTCAATCACTCCTAAACCATTGGACGAATATTGTAGAAATGATTTAATTACAATAATATGGTATCTACTTATCTACAAATACTTTCGTATTTAGGTTTAATATTAGCAGGGATCTCTGGATCTCAATCACTCCTAAACCATTGGACGAATATTGTAGAAATGGTTTAATTACAATAATATGGTATCTACTTATCTACAAATACTTTCGTATTTAGGTTTAATATTATCAGGGATCTCTGGATCTCAATCACTCCTAAACCATTGGACGAATATTGTAGAAATGGTTTAATTACAATAATATGGTATCTACTTACCTACAAATACCCTCGTATTTAGGTTTAATATTAGCAGGGATCTCTGGATCTCAATCACTCCTAAACCATTGGACGAATATTGTAGAAATGGTTTAATTACAATAATATGGTATCTACTTACCTACAAATACCCTCGTATTTAGGTTTAATATTAGAAGGGATCTCTGGATCTCAATCACTCCTAAACCATTGGACGAATATTGTAGAATTGGTTTAATTACAATAATATGGTATCTACTTATCTACAAATACTTTCGTATTTAGGTTTAATATTAGCAGGGATCTCTGGATCTCAATCACTCCTAAACCATTGGACGAATATTGTAGAAATGGTTTAATTACAATAATATGCTATCTACTTATCTACAAATACTTTCGTATTTAGGTTTAATATTATCAGGGATCTCTGGATCTCAATCACTCCTAAACCATTGGACGAATATTGTAGAAATGGTTTAATTAGAATAATATGGTATCTACTTACCTACAAATACCCTCGTATTTAGGTTTAATATTAGCAGGGATCTCTGGATCTCAATCACTCCTAAACCATTGGACGAATATTGTAGAAATGGTTTAATTACAATAATATGGTATCTACTTACCTACAAATACCCTCGTATTTAGGTTTAATATTAGCAGGGATCACTGGATCTCAATCACTCCTAAACCATTGGACGAATATTGTAGAAATGGTTTAATTACAATAATATGGTATCTACTTACCTACAAATACCCTCGTATTTAGGTTTAATATTAGCAGGGATCTCTGGATCTCAATCACTCCTAAACCATTGGACGAATATTGTAGAATTGGTTTAATTACAATAATATGGTATCTACTTATCTACAAATACTTTCGTATTTAGGTTTAATATTAGCAGGGATCTCTGGATCTCAATCACTCCTAAACCATTGGACGAATATTGTAGAAATGGTTTAATTACAATAATATGGTATCTACTTACCTACAAATACCCTCGTATTTAGGTTTAATATTAGCAGGGATCTCTGGATCTCAATCACTCCTAAACCATTGGACGAATATTGTAGAATTGGTTTAATTACAATAATATGGTATCTACTTATCTACAAATACTTTCGTATTTAGGTTTAATATTAGCAGGGATCTCTGGATCTCAATCACTCCTAAACCATTGGACGAATATTGTAGAATTGGTTTAATTACAATAATATGGTATCTACTTATCTACAAATACTTTCGTATTTAGGTTTAATATTAGCAGGTATCTCTGGATCTCAATCACTCCTAAACCATTGGACGAATATTGTAGAAATGGTTTAATTACAATAATAAGGTATCTACTTACCTACAAATACCCTCGTATTTAGGTTTAATATTAGCAGGGATCTCTGGATCTCAATCACTCCTAAACCATTGGACGAATATTGTAGAAATGGTTTAATTAGAATAATATGGTATCTACTTACCTACAAATACCCTCGTATTTAGGTTTAATATTAGTAAGGATCTCAATCATCTGGATTTCAATCACTCCTAAACTATTGGATGAAAATTGAAGAAATGGTTTAATTATAATAATATTGTATCTACTTACCTACAAATACTTTCGTATTTAGGTTTAATATTAGCAAGGATCTCTGGATCTCAATCACTTCTAAACCATTGGACGAATATTAACAGTGGTAGATTACCGTGGCAAAATGTACGGTTGCTGCGCGATATACACAATTCCGTGCGAAAGCAGTTCTGGTGAAAAATATAGTTTAAGAAATGCTAAAGAAAAGTAAATATAATATTAATAAAATTGCAGCTACCTACACGCACACAAACCAATAGATATTTACGAAACAGTATACAGTATAGGCTTTTACAAGTGAAGGTTATTAGATAATAAATATCTTAAAGAGTACATTTTTACGCTGCTTGGTAGACTTCACGCAATGAAGGTAATATTTTTCTCATTGTAAGGTTATTCTTATTACTCCTCATATTATATTACTATTTTTAGTGCGGCGCCGGCTAAAGACACTAAGTAAATTGCATTCATAATACTTGTACCCTGTACCCTGTTAAATCTCCAGCAGTACCACTTTAAGTTTTATCTGGAGAGTTTTGCTGGGGAGTTCAATGAGTGACGTTGTGGAATTTGTAATATTTCATAAATTTGTGTTATCTCGGTAATATTGGAAGAATATTAACCATTAAATATTCGTTAACGTGCACAAGTGTGGGCAAGTGGTACAACTTCTAAAAACGTGCTATTTTGTGTTTCCCGCCAAAACTCCCTAGGAACTTTCAGTAAAGCTTCTACCACTTTACTGAATCGACTGACATGGCTCATGGACTGTACTGACTATATATTTGGACTTTGACTAGACTTTAGAGTTTAGACTTGACGATATAGGAATACGGTGTTGAAAATTGAAACGAAAGTTCTATTTCCCGCCTTTTTAACTTGACACTGGCAAATGGTTTTAAGCCGATGCCATATATAAATAAATAAATAAAAAAAAGTTTTAACTGACCATTAGGACACCAGACAACGGCCAGTTCACACCGAAACGAATGATACGCGACGCGGCGTTACATTTTTAAGATAGCGATACAACATTTAAATTCATTCACAACACTAGAAGATACACGTTTAATTGCAAGAGTTCGAATGTCAAACTAGACCGCTCCGCACAGCGCGGCGCGGCTCTTGCAATGAAACTTGTATCTTCTTGTGTACTAAATAGAGTTAAATTTTAACTATTTAAAAAATGTAACGCCGTGTCGCGTAGACGATACGCGTTTCGGTTGACCTGGTTGACCTGGACCTGGTAGCTGACCCGTCCTAAGTGTGCTCTCGAGTCGCGATAGTAAAGTAGTAAGCGGTAGGGAAATTGTAAACATTAACCCCAAAATAGACGTCACCCTCCGCGGCGCGTGCGCGACTATTTTTAAATCACGACGACAAAGAGCGGGAGACATTCAAAACACTTCCAACTATTGTCAAGAGACATACTTTCATTAGTAAAATTAAAATTAGATAAGCGTAAATTTTACCTACTTTGTGAGTTAAAACCAGACCACAAACAACATATTTAAATAGGTCATTCGCGAAAATTCGCTGCTTTATGGCCTGTTTTTCAGTTCGGACAATGAACTTTTATTAGTCCGTGCGAAACGGCTAAAAATATTTGTTATGAGTAACGTGTAAATGTTTCAAACTATCCCGGAGTTTCCTGTCTGGGTCGTCGTGCCGGTCGTCTGTTGTGCAAAAAGTGTGGTCCTGGTCCTCACCATGACTCGTGGTCCTACCATAGTGCGCGTGGCCCCTGGAGGCAGTGGCGGTCAAGGTATAAAGTGCTGTTGCTGTAGATGCTGTGAATGTATCAATTTTGGTTATTTAACTACACAACATGGAATAATCAAAGTAGCTGAATTTGTAAGTATCCATTTAAACTTTTTCTGAATTCTGAAACTGAAAATAAATTCAGATTACCTACTGTGTATTTTTAAATATTTTTTTACGAAATTGTCCATAATATTATTATTGTATCCTATTATCCAAATACTATTATAAATCCGAAAGTTTCATAAATCTGAAAGTTTTTCTTTCAAGTGAAATCTACTGAGCTGAGTCGTTTAATTTGGTATCGTAGTAGTTGAAGCTCTTGATTAACACATAGGATTAACACAGTGTTCCCTTGGGATACTGTATTTACGCGGCCAAAAGGTAGTATACAATAACTTTCAATTTGAAACTTCGTATTTATTGCAAAATTAGGGTCACACCACGACGATACGCGACACGACTCGATTTTTAAGCATTTATTCAAAATTGAACTTATCCACTACACAAAAATAGACGTTTCAATTGACATCAGTCATACACTACACATGCGCTGTGTAGCTCGGTGTAACTTGACATTCGAACTCTATCAATAAAACGTGTATCTTCTTGTGTAATGAATAAAGTTCAATTTTGAATAGCTATCTAAAAATACAGCGCCGCGTTGTGTATAGTTTCGTTTCGGTGTAAAATGACCCTTATACGCTAGAATTGTTGAAATAATAAGTATCTAATAAGTAATTACTAATTAAAAGAGCTTTTAAGAAACAGCTATCTCTATAACACAGGGGCGTGCGCTCCTTGTAGGCAGAAATGCAGTGCTTTACTCGTCATTCACAGATATTTTAATAAAACGTTCGTACGTTTTAGATGACTTTAATTAATAGTAAATAAATTAATTTAAAAAATATAATAACTTAAAAATGCCTAATATTTTATAAATAGCAACTCATCTCATGCCGTTGCGTTCTGCAGGACATATCATCGCATGTATGTGTAATTTTCATACTTCGCAAACGTAGACGGAAATCTAATAAATCACGTATGCACATTATGCATTTTTGTTTAGTAAGGTTTTATTTGTTTAAATAGAAGAAACGTTTTGTGTTTCGCGGGGGCCATATTGTATATTTCATGTGATAAGCATTGTTTACAATTTAATCGCTCCAGTTTATTTATAGTTTTCTTAAAATATTTTTCATTTTAACATTTGAAAGTGTGTACATTTAACAGTTTATTACTGAGTTTCTATAATAATTGTAGTGATTTGCTTTTACTAGTGCGTTTGTTGATTTTTTAAAACGTTATTTGATTGTGAGGTTTGTGTTGAAAATGTGTGTTTATTAAAAATTAAAAATAACAAGTTCTCACAATTGTCATTCAGTGAAAAGATTCAAATTCTGTCTAAAGGTAGGTGTGTACCCGAGTTACAACAATTAAACCAGCAAAAAAATAATGTAACTCGAAAATTTCATGTTAAAAGTTATGAAACGTATAACTGGCTGTGTGGTTGTGTACACACGATTAAATTATATTGTTTTCCTTGCATATTATTTAGTAATTTACATCGGGATATAGTAATCTCAAGTAACCGGAACCTTTAATATGTGAAAATTGAAGCTGACTGGTGAGTAGTTATAATATTTTAAAATATGCTTATTATTTTACTTATTAGAATTTCTTCCGCCGCGACGATCGATCGCTGTTTTGTCTGCGTTGCCGTAGAAGATGTACATGAATAGTAGTACATCTAAGACTTGCTCTGTTGGCATGGTTTCGACTTAGAGATCCGTCGCTTGGCTGTAGCTATGCTAAAAATCTATAAACGAAAAAGTTTTTGTGACCGTACTTCGCCGCATACCCAGTGTCATAATCCTGTGCACGCCACTGCTATAACAGCTTCTTGAGCATTTTCTATAGCTTTGGATGAAAAAATAATATTTTAAGTGATTCTGCTATTATTCATTGAAGGCTTCTTGAATAACATATTAAAATGTACCAATTCAGTGTTTCCAATATTTAAAAAAAAAACTAAAAGATAAAGAATACGCCTAAAATATTTTCAAGCTTGTAGTGGGAGTTGTACCTACACTCGGAAGCGCTCGAGTGGACAAAGTGCTCAACAAACGAAAGAGTTGGGAAAAATATAATATCAGAAATGACGTTTAAGTATTTTCCACTATACCTATATTACATATCTAATTAGGATACAGGTTTTATCGATGTTTTGCTAATAAATCATAAATCACTGTAACGGTAATCCGCTAATTATTCGATAAATAAGCAAATAGGTAGGTACTCTTAAGTAGATAACAGCTAGTTTATCTATAATGTGATAGTAGAAAAAACCCTACAGCTCCATTATATAGAAGTACTGACATTTAAATGGTATAACAACAAATTTCTACAGATAGTGTTTTATTTTTTTACATGTAACAGTTTAATTATATTTTGAAAATTAATAATAAAACAAGGCAGTATTTTCAGATTTAAGACCGATTCGTTGACTTGGTCAAAACTACACCAGCTACTAGCTAATTTACTGTAGATTTGATTCACTATTCGTACATTATTAATACATACATAACTGAAGTACACCGGTTACTATACCCAGTACTATTTCACAGAACGACTAACTCGCGTTCTGCCTAAATGTTCTTATAGCTATAATAGGGGTTACGCGCTGTTTGCCTCTGGCGTTGTGCCTACTTCGCTGCACACCTAAACCTTATATGCACTAACTCGTGTTATGCCTAAACGTTCTTATAGCTATAATAGGGGTTACGCGCTGTTTGCCTCTGGCGTTGTGCCTTCTTCGCTGTACACCTAAACCTTATATGCCCTAACTCGTGTTATGCCTAAACGTTTTTATAGCTATAATAGGGGTTACGCGCTGTTTGCCTCTGGCGTTGTGACTACTTCGCTGCACACCTAAACATTATATGCCCTAACTCGTGTTATGCCTAAATTTTTGTACGTATAGATAATAATGTTGTCACGTTTTACGATAATATTATAGTTACTCATAACTGTGCCATGCTTCGTCATGAATGGGCTACAATAGATTTTATTTCGCTATTTGCACAGACAAACTTGAAAACTGAAGTACACCGATTATTTTATTTTTATTTTTTATTTTTTACAAGTTTATTTTATTTGTTATTTCTTTGTTAATTAACGGCTTATTTAATTCTAATTTCTCCGATTATTTTTCTTGCTCCAATACACTTTCATTAGGTATACTATAGTTAGGTGTGCACATCATACATAACATTTCCTACTGGTTTATCAATAACACTAGCCATTTTCTAGAGTTATCATATGATGCAATCAATATTTTATCACCCGGTAAATATTGCTTTACAGGTTTATTACAAAACGATTGCCGAGTAAGAATTAAATCTTTCTTTATTAAAGATAAACGTGTACGGAGTTTTCTACCGAACATTAACTCACACGGTGCCTTGCCTGTTGTGGCATGTGGTGCTGTACGATAAGCTAATAGCCATTGCTGTATACTATGATCTAAACAATTCTTATCAAACTTATATGCTACCATGGCCTTTTTGAAGGTTTGAACTCCACTTTCCGCTAAGCCATTGCTGGCTGGCTGATAAGATGCAGTACACATGTGCCTAATATTATTTTTCTTACAAAAAACATTGAACTCTTCAGATGTCCATTGTGACATCAGTCACAATTTGTTCCGGCAGAGCAAATCTAGCAAAAATACTACGAAGACATTTAATAGTACTGCTGGAGGTAATATTGTTCATTTTAACTACTTCTGGCCATTTTGAGTGTGCATCTACAATGATTAACCACATATGCCCTAAAAATGGGCCTGCAAAAACAGCATGAATACGTTTCCATGGCTCCTCTGGCCACTCCCATCTATGTATAGGTTTAATAGGTGGTAAGTCCCTATTCTGGATACAATCTGCACAATTATTAGTAATGTTTTTATATCATTTGAGATATTTGCCCACCAAAAACAACTATTAGCTAAAGATAACATTTTATTTATACCCAAATGACCAGAATGCAGTTCAGTTAAAACTTTGTCCTTTAAACTGTCAGGTATAACTACTCTATCCCTCCATAAAATGCAATCTCTAATTATATATAACTCAGTCTCTTTGCCTTTAAAATTACATAACTCTCTATTTAATATAATTTATTATTAATTTAATATATTTAAATAATAACTTTTGACCAACCCTCTCTTAAGTAAGTACAAACCTTGCTTAATATAGGGTCTTTTTGAGTATGTTTGGCAATTTCTGATAAAGTTAACAATGCTGTTTGTTACCTTCCATATTAATTTTCTCCTCCTCATTACTATTTTTAATTGGCAACCTAGACGGAAAATCTGCTGCCGCATTATGTTGTGAAGTCCTGTACCTTATGTCATAGTTGTAATTACATAAAATTAATGCCCACCTAGTCATTCTATCTGCATATATGCTACCAGCTGTTTTATTTGGATTAAATATAGATATCAGTGGTTTATGGTCAGTAGCTAATGTAAATGTTTTACCTTTTAAATACAAATCAAATTTCTTAACTGCCCAAATAATGGCTAAGGCTTCTTTATCTATTTGAGAATATTTTACTTCTGCTTCATTGAGGGTTCTACTTGCAAAAGCGATCGGGCGTTCCACAATATTATTACCTAACCTAATTTCATGAGCTAAACAAGCTCCTAACCCATACTTGGAAGCGGCACAGCTCAACACAACTGGTAGCTTTGGATTATAATGAATCAATACTTGATCTGATACAATGGCTTTCTTGGCCCAT
Organism: Phengaris alcon alcon; assembly: GCA_037179445.1. NCBI lineage: Eukaryota > Metazoa > Arthropoda > Insecta > Lepidoptera > Lycaenidae > Phengaris > Phengaris alcon. The sequence continues at coordinate 3,202,904 of JAYRCH010000589.1, forward strand.
TCATATGCTAGTTCTTGTTGTTTAGACCATACCCATTTTTCTGAATTCTTTAGTAATGTATATAAAGGTTTCACATTTTTAGCGGCATTCTTTAGAAATTTATGATAGAAATTAATAGTGCCAAGGAAACTACGTAATTCTTTAATATTTTTAGGCTGTGGTGCTTCCAATATAGCCTTGATGTGCCCTGGTGTCTTGTGAATGCCTTCCTTATCAATCACATGCCCGCAATACTCTAATTGTGGGGACATCAACACAGTTTTCTCTTTATTTACTTTAATATTTAAATTTTTAAATTTTTGAAATATACACTCTAAAGTTTTTAAATGGCAATCCACATCACTACTTGCAACCAAAATATCGTCAATGAAACAATATACATTTGGCATATAAAAATGTTCATCAATAAAATCTTGCCATTCCTGTGGCGCAGGTGACATACCGAACATCATGAATGTTGGTCTATACAACCCCCATGGTGTGGTAATTGTCATAAGCTTTTGTGCCTCCTCATCCATTCTCCTGTTCATATATGCCTTTCTTAAATCAATTTTACTAAATACTGTTTTAACCTTTTGATTATCTTTATTTAATTTTGCAAAAATGTCTTCAATGACAGGGATTGGATGATTTAGCACCTCCAAAAATTGATTTATTGTTACACAAGGTAATAAATCTCCACAAATTCTTATATTATGAGGTCCTTTAATGATGGTCACTATGGGTGTAGCCCATGTAACTGTTTCTTTATTTGTCACTCTATACATTTTACCTTCCGCACATAACTTGTCGAGCTCCTTGTTAACTAAGTTTGCTACGGCATAAGCTATTCTTCTTGACTTAAATGCAATGGGTTTAATATTAGCTTCTTTTAATTTTAAAGTGCCTACAGTACCTTTAATTTCGCCTGGCAACTTGTTGTTTAAATTGTTAAGTCTTATTTGTGAATCTTGATGAACAATCAAATTGCACTGTTTTAATACAAGTTTGCCAATCAATTTTCATAGCACTCAGCCAATCCCTACCTAACAATGACTTTTTACCTTCTTTAAAAATAATCAATGTTGCTAAGTGTTCTTTATTTTTAATTTTAATATTTACAGTTGTCTTACCCAATACAGTGATATTATTACCACCATATCCTGATAGCTTTAGGTTACATGGAATTAATTTTAAATTAGGAAAAAATGCTATGAACACCGATTTCGGCATTAATGTCACATCTGATCCACAATCAATTTCAAATGATATATTTACATAATTAATTTTTAAAGTTATATACCAAGGACTTGGACGCTTTTCATCTATTGATACCACTTTGTTAATATTTAATTGACTCTCTGTTTCCTGATATAAACTGGACAAATCATAACTATCATACACAGATTCACTGTTCAATAATTGTACTTCGCTAACTTGCATAACAGAAAATTCTTCATCATTTGTAATTTCAAGGACCTTCTTGGGTTTGAAAGTTTTGTTACTGTTTGCTTTGCAAACTCTTGCCATATGCCCCTTCTTGTGGCATTTAAAACATTCTTCTTCTTTAAATTTGCATTGGGGTTTTATATGTCCCATTTTCCCACAGCAATGACATTTAATGCTCTCATGTTTTTCACTTATTTTGTGTATGTCTGAGCTTTCTTGCCCAGAACTGCCAGCAGTTATCAAGCTCATTGCTATCTCCACTGCTTTTGCAAATGTTAAATTTTTTTCACCAAATAATCTTTTAACTATGCTTTCACTCTTTAATCCATGAACGAATTTATCTCTTAGACATCGTTCTAAATGAGTGGTAAAGTTGCACGTCTGTGCCAATTTCTTTAACGCCGCCACAAACTCACATATTGACTCGTCTGCCCACTGTTCACATTTCATAAACTTATATGTTTCCGCAATTTCTGATTGCTGTTGCTCCAAGTGTTTTTCAACAAGTTCCACTAATTCAGTATACGTTATATCCTGTGGTGTTTTCGGGAAACAGAGTTCTGATAGTAACGTGACCATGTCAAAACCTATATACGAGATTAAATATTGCGACCACTTCGTTTCATCCACCTCGTGGATCTTCATTTTGTTTTCGAACACCTGTTTGTACACCTTAAATGTGCATTTTGCAGCTGAAAACTCAGGCAGTGAGAGCCCAGCAGCCGCCATTTTGTGAAATTTCGTCCGAAATTAAATTAAATTAATATAATAAATAAATTAAATTTTACATACACCACATTATCCTACCTATGGGTACATAGGTAGGATTATGTGGTGTATGTACCTAGTGTCGTTCTTCATTTAATGCGATCCTGACAAAGGTACACACTTCTATCGCGTGATCTAAATCATAACTGTTTTAATCCCGAACCTAAACTACTACCATACCAAATTTAATTAAAATTCGTTTGGTAGTTTTTGCATGAAATAGCCACAAACGTCCATCCATTCATCCGATATCCATCCACTCATCTTGCCTACATAGTCATCATGGTCTAGTGGTTAGAGCTTGGCTCTCGACTCGGAGGTCGTGGGTTCGATTCCCGCATTGGAACAACAAAAAAAAGTTGTTTGCAAGGTTGGTTAGGACAATGCAGGCTGATTGATCACCTGATTGTCTGACAAGAAGATGATCCATGCGTCGTGTCGTTTATCCGTCCCTGTTTGACTTTGTTGGTGGCTGGTTTCAAAAATCCATCCTCACAAATTTTCACATTTATAATAGTAGTGAGGCTTAAATATATTATGCTGATTTCACAACAATTAAACAATTTTGCCAAATGCCTTTTAATATACTCTCTTTACACATTTTAGTTGCTCGGCAGCCTATGCCAGAGTTTACTGGTGAAGTATGGGCTATCAGAGGCCAGTAGCATGGGATCGGCATTCCACGGGTTCCTCACTACTGCCGCCGCCTGCGTGCTGACGACCTCGCTACTTATTTTATGCTACGTGCTCTCTTCTAATACCCAGCAGCTGATACGACAGTCTATATTTGTGAGTAATTCCGCTCTGTGGTGCTATTTTAGTTATTAAGTTACAAGCATTTTTTATGTTTTAGGAGGGCAAATCAGAAGACAGACAGAAAGCGATGTCACCATGTTCATCTGCTATACCACAGCCCACAGGGGTTAGGTTTAGGTTTTTTAAAGATCGGCAATGCACTGGGCATTGCCGATCTTTAAAAAACCTAAAGTGTTAAATCTTTCAACTAAAGGATAGATCTTCCAAATGAGGAAATGAGAAGCGTATGAGCTACTTAACTAGGCAAAATACAACGCAAATAGCGCCCTGCATACGTAAAGTTCGGACCGCGGATCGGACTGCGTTCCAAACCGCGCCGGGATCTGTGTGCTTTGGACTGCAGATCGAACTGTCGTTCTATTTACGACTAAAATGCCTCACGGTTTGGATTGCCAGCGTCTTACCTCATAGCGTGTGATTTAAACTGTCAAAAATGCGCTGTCATCGACATACCAGATTGGACTGTGATGATGTCTGATGATGATGAGCGAGCGGCGTCGCTCGTCGCGTGGGCGGCAACGCGAGGGTGGGAGCGGCGCGTGCTATTTCCCGCGGACCGAACTGTACGTGTTACGGGCGCTAATGATATTTCATTCCGGTTTGCTGTCGGCCACGGCCAGCTTTATCACACTCACTGAAATTCTTATTCCTACGTTTTCCCATTTCCCCAGGAGTTTGTGTTCAACGCCGTGGCGTGCTTCATGTACCTGTCGGCGTCGTCGTACATGGGCGTGGCCGTTAATATCTACCTGTACCCGCGGTACGCGCTCGTCAACATGTACGCCGCCTACCCCGCGATGACCGCGGTCTATGTAAGCACTTGATTTTACAATTCTAACCCCCGGTTTCTGAAAGGCTAATCAACGCCAAAATTAACTAATCAGCGGTTAAATCTCTTGTCAAGTGTAAATTGATTTGAAAAATCCTTGATCGATCTTTTGATTTGATTAACGTGTTACTTAACAAAACTAATGTCAAACCCATGGTTAAAGCACATGTCAAACGCTGTTTTCGGTTTCTGGAAAGCTATTCAAGGTGTAAATGTGTCATGTCAAGATGATTAATGATTAGTAAATTTTTCATTAGCGTTTCAGAAACGCAAATTGATTTAACAAGCCTGTTACTAGCTCAATATACGTGTTCGGTCATCAACTATTTGATAAGCCTTTTAAAAACCGGGTGTCAATCATTCAAACGATAATATTATGTCTTTAGTTTTATCTACATGTTTAAATTACCTCCATTCTATGCTAGCACTTGTTTCTAAATCTTTCTTTCGATAATTATTATGCTACAATATGTTAATATCTCGTTTACAAGTAATTTTAACTGATTTGAACTTAACTCTATTGAACACCTATTTTCGATAGAGTTTGGTTTAGTTAAATAAAACATAAAGAACTTGTTTCGTCGAACTTGGAAGACATAACTCTCTACTTTTTGCTTAGAAAAATATTTGATTTTAAAGGAAGATAATTTGTAACTTTCTAGAATACTGAGACAAATTTAAATTCTTATAAAAAGGACTATAAAAGCGATAGCTCTTTTTCATTTGTATGCATAATATGTATGTGGTCGAATTTACACGCTTACACGTTTTAAATAATTCATCTTGCACTTTCTTTACTAGTAAGTATATTTTTAAGAACCTTTGTTTAATACTAACACAATTTCCATGGTCTGAAAAAGTATATTTATTTATTACTAGCTATTGCTCGCGGCTCCGCCCGCGTAAGTATAGTATTCCTCGGGAACACTACTTTTTCGGGATAAAAAGTAGCCTATGTTTTAATCCAGAGTCTAAACTACTACCATACCGAATTTCATCGAAATCCGTTCAGTAGTTTTTGCGTGAAAGGGTAACAAACATCCACGCTTTCACATTTATAATATTAGTAAGGATTATTTCAACCTGATCAAAGTATTTCTATTTATGTTTTCAGTACATAGGCGTCGTGGTTGGCATCGTGCATGGACTGGACGCGTATATCTCTTACAAATGCTACAGAGGAATAAGATAATTTACCAACAGTTTCAAAAACTACATATATGTATAAATAAAGGGTTTTTCAATAGGAACGCTTATACTTTAACAGCGCATAGCGCATCTTAAAAAACCTACCGCTGTTGAATTTAGCATGAATATATTTTAGTCATCACAATTTATCATAGAAATCTGCATGCTTTAACAACGCATAATAAAATGATAATATTTGTTATCAAAATCAGTGCTCTTTTTGCCTAACGTCGTTGCGTCCAATTCTTGGCATTTTAAATTAAGGAATTGAGCTTATGATAGATGTTACGGATCACACAAACGTGTGGTTCCAACAGGACGGCGCTACTACGAAATAACATTCAATTTGTTGAATGAGAAGTTCGAGGGCGTCGTCATGGCGACTAGCCTGGCCACGTCAAACCAAGAGTCCACACTCTACGCAGACTACGGCCAGTTATTGCTGCACTAAAAGCAATAATAACTCGGATTCGTCGTGAAGTTGAAAACCATTTACGCGAAGAAGCCGTCTAAAATTAGTAAAAGTTAAAGTATATTTTCCTAACATAATGCTATCAAATCTCCTATACAATAAACAAATTGTGGTTATATTTCATAAGAGGGTTGTTTTACTTCATTTCGAAAGTTCGAGCGCTCATAATGAAAAACTCTTTATTATTAGATATTATATAGTACCAAGGGATGTGTCAGAAAAGCATTTAATACGAGTAAATGACTCATTCCAAGTTGATATCAATACTTAGTGTTGGTAATAAATGAATAATTAGAAATCAAACTAACAAGCAAAACGTAGATGTGTTAGTTTGTAATACATTCTTTATTCTATAATAATATTAATAACTAAGTTAATTTAATTTACAAACGAAGTGTAAACTTGTTAATCTTTTAGAATAATATTGTGCCCATAGCATTAGTGTATCTTTGTACTATGTAATTATAATATACCAAAGTATTTCTATTTTTCTATTTTTAGTGTGCCATATTATCATATCTAGTCCAAAAAAATTCATACTTCATAGAAATAAACTTAATGTTAAGACTATAAAAATGCTTAAGACTTTGATTTTGGGTGGGTAGTATTTTTTTTTGCGTGGCAGCGATAGGGTTAAATCGTTTGTTAATTGATAGTCATTTATGTTATTTTATGATGTAGTATTATTTATTATAAAGTATATTATATCTTTATCATTATTATATACTTATCAATTTATACTAAATTTTAGTACGTTAATGCATAAAAATATAATAGCTAATACACAATTATTTTATTTTAAATGGTATAATCTCCAGAAATTACATTTATCTATAGATGTATTTTTCGATGTATTTTTCGATAAATAAGCAGTATCACCAGTGTGTCGTAATTTGTACTGATTTTGTTGTCCTTTACCCAGAATATTCTCCTTAATTTTTTGTGTAAAGATGCTTTGAAACTTTGATCGTCTTTAAAAAGTTTAATAGAGCATATTACAGCCATTATTTGTACGAGGAGGTACCTCATTTTTATTTCTTCCATGCTAATTCATGCTATCATTTACAATTGATGTGGAATTAATAACATAATATGTAATATTATCGAGGTATGTACTACGAGTATTAACGAGGTATGTACTATATGTAGACTTATTATTTTGTCAAGATCGGGCTACATAAAAGAACGAAAGGTTGTATTTTTAGTTTAGCCAAAGTCCGATATTAGAGAAGAAGGAATGTTTATTCAAAAGTGTCTAACTCTTTATATAGTACCTACTGAGTAAATGTCCGGATATCGATACGGCTGCGGGCTAAAACTAGTTATTTACAGGAAACGATAAACGATAATTATCGGTTGTAGTTACATTAATGTCGCGGGCAACTTGCCATAGATACAATAACTGTTACTATTGTTTCTACGACCTTAAGAGAGTTACTCATTGAAAAAAAGTGCGAGTCGGACTCGCGCACGAAAGGTTCCGTACAAAACGGCATAATAAACTTGTTTTTTGTTGTTGTATGGGAGCCCCACATAAATATAATATTTATTTACTCTGGGTTTAGTATTTATTGCTATTATGTTCGTGACTCTACGTCGATTACGAAAAGTTGTTTGGCAGAAAAGAGTATGGAGAGCAAATATATTAGAAATGTTTTGTGTGACAAACCCAGAGTCAAGTCATGTTTTTTCAATGGCAAAACACTTGAAAATTTTGAGAAGACTTTTTATGCCTTTTCCAAATAAAATTTTAATACTGTTGGTTATTTTTAGCTAATTTTAAAGTGATTTAAATATCCGCCTTCTTTATTTTTTCCAATAAACAAAACAAGCCACATAAGAGCAGGAAAACGATCCTAAACACGATCTCTTTTTGTAAATTTTGGGTGAAGAAAAATCATAATTTTTATAATATTTTTAACCGATTATTAGATAAAGAAGTACTCTATTTGTGACAATTGTTAGTTTTGTAGGATTTAGTTTGATTTTGGTCGCAAAATGTAATTAACGAAAAACAGCCAATTTATGTCAAATTCGTAAACGCGCCCTTAAGCACAACCATTCCTGCTAATTATGTGCATATGCATACGTCACATTTTCATCTATTGAACAAGTTGTCGTGCATACCATACTTAAAATATTTCATGTCTGAGTGTGTGTCTGAAAGTGACATCATACTTAGCTATAATTCATCAACATCAGCTCACTCATTGATTGACAATTAGGGCGTTAATTAAAATTTTTAATTTAGTTTTATTTCAGAAGTAGAGTCACAAATGTAATAACAATAAATACCAAAAACAGAGTAAATAAATATTTAAGTGGAGCTGCCATAGCCATACATCAAGAAATCACGTTTTTGCCGTTTTGTATGGAACCCTTCGTGCGCGAGTCCGACTCGCACTTGGCCACTTTTTTATTTAAATTTTGACGTCGATGAGTTACTCTGCTATAGAACTTCTGTTGGGACAACTAGTCAAAAAAAAAACGAAAAAAAAATATGCGCACCCATTACACTAATGTAACTAGAGTCTAGAACCATATTATTAAGGTGAGTTAGATCACCAACACTGAATCATTATAACACCTAATATTATTATGGCATTCGAGAGATATAATATATTATAAAAAATCAACAAACATAATCAGTAAATATTTTAAGAATCAACGGTATATCTCTTCTTGAAAATCATGGCAGCGGAAGACTGCGCACAGGTACAACATCAACATTCAATACAATAACCTGTCGTGTTGATACGGAGAATTGACATTCTGTATGTGGTCACAGAGAGTTCAACGAATGTGTCGTAAATGTTAAGGCAACTAGCGTAAGCCTGCGCCTTTACTCGCTTTAAGGCTCCCACAGACGAGAGGCCGATCGTTTCAGTTAGAGCTGACGTCAGTTCCGCCTAAACGGATTCGAGCACATACACGGAAAAAAATCACATCCGACCCAACTGACTTCGGCCTGAACGGATTCGAGAAAAATCGCATCAGTTCGTTCTGGTTTGCCGCGAGCTACGGTCGTGTTTATCAATTGTAAACTCACTACGTTTATACACGATACACGACGGCCGCTGCTCTAGCGAGAACTGAAGCGATTTGTCACACATGGTCCGTTCGGTCCATCAGTTCAGTCCAGAATTAGTGTTGCCTACTTAATTATTTCACAAAGTTTTACTACTAATTTTAAGTATTTTATTCCCTCACGACAGTAATCATATGCAAAATGGTACCTAATACATAAAGAACAATTTTTTTTTTTACACCTTTCATTATAATACATCGTAGCATTCGTCCGTAATTTTCTGTAAACTACCCGTTTAATTACTATATACGTATTATTTCCTAGTATATTTTAATTTAACGATAAAATTTATAATATAACTCAATAAATAATAAAATTTTAATACAACAAAACCTACAATGCAGTGGTTTTTTTGGGGCTTTAGGGATTCCTAAGTAGCTTTTTTGATAGTTTTATAGTGACAGTATTATTTTAGTAGTTTTTAGTAGATATCGACGCGAGTTTAGTAGTTTCGCAAGAGCAGAGCTGGCAACACTGGAACGAATCGCTTCAGTCCATCCGGCCGACTGATGCGATCTCGAAATTGCACAGATGATACGATTTTGCATCCGTTCAAGCCGAACTGAAGGAAAACCGGACCGTATATGGGATCCTTTAAAGTTTAAATTAGTGGCAGTTTGGCCACAGAGCACTACGTTCACTATTTACTCGGCTTGTGAATGCAATACATCGAAATATCTAGTTTTGTATAAATAATTTCTACAAACGCCGTTGAGCGTTGAGCTAAATTCTTCCATGACTTTATTAAGTGTACTAGTTTAATTTTATTAGGCTCACCGCGACGCCCAGTATACAAGTTGCACCAAAGTCAACAGAGCAACTTTCAACATCACGACATCCGGCTGAGAAAGTGGAACACCATGTTCTAGGAACCTCGTGATAAAAATGGACCAATATTATTGCATAAATGCAATTGCAACACTAAATGATTTCTATTCGCACTAAAAGTTAGTAGGCACAGGCAATATTTTATAGTGTGATCAAAATATCTTTGTTGCAAATAGCGATTTGTTATATGCGCTATTTGCAAATAGCGCATATAACAAAAGAAGAAGAAAATATATCTGATGTATTCAATGTAGATACTCGTAACCTAGGTATACTCGTAAGTATTTGTATAACTTCAAACGAGGAAAAATATTTTTGTTGCGTCTATATCTTCTGTAGGTATCTGGTTTCCCCGCTAGATGTTGTTAATGAATCTGTATTATCTAGATAAAGTTATAGTTAACTTAAAATACTTAATGGGTACCTGCTGATCGATCACCTATTCCGTAAGTAGCTATTTTCAACAGATTTGATGTTTTACTTGTTTTAAAACAAATATCTGATTTAAGCAAAGCAGTAAGCGTAGTAGTTTGGTATTGAACATGATTACGAGAACAACAATTTTCGAGTCACATGACCACACATTTGTACCTACTGGTTATGCAAACGAATTCATGTATTTTTGCCGTTGAATATTGAGTACCATTTACGCGTCTATATTAGTAGCAAATACCTACTTCTATTTCTTAAATTAAGCGGTGAACAAATACTTATAAGGAATATATAGACCGGTAACGGTTTCATTGAGTACCTAGTATTTAGTAAACCTATGCCAAATAGTTTTGAAATGAACGCCTAAAATTAAATATAGCTTTTAGTTAAACAAAAAATGTGTATTTAAGTATAAGACCAAAACCGAATTGTAAAGAAATATCCTCAAAGAAGATATATTACTTGTTTACGGAAGATTATAATATCGTAGTAATGCACTGGAAAGAAATAAAAACATTTAATTATCAGTAGCAGGGCGTAAACTAGGGGCGTTAGTTGATAATGTGTATTGTCCATGACTCTATCAAACTCTGACTAACGGGTATTTGGTGACGCATTTCGGTTTCCAGTTCCCACTTCTTTTTATATTTTACTTGCTAAGAAATAATAATTATTTTAGCTTTACTTCATCATTATTATCACGGAACATATTTTAGTAAGTCTTCACATCAGCTGGTCTCACCTTAATGTGGGAAGTGTCAGGCTGTAGGTTAACGCCCGAAAACCGTATCTAAAATCTTAGATAGACTTCAATATCAGATTCTCAAACAAAACTTGTCGAAAATTGACGTGAAGTTAATCCTAGGATCGTTAAAATGTATTGAAATCTTGATCTCATATAGCTAAAATGAGATTAAGGTATTAATTTCGGGCTTAAGTGTGGTATTACATCTATCAAAGGTCTTTGCCGAAGACAGATCCGGTATCATCAAATGAACAAGGAAAGGAGATACAGAATACTATCTGTATTCTGTATCTGCTTTCCTTAAAATGAAAGGGAAAGGGAAAACTGATTGGATAAAAGATTTATTCAAATATCTTGGATATTCAATATTTGATTAAATTTCCTGTCTCTTTCTCTTTCCTTTGTATCTGTATCTCCTTTCCCTGTTTATTTGGCATAGATAATTATTTAGATATTCATCCAATTTCTTTGATGAAATGAATTTGTACAAAGATATTTGATAGATGTAACACCACCCAAAGGGTGGCGAATAGTTTAAAAAGTATGTCCAACTTGGATGACATTATATATCTACAGTTGACGCCAGATTAGCTCTACCGCTTTTAATCCTTATTGCCGAGTAATAAGATCAAAAAGTTGTACACTAGATGTGCTTCGACTGTACATTGGACAAAGATCTTTGATAGATGTAATACCACCTTAAGTGCGAATCGTCGTTGTGACACAATATTATAACTTATCGCAAATTACAAGTCGTATATGTATCAGACAAATAAAAAATAAATGTTGGTAAATGGAGGTCTCACAGGAGGAGTTCTCAACAGAAAATGTGTATTATGTTACAGGCCCAAAATAAAATAATATAGGAAAAATATACGATCAATACTTTCAGCAATTAGCATGTAACTAGTAACAAGTAACAATACGAGTCAACTTATGTTTCTACAATTTTTCTTAGTTCGACTATACCTTAAGTAGAACTATAACTTAAATAAATGCAAATCGATTACTTTTACAAAAAAATGTCAGTACATTCTGTTATACGTTATGTAGTCAAGTACTAGAAAATGTTGATTCTATTATTATATTAGTCCTTGGAGTGACTCTAGATAAAAAGTTACATCTAGATTTACATATAGATAATATAATATGTAAAGCATACAAGATGTATGGATTCGTTATGAGATCGTGTAAGAGTTTTCATGCGTTCTTCAACATACCTTCATATCTACAAATCACTGATACGTTCACATCTTGAATACGCTGTGGCCATCTGGAACAGTTATTATAAAAAGTATAGTGACGCAATTGAAATGGTCCAGAAGAAATTTCTGCGCACCACGCATTACAGATGTCATTCACGAGATTCTTACAATACCTTGTTAGATAGGCACAGTCTTCTCTCACTAACATCTAGACGAATCCAACTCGAAAATCGAAATGATGTTACTATATGAATTATGATCTATGTCATAATAGATATGATTGCATCTTTTTAAATAATAAAATATGCTATATAATACCCGTTAAAACACGTTGTCGTAGACATCATAAAGTTGTTGTTACTGCTGTTTGTCGAACTAATGTTGGTAAGCGCTCACCATTTTATAGACTTGCTGATACATACAACAAAAATTTTATCTCCGTTGATATATTTAACAATAAGGTAGTAAAATATAAAAATGAAATTCTAAAAGTATCAAAGGACGACTAGTTTGCCATTGTGCTATGTGAATTTGCAACGCTCATCTGTATTGAAAGAGTTTTATACATGGCATTTATGCTTATCATACCAATCTACTCACCCACCGACCTACACAATTCCTTCCTACCTACGAACCTAAATATTATCATTACATAACCTAAGATAAAGTGGGTTCCCAAAGCTAGGTAGCTTTGGGAACCCACTTTAATATATGATGTAATAATAATTATACATATAGTCCACATCTGTTCCTAAACTGAATGTACTGTAAAAACTAGCTAAGTTAAGTAATCTGTAGTTAATGATGTTGGTACCGTAGTATTAAGTATATGTTTAAAATATTTGGTAAAATGTACTATGGTTACTGTTTGTTAACTCTAATAAAAAATAAAAAATAATAACTTAGTACCAGTTGTATTTCAAAAAGTAAAAACCGTTAGATAAAATTGTACATTTTCCTGAGTTTCCCTTTAGAACTTTATCTTGCCTTTAGAGTTTTATACTAAATCAAACATGTGACGCACATTAATTCGTGTTGTATTAACAGCACCAGGTTTTTTTCGTTGTTTGTTGTTAAATGTATTCTCCGTAAGGTTCAGCTGTTGTACAACAGTTTTAGAGACGCAGAATTGCTAGTTAGTGAGAAACTCGCATGCACAGCGCATGCGCCGCGGAGAACGAAAAAAAAGTTACATAGGTATCTAAAATCTCGCGTGGATTTTCGAATCAAGGACGTGTAATGATATATACTGGATTTATTTTACACTCTTTTCTAGATTCGAGAAAAATTTCCTACAAGGATTAAAGTGAGTATGAGTGTTGTCTTTAAGCTTTTCGTTAGATTTTCCTTCCGCAATCTTGTTAACAAAGTAGATAGCTTATCAATGTGGCTGTATGTTTAATCATGCTCTTGTACTCGAGTATTATTCTTATCAGTCCTCCATAATCTGTTTAATCGTTTATATGCTATTGATTCTTTATAATAAAACCGAGTTCGTGAAGATTCGTTTTTTTTATTAATTTATTTTACGGGTATAAACATAAAAGGTTCTATAATTTAATATATTACATAATTATATATTACAGCTGTATTTAAAAAAAGGATTTATGAACTAGTTAAATTATATTTAACATAATGACAAAATAAAAAAGAGATGGTTATAGATAAAAACTGTATTTATGTTTAAATACAGTTTTTATCTATATATTATTTTCAAATCACTGTTATTTAGGTATAATACAAATAACTACTTACCTAATATCTACTACTGGGTAGGTATCCGTGTTTAGGGTTCCTATATAAAAAACAGAACCCTTAAAAGATCACTTTTCTTCAATCCTTATTACTTACCTAAAGGTGCTTTATAGGAATACTTCGTTATGAATAAAGGTAATATTTAAATCCAAAATTCAATTTATCAGTCCAAAGGAAATTCCAAATAGCTAACGAAGTAAAATCGGCAAGTCTTAAGACTTGCCGATTGGTGGAGATAGTTGACAATGAAAATAAGGGTGTAGGTAGAGTATAAACTTATGAGTATCGCTACAGTAACGTTTCATGGATGTGTTCCGATGTTAAAGGCAAGTTAAAGGTGGCAATATATATTTGCTGACGTTTAAAGTTTTATGTCAGTCAAGGGCGGTAAAACTTACATTTTTACGCTAGATATGGTAAGATTTTAATACTAACATTACTAACAGATGCAAAACTGCATAAATATAATAAATATCATACATAGGGTCACGGACCTATAAAATATTTTGCATGTTCGAACTCCAAATTGAATCTTGACACACTTTTGCGTTGAGCCTCGCGTTTTATCGTCTATTGCTCCTGCGCACATGATAACTCCATTTGGATTTATATCGAAGAGCTCAAGGATTTGTCCTTAACGCGTTCAGGACGAGGTGACATTTAATCGGCAAAAAAACTTTTTATTCGCTCGACTCGAAGAAACAATTGAAGTAAACATTGCATGCACTTGGTACCAGCTTGTACCTAGCCTTCAGTGACTCGTGTAGGTGAGTATCACGCGACAAAACTATCCTCATTGAGAGTACTAATTTTGTAACCTGCCAGTACAGATCTGGGAACCACGGTACCCTTAATTAAAATTCTAATTTAACAGTTTAATATACCTAAATTATTAAATAATCATATTATGTTGAATTTTGTAGGAAAATTAAAATTTTATCATTTTTTTTGGTACCTATCTAAAAAGTCAAAGATAAAGATCAACTTATCGGCGATTGAAATTTAATCATATCAAAAACAAACACCAAAAATAAATAGTGGACAAATAATATTTTTTAATTGTGGCATATATTTCATCATATTAGAATATTCAAGTCTAGACAGTAAAAAATATTATTTGTAAAACGTGACAAGTAGAATAGAGATAACGACTTTTATGATTAGAATTTTTTATCAAAACATTAGTAGCGAGTGGCAGCTTTAAATAATTAAGATTAGTTTAAAATTCAGGAATGATAATAATAATTATTATTATTTATCCAACCTCAAACCACGGGTTATGGTTGCCTGTGGAACATCTGTATTTGGTAAGGTAATATTTAAAACCAAAATTCGATTTATCAGTCCAGAGGAAATTCCAAATAGCTAACGAAGTAAAATCGGCAAGACTTAACTTGCCGATTGGTGGAGATAGTTGACAATGAAAATAAGGGTGTAGGTAGAGTATAAACTTATGAGTATCGTTACAGTAACGTTCCATGGATGTGTTCCGATGTTAAAGGCAAGTTAAAGGTGGCAATATATATTTGCTGACGTTTAAAGTTTTATGTCAGTCAAGGGCGGTAAAACTTACATTTTTACGCTAGATATGGTAAGATTTTAATACCCTCAGATTAAACAATTGTTTTGTAATCTGAGGGAATACCCGTTCACAAATAATCATCGTCACGATTCACGCCAGATACTATTAAGTATTATCATCATCTCGCCGGGCTAGTTTTCGAACCGGTGGTAGGTCACCATCTATATGTTGCCGTACGACGTTTCTATATCTGTTTAAGCTACGTAAAAATAAAAGATTTTGATTTGACTATTGTTGACCCCTAATTCAAATAAGAGAGAGAAGCGTAATCTAAAAGTCTCTATAGAAACAGCCAACAGATGTTTACTATAGAATCATCGAGTATGTGATAAAGCAGTAAATTATACGTAAATTCGTATTCAATTTCCATGGTTCTTAAAATTTACGCAATACTCAATCGTAACGTCCTTCACAGGCCAAATAGATTTGAATATTATGATAATATTAAGTATCACTATTAAAGATTTGTATAATATATAATTTGGTACATTTTTGTACAAACCTTCTAAAATAAAAATACAAACATCTACCATACTAACATTGATATCTAACGTAGAAAGTAAACAAATCTTGTTAATAGCTGCTTGTGGTAAAAACTGGTATATTTCATACAGGGATTTTCCAAAGGCAAAATATACAGGAACTAAAATTTTTATAGTTATATATTGTAATTTTTAAAGTTCGATTGGTGTACCAAAAATGAAAACAGGAGTTTGTTTTTGCTATACACCCAAAGAGAAATACGATTAACTAACATACCTAGTTATACTTGTTTAGTCAGAGTTTAGTTGAAGTTAAAATATTATGAACATAATAATCAATCAAGTTTACAAATGTGTTTCGAGTGGAAAATATCAAGGTTTTAATCAATTTACTTATTTTTAGCTTGCTACATTTCTATAGACAGATTAATTTTATACAAGTAGGTGAAAGCTCAGACCAAATAAAAAGTGAAGACAGAGCATCGTCAAGCAAAAACTGAAGCCGCTTTCTTTTGTATGTAGCGCACTTGCAGCTTCGCACTACATACATACTCGTAAAAACCACAACTTACAAGGTAAGGCGTAGTTTCGTTACACGTGTGCGCGTGACACTGCAATTACACGGCGAGGCATAGTTTAGCCTGCGTTGTTCGTAGAACTCGGACTTCACTTTTTGTTTGGTCTGAGGGCAAAAGCGGGTAATTATAAACTGAACTTTGATATGTCGCTACCGCTTGAACAGTGGCCAGTAGTCCACTATCTGATAACGATCTCAACTTATCGCCGAATCTAAATGATCATAATACGTCACTGTTTACCTAAATTCTGGGAAATGTTTTCCAATTATCAATAGCACGAAATAATTTTTATTCATTTCTTTGTTTCATGAAACACAACATTTAATTAAGTACTTACATTGGAACAATTATAATAATATCTAAATAACAATATTCTAAAACTCACGGCTTCTTTAAATAATTTTAATAGTGAGAATACTAGAAGCTAAATATTTATATTTTTATTTATTTTGTTTGCAATTGAGAATAATAATACCTTAATGTTGACATAAGTAACATAAATAGGTAATTTAAAATAATTGATATAAGTAAATCAACCTTTGTTTTTTGGAACCGGTAATAATTTTTCATGAATTTTAATTGTGAAATGTTTGCATGCCGTAAGGTAGAATGTATAAGGCTCCAAAAACATTGTAACATCTAATTGTATTATCTACATTATATGCAAATAAAAACTATCTATCTATCTTTATAAGGGCATGATTTCAACATACATAATATAATATTGTAAACCAATGTTACTTAATAATAAGCAGGGAATGAGAACTTACAAATTATGCATTTCCTACCTACTTTCTTATGGTCAAATTATAATGATTTCTTCCAATTATAATAATATGAAGTATAATAGAATGTAGATGTATAATAGAATGTAGCAATTTGAAAGTAAACAGTAGGGACTGTCGATCGTAGTTACATAAAATCCGAGAGATCGCTGATATAGTGCGGTCGCGGAACACGTAGAAGTTCGTACTTTGATTCATCGCTGCTTATCTCTTTCACTCGCGTACGAATTTAATGCTATCGCGTGTTCACAGGTACGCGATAGGACCGCGATAGGTCCTATGAATGTATGAAATTCTACGTGCTCCGCGACTGTACTTTTACAATTTTCTTATTAATCTACTAAAATTTTTACTTTTATAAATTAAAAATACTAAAATTTTCTTACATAATCCAAAAATAAAACTTCTAAAGGTTCTAAAGCAAAAACCATAAGTTAACCAAGAACTTGGATTCCAAGCTACCGTGCAGTAACGATATCCATGTTTATAGATTTTACTAAGTAAAATTAAAGACCTAAAAATAAGGCTAGTATTCATATTTATATAAGATTTCAACATACATAATAGAAAATTAAACAAAAATATATCTTTTAGAAAAACGGAAAAGTACGATAGACGCAGTAGAAATGGCAGAATCCCAAGCGAACAGTATAAGCTGGAAAGAAGGTAATATTTCATCTACTTTTATATTTATTTAAGCCTCTGTATAATGGCAGTGACCTTGAGTGTCAAGTCCCATACTGATTTTGTAAGCGACAAGGGCGTATCGCACCGACCGGAGAGTATTGAAATCGGATAAAAAATCGCTAAATATGCCGGGTGTGTGTATTTAGCGGAACATAAAATAAAGGTTTGATATCAGTATCATATAAGGTTACTGGCTGGTTTATACGTCATTTAATTTAAAAAGAAATATTTTCAAATTAAGAAAACAACTGAACATCACATTTTATGCAATTGTTTTAATTTTATTCAAATACACCTTATCTGGAGCGAACTTCGAGTATTTCTTCCTTCTGAGTTTGATTTAAAATTTCATTGAAATACTGTTTTTTGTTAGTTTTTTTTTAATCGCGTATCTTTTTGGAGTTGAGGACTGAATTATGCCTGACTTAGCGCCCCAACGGAGATTGTCAGGGCACTCGAAATGCGAAGAAATGGTCAAACCTACAGAGTGATATCCAGAGATCTTCGTCGACCAGTTTCAACGATCCATCGCAGTATCCAACGGTTCAGGGAGACCGATACTTATGCGAGAAGAGCAGGACAAGGCAGAAAAAGACGCACTTCGAGTAGGGATGATCGTTTCATTCGGCTTCGTGTACGTAGGAACCCCCGTTTGACGGCCGTCCAAGCCCGACATGAGTTAGAAGCAGTGCGGGGTGTAACCGTAAGTGAGCGTACGGTACGAACAAGGTTCGAAGAAGCTGGTTTGGGTTCATTTCTGGCCAAGGCTCCAAGGCTCGAGGTAAATCATCGTAGAAACAGGTTAAGTTTTGCTCAGGAACATCGACTTTGGAACGCGGACCAATGGAGTAAGGTATTGTTTAGTGACGAGTGCAGAATTCTCTTAAATCAAATTGACGGCAGGCAAAGAATATACAGACGCAAAGGAGAACGATACATTCAGACAAATTTTGAAACTACAGTTGCATACGGTGGTCCATCAATAATGGTTTGGGCGGGCATTTGTTTGGGAGCTCGCACAGACTTGGTAGTGATTGACAGAGGGAGTCTGACTGCAGACCGCTATATCAGAGAAGTTTTAGAAGAAAATGTCGTGCCGTTTGCCCCATATATAGGTGACGATTTTGTTTTTATGCAGGATAATGCTCGGCCGCATACCGCTCGGGTAACTCAAGCTTATCTTAATGATATGAATATCATTGTTATGGAGTGGCCGGCGAGATCGCCGGATATGAACCCAATAGAGCACGTTTGGGACTTGCTGAAAAGAAAAGTTAAGTTCAGAATTCCAGCTCCTGCCAACGTAGGTGAACTGCGAATCGCCGTAGTTGAGGAATGGCGGAGACTATCCCAGGAGACCATCGATAACATCATTCTCAGTATGCCTAGACGGGTAGAAAATTTAATAAGAGCACGTGGAGGAAATACGCGATATTAATCACCATTTTTCTAATTTAATTAATTGTTATTTTAATATTAATTTTCACTTTTCCCGGTTACATGAAAAGTTCAAAAATGTACCATTTTTCACAAATAGCCTTTACTCGCAAAATCTGTTCTTAATGTGATCTCATTTTAAGTAAAACAAATGAAACTTTAAATAAAAAAAGAAGTGTAGTAAGTAGATTTTAAAATAAAACCATATTTTTTTAATTATGGACCTTTTTTTTTTGTGTTCCGCTAAATATGCCGGTGTGTTTATTTGAGACAAAATTTGCAAAAACTGAAACGGCGGCGTTCCTTTGAGTCTTATCTTACTTAAAATACTGATATAATTTTTTATCCTCGTGTGACTTATAGAAGAAGAGAAAAAAGGAAAGGTGGACTAAGCATTATTTTTAATCAATATTTAAGTAAAAATTTAAATATAAAAAAGACAATCCTTGGCTAAATATAATGAAGTTTGACATATTTTTTTTTTGGGATTTCTCAAATTGACTATGACTGAGAAAAAAGGTTTCAAAGAACTCCAATTTTCAGTTCTATCGAGCGCACAACCACCTAAGTCCGAACCACCTAAGTCTTTTTGGCAAAATCGAAATTGTGGTGCTAATATTAAAAATATACGTATAATGTAGGGTATCTCTGGAGTCTGGTGACGTCACCAACACGAGGCACAGACTTTACTTTAAGATTGTTAGCCCTCTCAATACACGCATAGTGTATGTTTATTGACGAGGTTATCTATCCCTATTTGAGCTTTATTAAAAGTGCTTACAAAAGCTTAGGCAAATTAAAATATTTTTTAACAGACGACGATAAGTTCTGCTTATAATAACACAAGGTGATTCCTCATGCTTATATTGTATCGAACTATAGGTTAGTTACACTAACAGTTACAGTAACACTAGAAAAAAACAAGTTACTATAAAAGTAATTTATATGCGATTGACCGCAAACTATGTAGGTATGTGGACATTAATATGATAAAACTTAGCTCTAATAGCTACATATAGATCTCATTGTAGACACTTCCTCTGTAAGAGATAACAACAGTATTACTTTTGTGCAGAAACATAATGTAACTTTATTATATTGATTACATATCTGTTTTATTAAGCCCCGAAATAAAATACCACCTCGGCTCTGGAACCTATTTGTCGAGTTCCTTTTAATGAAATTAATATAAGATTATTTATCAGGATTTTCAGATTCTACCGCTGATCCGAACTTGGCGATGAGTCTGGCAGAGGAGGCGCCCGCTCTCGCCGTTACAACTATATTGGGAGTCACGATTGTTGTTCTGCTGGCAATAGTCGTCGTTTTCGTGCTAGGCATTCTCATAGACTGTCGACAACAGTGAGTATTACTGATGCACCATATGCATTTGTTTTAAATCAGCAAAAGTCATATATTTTCTAAAAGGAAACATGAATATGGAAAGAAAAATGCAAAAAGAACAGGTAATCAGTTGCTAAATTTAAAAGTTTCAGGACTTAAAAAAAACGACGATTTTTTTGCTGTAACCTAACAACGAAAATTACCGTTCAAATCCATATGTTATTCATATAGATAAACCTACCACTGGGTCAAGTTTCAGTTTCAGTTTCGAAAAACACATAAAAATCTTAAATATATTCTATATTTAGGTGAGCCATAAGTGGCCGAAAATTATTGCTGCTGTTTTTTGGGTTTCGTAGCACTACAATGAACCCTTATAGTTTCGCTCTGTCCGTTCGTCTGTCTGTCTGTTCCACCTTCCAACTTCTGTAATTCTGTAGCTACGGCAGCGTGAACCACTAAATAAAATTTATGTCATTTCATGCATTAATTAGTATCGTTGACGGAACTAAGTATTTAGCTGATTATTTTTTAAATTATTTAATAAACTAGTCATTTCCTTTTATGCGCTAAAGTTATGTTACTTCTGCAAGTTATAAAATTTCACAAAAATGCAATATACATAAACAACTACCTTTCGTTCCAGGCGATTGACAGAAAGTATACAAAAAGACGTCAGAAGATTGAAGGTGAAGAGACCTAGTCCCCGATTAGACGGAGATGGCATCAGTATAGCCAACAACATGGAGGAACAAAGCACGAGCATACCACCTTCAGATGCTATACTACAGATTTCCTGATAGTCTCGAAGGCTTTAGACTCTATATTTCTTTACTTTCTAAAGATTAGAGGATGATGTTGCCATTGCCGTTGAGCACTGTGATAGCTACGTTATAGCACTTTGTGAAATATGGAATATAAACTTATTTAGTTAATATTTATAATATTAAAGTATTCAATTGATTCTTGAAATGGAATTGTAAGCTGGTATTCACTGTCAGTATAATATGTATAGGTAGTTTGCACAGATGCGATGATATGAAATATTGACAATAGTGTTACAAAAGAGTATATTTTGAGATGTACCTAATGAAGTGCAGATGTGCTAGTCAAACCTCGAACAATAGGGTCAGACTCTACAGGTCTCACTTGAAGTCTAAGAAGGCCCAAATAAAGATTTTCGGCTTTTGTGTAAAGAATTTTTGACAAACCTTGGAAATACTAATGGGTGGACGGACGGTGGAGGGTGGACGTCGAAACACAATTTCACGAAATCGGGGTTTGGCCAGTGAAACTTTAAACGTCTTAGTTGTTTGGCGTTTTTAATCACGGCACATACTTGACTTGCACTCGACGTTTACTCAAATTTGTACTTACGAAATTGACCGGGTAACGAGTTGACGGACCTCCTAAATTTTAAGCGATTCTGTATTTGCTTACTATCAGGCGACATTAGGTTCTGACTCCGAACCCGCCAGTCGCTTCTATGATTGACTGGGCAAACCCCGAAAATTATTATTTTACTTTCGATGTTTCACTGAATAGTTAGGAGCTTCTAGGTTTGACTAAGAATATTTTAGTCAAAGACGGAAATTGGAATATATTTCGGGGTTTTGCTTGAAGGCTTTGGTCAAACCTAGGATTAACTAAATATTTCGGAAAGAGACTGCACACCGACCATTGACTATAACACAGATGTTATACCAAAATTAGCTGACGTGCAATTGTCACGAAAACTGTCCCGTGACCCATAGATAATGTTAGTATACTGCAGTCTAAACTTTTACACTGCTTCGCAATGTTGTTAAATAAATTTTTGACTGAATTATATATTCAAATTATTATTGTTAAGGTCATTATTATAAAAATAATAAAATTATTAAGGATGTTTTTAATTATACAATTAAAATCGTAGCGATAATCATCAAGAAAAGCCAAAACAATCATTGCTTAAAAAATATATATTTTTATAGTACGTCATGTGCTTCTCTGGAACTTGGAAGCCAAAAATAATATTAAGTATTTTTAACTGACTAACAAAAAAAGGAGGCGGTTATACGTTCGTTATATATTCGTTATATGTGATGGCATCCGTGAGGAATCGAGGGAACTCCTCCTGGATCCAAAAGCACTGAACAGAACTCCTTAGGCTTTAACGCGTTTGGAAATTTCGCCATTGCTTAAAGAACTGCAAGCAAATGCCACTATGTAACTTACAGTAATCATCATCATGATCTTATATACAATACTTAATGGAAGCTTGGCGCGTACTCAATTATAAATTCAAAAGTTTACTTTAAAAGTTCTTAAAATGTGTTAATAATAATATGACAAATATGACTATAAAGGGAAAAAATATTATTTTTAAACACAAAAATTAAACCGACTCCCAAAGTAAAAATACCCAAAAAGAGTATGAAATAAATATTATTTTCTAAATAATTCCCCTTTTGAATTCGGCTAATATTTTAACTATTTCTCTTTAAAATGTAAATTAGGTATAAAACAACGTAAAAAGATGTTATGTTATAGTATAATTTTTATAATATAATTATAATCTAATAGTATAATAATTAGCATAGAACAATTATTAAAACGGATGTATAAAAATAATTTAGAAAGGCTTGTATTATTTTAAATCTTATATTTGGTATTGTATTCAATTCAATATTCATATATTTATTTTTATCGAGCAAATGGCAATTTTTATTATATTTTTATTAACCACACACTCCCACCTCTGTAACTCCAGTGAAGCCACCAGGATCGACCAGTGGTAATTAACCAACCACAAAAACCTGTTGACACGATCTCAGGGATGGCCGAGGCAGATGTTAAATCTGTCTTGGGCCCCGCAATGAAATTACTCAGAAGAAATGCTGCTATATTTAATTTTGAAGGACCATACAACTGCAACTGATTGATAAGGGAATTATAAATAAGATTTTATAGTAGTACCTACTTATCATGGTGATTATTATCCTCGGTACCTAAACATGTTTTGGATGTTTTGAATAATATTTCAACACGATCTTTAGAACACCATAAAGTATGAATCAGATAAGAGAATAAGATATTAGGGGACATTGAGAAAAACAGTAGCTGTATGTATCAGAAAATATTCTGAGTAGTTGTCATTAAGAGAAATTAAATGACCCAAATTAAAAATCCGACTGTCAATTTCATCTAAAAGTCTTGTCGAATCGACCCCACTTTGGCAGTCGGGTAAAAGACCCTAATATCTTAAACAAGAAAGTATCTTCTTAAAATACTTCAGCCTAAGGGTCAGTCACACTGCGACGATACGCATCGCTACGCAGTGCTGTATTATTGAAAATTTAACTTTATTCACTACACAAAAAGATATTCCTGTCATATGACATCATTCATACACTGCACATGCGCTGTGTAGCGCGGTACAACACAACATTCGAACTCTTACAATGAAACGTGTAATTCTTGTAATGAATAAAGTTCAATTTTGAATAGCTATTTAAAAAATGCAGCGCCAGGTCGCGTATCGTTTTGTTTTGGTGTGAATTGACCCTAATATTTTATTAAAATTATTATAAAACAATTATGCGAGTACTGACGAAGTGTGACCAAGTGTAAAATGCAGGTTAAAACGTTACGTAACGAAGTAAACGTAACAATACATGCGTTGCAGGAATGTTGCTTTACATGATTTTTATTCAAATTTGATTCAAAGCGAGCTACGTATTAGCGATTTGCGGGCAAATTCAAAAACCATTTTGTTACTGATAATTAGTAATTAAAAATTAAGAATTAATAAAATTAGGGGGATTACATTAAGAGAGTCGTTGAAGTCTTTAATTAAGAAAAATGTTTGTTGCCTTATTATCTTTTTCTTAAAATGATTATAGTTAAAGTAAATGTATTAGTGACTATTTGTACACAACGAAGTAATTTAATTACTGATGTTATTAAAAGTACAGTGAGTCAGTTTTAGACAGAACCCATGTTCTACTACGCGTCTCTAGATTTGAAGGGGTGATAGTGAGGCACGGCAGAACCAATCATTACTACAGGTATTCAGTAGCCAGCCCGAACCCGAACGAAAGGGAATACCATTGAACTCGTAACAAATACTGCACTAATGTAATCTTTTCATTTGCAATCAGTAAATTATTCATTGACCAGATAAGATTATTAATAAGGGACTAAAACAGTGAATGTTATTAGTATTGTTCAAATATTACGTGAAACAACAGTGACTTGTGTTTGCCTCTCTTTTTTTCGTTGTTCGTAAAAAAATATTTATCTTCCATTTCTTACTTCGTAAGAAATGTATGTTATTCAACTTTCATCGCCTTAGCTTGGATTTTAAATTGTGATAATGGGTAACATGAAATCGAAGAAGATGCAGAAGGAACCGGACAGGTTCTTCGAGCGGGAAAAGTGGAAGGAGCAGAAAAGGGAAGAGAAGAAAAAGAAGAATGCAAATCCTGCCCATAAGAGAGTAGGGGTGAAAGAGGCGCCGATAAGCCCAGCAGTGGGTCTGAACCCGCCCACAATGGGCCCCGGACCGGCACCTGCGCCTGCGCATGTCCGCTCCTACGACGACGAGGCCTTGGAGAGAATGCGGTACCAGCTCAACAACGATGCTGATGCATTTCTTTTGAACAATATTTTGTTGTCAATACAGTTCTTTGAAAATTATGAAAGGTGAGTAAGGTCATTCTCGGAATACTCTGATTTATTTAGAAACAGTATCATTATTCATGTATCCTTTTACATCCACTAAATTTAGAACACGAAACGATTTTAGTACACAGAAAACGAAATGATAATTCTGTATGGAAATCGGGGTGAAGATGGACATTTGATCCTAATGATACTCTGGGTACCCTCCATTTGCAGAGTTTTGTATGGGCAATGCCTACTTTTATAGTGGCTTTGTCAGTAGCTTCAGATACCAGCAAACTTTTCCAAATAAGAAGAATTGTCAGATATGCCCCTTTTTTGGAATATGATTTTTTTTTAATTGATTGCCCTTACTAAATGTATAGACTATAGGGGATCAAGACGTGACTCTTAAATGAACACTTGGTACGATATCCCTGTCTTTAGTTTCAGGATGTAAATTTGTATTTTTTCAATAGATAATTCTGTTGGTTATCACAGATTATTGTAGCTATATAAATTTAATGTATTCCACCGACAAATCGTTCCAAGTATGGTAGGTTTATAAGAAGGAAATTAGGGTAAAAAAAGGGGGATCAAGTGTCCCTCTTGTCCCTACAATATTTAAAAAAGTGTTTGAAAAAATATAGGTTTTATATTACTCAGTAATCCAAACCCAACAAATACTTATATTTATATTCTTATATAATATTTATAGTTTGTACTTGTACCTAGGTACCTGTACTTAAACTTTGTTCCCGATTCACTCAAAAACTACTGGATCGACTTCAAAATATTTTTCACCATTAGAATTCCAATTAAACCGACTTCCAAAGAAAAAATGCACAAAAAAGTATGAAATAAATCTCATTTTCTAAATAATTCCCGTTTTAAATTCGGCTAAAATTTCAACTATTTCTCTACTCAATCTTCATAATTTTAAAGTCGGTACACTTCGGTTCACATACGGCAAAGTAATGACTTATGTTCAAAGATATCCGTGTCAGTGTAAAATACTATGAGAAGTACCTATTATATCATCATAATGTTTTATGGTGTGATGATGGTGTTGATGATGATGATTACTTTAATTGACATAGTGGCATATGCTTGCAGTTCTTTAAACAACGCTGAAATCCCCAAACATGTATCTATCTATATAATATATATTATATATATATATAGTAATGCTCACCCCGTTTGGTAAGAAGCTGTGATGAATCACACCGGCGCTAGACCACCAAACAGTGACCATCACTTTTCTAGGGGTAAGTTTTCGTTTAGGGCATTGTTTAGGCGCTGAACCGGGATCCAACCAACTTGCTGAGTGCTTGAGGTTATCAAACAGAATCTATTTTTCATCGCAGGTAGCAATGCGGTTCAAATTTCCTTCATTTGTGTGTCTGTTGAGCAGTGCAAGGCACGTATCGACGCGTACTTCGCGCTGGCGATCATTGAGTTCGTGGGGCACCCATTTGTCAAGCTTTTTTACCGTGCCAATTTGACGCAAATGGACCAATATTGTTTTGACGCTAACGTCGAAAGCTGCTGTTAATTCAGCCGTAGATTGTGTATCATCGGCATTCATTTTTCAGGTCGAAATTTCCAGAACGGAAGCGAGCAAACCAATAACAGGTGGTGCGTTGGTTTGTAGTGTTAGCTTCGTAAACGTCGTTGATGTTGCGTGCCGCTTGTGCCGCGTTGCTGCCACGACGGTACTCATATTCCATAATTACTCGAATTTTTTACGTATCCATGATGACGGAAAAGATTGAAATGCGATGAAAATGTAACACTAATCAAGAAACAAATGACTACTTTTGGAAAAAGGATTCCATGTTTTTAAAATAAAATTAATTTGAAATTAGAATTCGTAGCCAAACAAAAATTATTTTGATTTGAAATGGCCAGTACTGCAGAACGGCAATTTCATAGGTAAAGATCTATTATACAGGTTGACCTGAAATTCGATACATTCCTTTGAAAGACAGAAAGTAGACCTCATTTACAGTAATATTTTTCATGGCATCCCCTATCCGAAAGTTGATATTTACAAAGTTATTGAAATTTCAAAAATTTTTTCTTTATTTTCGACTTTTTGACTTTGACATGACGTATTTTTTAAATTTTTTGTCTTTTTAGTGATTTTTTTATGTATTTTAACCGTCAATGAGTCAAATATTACTTTTAAGGAATAAATAAAGACAAACTAAGCGAGAATTTTTCCTTATGAGACATGAAACTGAATTTTCTTTTAAGAAAAATGCACATTTTTCTTAAAAACAGGTGATTTTCTTAAAAAAATGTATGATACAATGCGTACAAATATTCTAAATAACTTCTTTATCTCATTAGCTTTCCAAAAAGGTGCAAATGTCTACATAAAAATATGACGTTGTAGTAAACATATTAGAAGTAAAATGAAATAATGTCTAAATCGATTTATTTGCGATAAGGTAAGGTAAGTTACTGCGATAAGGTAGATACTTTAGGCCTTGTTCAAAATGTGAACCTCTGTTTCTGATACAGGCCCGTAGTCTTCTCCGTACCTCTGTTTTGATTATTCTGGTAGTAAGACTAGTTTTGATTTCTTCTGCTGCATTTCTTATGCGGCTTCTGAGCTCCGCTACAGTAGTTATGGGTGTAGTATACACGAAAGCCTTCATATGACCCCAAAGATAAAAATCACACGGGGTCAAATCGGGACACCGTGCTGGCCAAGGAATTGGCCCGCCTCGACCTATCCAGCGATGTGGGTAAGTTTGTCTAGCCACTGGCGTACGCCGAGGCGGAAGTGGGCCGGGCAACCATCATGCAGGAAAATCATATTACGACGAGTTGCTATTGGCACATCTTCCATTAAACCAGTAATCTCTTCTCTTAGGAAATGTTCGTACATTTCACCATTTAAATTTTGAGGCAAAAAATGAGGTCCAACTAAATTATTATTAATTATACCCATCCAGACATTTAGAGTGAATCTGGTTTGATGGGCCCTTTCTTTTTTCATCCTGGGGTTTTCTCCTTTTGGTGCCCAGTAATGTGTGTTGTGGAAATTGTTTATCCCGTCACGGTCAAATTTCGATTCATCCGTCCACAATATTCTTGAGAAGAAATTGCGATCCTCCATGTCTGCATTTATCATAAAACGTCAGAATTCCATTCTTCTAACCGGGTCTCCCTCTTCCAACGCTTGGACAGGTGTGTAGTGAAATGGATCTAGACGCGCTGTGTGTACTGTAAACCACACCTTCCATTGACTCAATCCAAGTCTTCTAGCTGCCGCTCTTGTAGAAATAGAAGGATCATTTTGAAAAAGTGTTAAAATTTCTTCTTCTTCTTCTGGAGCATACAAACGAGGTCTGCCTGAATCGCCACGTCTTCTATGAACACTGCCGCTTTCCCGAATTCGTCGAAATGTTGTTGAAAACACTCTAACGTTTGGCACTCGTCGATTCGGAAAACGTTCAACGTATGTTCTTCGTGCAGCAGCAGCATTACCATTACAAAGTCCGTAACAAAACAAGATGTCAGCGTATTTATCGTACTCAAAAGCTGCCATCGCGATATAAAAAAATCACAAGTAGAAGTAAGGGTGTAGTTTAAAGCAACAATACATCCGTACACGGCAATAGTTGACTTAAAACTAATATTAGCTACTAAATTTGCTCTCTAAGCCAGTCGGTAACTCATTGACAAAGGGCCGCGACGACAGTAGCCAAAACATCCCGAAGTTTGAACAAAGGAAACAATTGAAAAAAAAGGTCGCCTCAGGTAGAGTAATTCTTGAGATAACGTTACCTGATGATTGTTTTGTCTTTGTTTATTACATGTTCATATTTTTATGTACATATTTGTACCTTTTTTGGAAGCTTATGAGGTAAGAAAGTTATTTAAGGTATTTGTACGCATTGTATCATTCATTTTTTTAAGAAAATCACCTGTTTTTAAGAAAAAATGTGCATTTTTCTTAAAAGAAAATTCTGTTTCATGTCTCATAATGAAAAATTCTCGCTTAGTTTGTCCCTATTTATTCCTTAAAAATAATATTTGACTCATTGACGGTTAAAATACATAAAAAAATCACTAAAAAGACAAACATTTTTAAAAATTCGTCATGTCAAAGTCAAAAAGTCGAAAATAAAGAAAAATTTTTTGAAATTTCAATAACTTTGTAAATATCAACTTTCGGATAGGGGATGCCATGAAAAATATTACTGTAAATGAGGTCTACTGTCTGTCTTTCAAAGGAATGTATCGAATTTCAGGTCACCCTGTATATATAGCCGAATGTATAACCGCCTCCTTTTATTGGAAATCGGTTAAAAAATAATCCCTGTTTCCCTTGGTCATGGAATTGCATAAGCTGCTAGAACGATTTTTTCGAACGAGAAAACTTTTTTTCTTGTCTTTGATATTGACAGGAAAAGGTGCGCGGTAATTGGAAAGTGTTGTAAAGGTTTGTTGCCTTAGGTGTATGTGTAGGTGTAGGTGTATGCGTAGGTTGTTGGTGTAGAAAGTAGGCGTAGGTTGTGTGTTGGTTGTAGGTGTAAGTTGTAGTTGTAGGTAGTAGGTAGGTGTAGTTGTTGGTATAGAAATTGTAGTTGTATGTAGGTATATATTTTAGGTTTATACATATTTTATTTGATCAAGTTCATAATCAAGATAGCACAACGTCTGTCGGGTCAGCTAGTATGACATAAAATTGAAAAAGTACAAAATATTATGCGCTTTAATTACAGTATATCTATATCTATAATCTATTAAAAGCTTCTCGATATTTTAATTATAAACGCAAGATTTTAATTAATTGTTCTGGTATTCATAATAATATGAAATAAGTGTATCCATATAACCAAAATAATATTATGTATTACGAAAACATGTTTATTAACTAATTAATAACAAAACGTACTATATATTTTTTTAATTTAAAGTGACAATATTACAGTTTATTATTATTAAAATGTTATTGAATTTTGATAACAATGTGTAGAAACGACAAATTATCAATATTTTTTTTACTAGCCTATTTCCCGCGGATTCACTATATAGGTAATATTAAAATATTTTTTTTTAAATTTTTTTTTATATAATATTATGTTACGTGTAAAGTATGAAATTTAGGCATTGTATAGAATGCCGAAGTTATTTATACAATGTATAAAATATTGTTACAAAGAATACTTAATACATACTTTGTCTATGAAATGTCACAGCCATCTGATTAAACAAGCCAGCTAATTTGGACGCCTAGTTCGTTCATTAAAAGCCTTCAACGACTTTGAAAATATTTTTGAAATATTTAATACGTTTTTTTAGACTTTGTCAGTAGTCTAAATAAAATAGCTTAAAGTAGAATAGGATTTGAAGGAGATTAAGCGCAAAATCATGATAGTGATACCACTTATGATACTATAGCATCTAACGCTTAAGTAAACTTAACGTTGATGTCATAACTCATAACCTGAGTACTTAAGATTGCATATTGCAAGTGTAACACTTGACTTAGTTTGCACATTAAGTATTGTTTCTTTGCAAAGACAATTTCAGACAGATAATATCAATTAACGGATATGATATAAAATAATTTATAATTATTGATAATATCAGGAACGCATATTCGATATTGTTATCGCATTTGTTTGCGGTGATTTCTTTTTGATTCTATAAATCACATATCGGCTTTTATATATCTTTCTACGTCATACTTAAAATCATAAGATTTTTAATTAGGTATTTTGAAGATCTTACTTTTAGTTTGGAGGTTTGTAATAGAAACAATCTAATCTACCTTCTCGGTTTTGTTTCCTTTGCCAATGGAGTATTTCTCAAGACCTTTTTATATACTACAATATTACAGATATATTAGCTACCTGGCTTTATTACTTACGAATAATATAATTTTGTAAACTTTATTTTATTTTAGGGAAATTCAATCACTAAAGAACAATCCGGTGAGCGAGAGACAGCACTTCATGGACGAAGCTATGGTCAACCACCACAAACACATATTCTGTGCTGATAGAATACACGAATGTGTCCAAGAGCATGTGCTGTACCAAAATCAGAAGGACCATGTGGAGCCCATACTATCACCAAGACTGTTTATAATTTACGACAATGTCGAAGCCAGCGAACCGGGGGACACATCAGACTACAGCGCTGTTCTCGATGCTCCTTTTTATAAGTTAAGAATTGAGGATTGCAAAGAACCAGGTAATTTATCTATAAAACAGCAACAAGTTTGACACTATCTTTAAACAAATGCAGATAACGTTCAGAATATACGTGATATATTTTAAAGTTAAGAATTTATATAATAAAAACAAAAATTAGGTAGGTATATATTTTATATCTTTATTAAATTGGTAAGGAAAATTATGTTCCATTAAAATGTGAAATATTAATAGATTACAAGGATTTTTGGAAACAAAATTTAAATACGCAATTTTGTTATTTTCAGGATACGTAAAATTAAAACAGCTAGAAGTATTGGAAAGTACGTTACCGAAAGAGGAGACTCCAATTATACGCGACAACTCTGAAGATAGTTTGTACACGGATTCCGAAAAAGAGTCTAATGCATCAGATGACACTACGTATAAGGAAGAAAGTGATAAAGTAAATAAAAAAGCCAATGGAAAAATTATTTTTCACGAACATTCTAATACACAGAACAGTCGTACTTTAATTTCATTTCAAACTCAAGATGGCAAACCAAAATTAAGTAACGGTAAAATAGATCACAAAGACGCTAGCGATGATTATGAATCAAAACCCCGAAAATCGATACTTAAAAATGGAAGGCGTTTCAGTGGGCCTGTTAAGTACAGTAACATCAAAGCTAATTTTAATACTCCACGGCATGTCTCCTTGGAAAATTTAGCTGGTGAAGATACAGAAACCTCTGGATACAGATCGAATGCAAGTAGTCGAAGAACAGAATCGAGTGAAACTGAATCAGACTATGGATATTCAACAATAACAGAAGCTACCACACCAAAAAAAGTAGCACTTAGCCTTCAGCCCAATTTAGCAGCGTCTAGTGTTCTACCAGACGAATGCTGGGAGAGCGTTAATGTGAAAACGATTGATTGGAGCGATGAGGATGAGGAAAATGATACTGCTTCTAAACTGTCCATCAATCGCAATCTCTTTGAAACGCAGCACTACCTCAGCTCATCAATGTTTATGAGCAGTTTTGTGGACAATTTTATTTTGAATTTGGGATCGGGCTTAGGTTTATCACAAGAAACAATAAGAAATGCCATGACACAGGGAGCTAGTGTGTATTGTGATTTCATTAGAAATGGATCTAAAGTAAGCAATGAAGTCTTCCCAGCTCTTTTAGCTGCTTGGCCTAATGCAGCAAACCAATGGATTATAAGAGAACGAAGGATCATACAAAACCCAAGAACTAATTTTAGTTATCAATGGCCTACCAAATATATGGTAAGCAAAACTATTGGTTTTGGATGTCTTCTAGTTCCTATCGGTTATAGACCGAAACGCGGTATAAATCCTGATCAAAGTCTTCAATGGAAAATAATATTTCCAGCTGCTGAGCGATATTTAGAGAGCTGCTTAGCCCATTCTCACATGCGTTGTTATTTATTTTCATTGGTTTTGCACAAAACTTTTATGGAAAACGAAACATCTAAAATTGGCATAGATGCTACTCACATTAAAAACCACTTACTTTGGCAATGTGAAGATAATTATGCAAGATGGCCTGAGGATCGCTTAGGAGAAGCATTAAGATTATTCTTAAGAAACTTTTACATACACTTTGGGCAATCTAGATTTCCCAACTACTTTATAGAAAATTGCAATGAATTCAATTGTATTCCTAAGCCCGTATTATTGAGGCTTCAGCGAAAACTTGCTGATATTTTAGAAGCTCCGGTCATGCATATTCTCCATGCGATTAACAAAATTAAGTATACCAGAAAAGATTTTTACCCTTCTTTTAACTCTTGGAAACTTTATCAAATTCTAACTTGCCGGAATCCTCTTCGTCTATTAAATCCAAACATACCTATGGCGGTGCCAAATTATAACAATGAGAGCTCTGATAGTGATGAAAATATAAATAATATTTGGGATAAGGCAAAAGCTCATGATAAACATTATCAATGGAAAAAAGAAAGACAGCGCCAAATGAAAGAGAGAAGAAAAGCAAGTTCATCAACTAAAAAACAGAGAATGTCTGTAAAAGGAGATGTAGAAATAAATAAAAATGTAAGTACAAATATGTACGTTTGAATCATATATGTACCACCAAGCTTATTAGACTGTAATTAAATTTTTTTTTTTTTTTAGATTATTGTACCTTTAAAAATGGAAGCAGAACGTCGGCGTTTGGTGTTAGAGTTCTTCATACCCCATTTTATTGCTATGGCACGTTCAAGTGAAAAATTTGAAGCTCTACGCCAGGCAGTAATCTACTTAGAACAAGCCCAAAGACTTTGTGTTTTATTAAAAGAGGAACCTGCCGGGGACATGACTGCTCGTGACTACATAGATATTATTCGAGACAAGTTGGCTGATTGTCAATGTAAATTAGTAAACGAGGGTGGCTATAAACTACAAAACAGAGAAAAAAAATATACTGATGTAAATATACAAACAAAAGTTATGCGTAAACATCGTCCAAGATACGAACACATAATTAATCAAGATTACTCCACAGATGCTACTGGCATTGCCCCGTTTACATTTGCTGATGTACATAATGATCATACAGCATCACATGATTTCAAAAAACTTTTGGAAGAGTCAAAGTTATAAGTGATAGTAGTAATGTAAAGTAAAATATATTATGACATTAATAAAAAAAAATATATCAAAAAACTCCATTTAATTGATACTCAAAATTTATTTTTACTTCATAAGGAGTGATTGTCATAAGTAATTAGAGTTAAACTTTATAACTGTATATAAGTGTATCGCGGAATCTCTTATCTTTGTTATTGTTTTTATTAAATGTAATTTATTAATATTTTATGTAACCTATATTAAAACATGACAATTTTAATGTAAATAAATATCGAGTTTTGATTAAAACATTTTTATTACGACTTTTTTCTACAAATTAATGACATTCGTTGTTTTAATTATGTTACACAAGGGGGTTGACTCCTGCAAACATTGACTCCTGCAACCATTGACAATAATGCCATTCTAACATACATTCCATATTCAGCTTGTCTGAAGTAGGCAGCTCTGGGGTCAGAATCAAATTCTGAGGAAATTTCATCTACTCGTGGTAAGGGGTGCATCACAATCATACGACGACGTGCTCGCGTCATGAGTTGTGGAGTAACGACTAGTAGACCACGCATCTGGAAAAGTGTTTTAATGTTTGTTAGCCATTACTCTACATAATAAATTAAATAAAAAACTAAAATTTTAAATTATGTATTAACTTATTTTTGGGAAAATAAAATAGCAAAAAAATTATACCTTGTCATATTCCTCTTGACTTTCGAACCTCTCACGTTGGATACGTGTCATATATAAAACATGTGTGTCGGCCAAAACATCTTCCAAACGATGAAACACTTTTTGAGAAATGCCTTTATTGGCAACATATTCCATTATAAGTTTTGGCATCCCTAAACCAGGTGGACTAACGTATTGCAGTTGCACCTGATATAAAGTTAATAACCTAGCCAAGGAATGTACTGTACGTCCATTTTTAAGATCACCGACCATTGTAATGGTCAGCCCATTCACGGTACCTATTTCTTCTCTGATAGTAAACACATCTAATAATGCTTGAGTAGGATGTTCGCCTGTACCATCTCCGGCATTAATAATAGGCTTACGACAGTGTCGAGCTGCGCACTGCAAATATAAAAGTAATGCTGAGGTTCTGGAACAAATAAAAATTTATATTTATATACTCATGTTTGGTTTATAAATTAACTTACTGTCGCAGCTCCAGGTTTTGGATGTCGTAGTACTACCACATCAGAGTAACTAGCCATAACAGCTACGCTGTCCTCTAAAGTTTCACCCTTTTTAGCAGACGAACTTGTTGCGTCTGTATGTATTACAGATCCTCCAAGTCTTTGCATAGCAGCAGCAAAACTGCAACTAGTCCGTGTGCTTACTTCATAAAATATGGAAGACATAATTTTACCCCTTAATATATCATCAAGACATCTTCCTTTGCTGACACTTGTTTTCATAAATTGTGCAAGATTAAAAATGTCGTTGAGAGTTTCTTTTCCGAAAGTATCAACGGTTAATATACTTTTGCCGTATAAATCTCTACGCTGCTTCTGCGGCACAGGTGCTTGTGAGGGGTAAGATGAACTATCACACCTTTGTCTAGTAAAGGTCTGGACAGGTAACGGCGAAATACTTCTTAAGCCGGTTGAATCATTAAAATGAACATTGAGTTTACTTGGTAGTTCGGGCTTAGCAGTTTCTAATTGATCAAATTCAATGTCACTAATTCTATTATTATCTAAATTAGTATGTAGATCTAATGCTGAATTCGGCCTGCTTATCTCTTTTTCAACTTTTTCGACTGCATAAGTAGGAAAATATTGCTTTTTAGGTATAGGCCATTCACGAACATTTTGTCCAAACCCAGGTGGTACAAGAATTTGCCCTTCGACATAAGCTATTTCGCCTCGTAAAGTTACTCGATGTACGGCGCCACATACTTGCATTCCTGCAAACGGAGTCCATTTGGATTTTGTGAATTCTAAGGCCTGTGGTATCGTCCACTCATAATCCATATCCACTTCAACGTAAGTATTTAATTGCTCAGGAAGATTGAAAATTTTGCGCGGATTTCTGTGGAATTTGTTGATTATATCTTCAATAGTCATGCGGCCTTGATGAACTGCATTTAAAAGTAATGGCAAAATCGTTTCTAAGCCCGGAAAACCAGGTGGTGGTTTTTCGCTATTTTTTTCTTCTACTGTATGTGGAGCGTGATCGGTTGCAAAAATATCTATAATATCTAAGTTTTTCCACAACTCTGCTTGATCTTCCGGTGAGCATAAAATAGGACGTACTTCAGCTCGTCCTGATCCAATTTTATCGATATCTGCTGTACTCAAAAACAGGTGGTGAGGACAAACTTCACAGGTTACTTTTAAACCACGTTCTTTAGCAGCTTTTATAATTAAAATTTCTTCTTTTCGAGCAACGTGGCAAATGTGTATCGGTCTATCCAACAAAGACGCCATCAAAATAATGGCACCAGTTTTTTCTTTTTCTGCATGTGAACAAATAGGAAGTTTTTTAGGCCAATTTTGTAAATGTCGTTGCCATATGGTCATGTCGTCGAGTGTAAGAGTTGTAAATGTCTGATTAAGATACATTTTAAGTGCCGCTGCTTGTGGAGCTAGTTCTGCGACTGTATCGTAGTTACTGCTTGAACCCCCAACGAACAATGCATAGTCACATCTTGCACTGACTCTAGCTAAAGTTGAAACATATTCGAATGAAGTGCGATCAACAACCGGTGGATTCGTGTTAGGCATTGCACATATCATGGTAATTCCACCTGCGAGAGCAGATGCTGTACATGAATTAAAATCTTCCTTATATGTGGCTCCTGGTTCTCGTACATGCACGTGTACATCAATGAAGCCTGGCAACTTTATAATATTACGAGAAGTCATACAATCAGTGTGTGTCTTCATTGGCGGCGCACCACCACATTGCAACATTGCCTGTAAACAAAGTACCAGAACCCGTTAAACACGCAAAACAAAATTAAATATTGTTTTAAAATTAGTGTAACCCACCTTAACTAAAAGTTTAGCACATTTTACATCTGTTACCAACGGCACTGCATAGTCTACAGCCAATCGCCGCGTTCGGTAGCCATGGGTAGTAAATGAAGAAACTCTTCTGGCACCACCACGCATTGGTAAATTAATTACAAGATCTAATTCGCGTCTTGCCATAAAATCTGCTAAATACATAAGTTCTCCATCAGATCTAGCATCATCAGGATCTCCTATATGATCAAATGTCCATTGTACGCTTTCCACCTAAAATCATAATTATATTTTTTAATAACTATATAACATTTGACTTAATTATAAAATTTGAAAAGAAAAGCAAATACTGCGTTACCTCAACACCGTGCTCTGTATAAAAGTCTCCTGTTCCCATACTGGCATATAATTTATATCCCATATTTTGTAAAATTCGGACACTGGGCAATAATTCTATCTTGTGCTGGAATTATTAGAAAGTAAGGATTTAAAATTATTTATGTCCAAAAGATTAAAAATAATAATTAAATATTAAATTATACTTATTGTTTTAAACCTCAAATTACCTTAAAAGTTCCTACGGATAAAAGAATAGCTTTGTTCGGAATCCTGAAACCGGTACTCATTAAAGATTTTAAGTAGGCTTCATACCGGTTGTCTCCAAAACATGCGACTTCCCCTGTTGAAGCCATTTCTACACCTAAAGTAACATCAGCTCCAGATAATCTTGAAAAAGAAAATTGCGGCACCTTAACTCCAACTTTTCCGCAGCCACCCATGATATTTACCGGTTCGACAGGTAAGCCTAGTATAACTTTAGTTGCCATTGCAACAAAGTCATGATCTAACGTTTTTGAAACAAAAGGAAATGACCTTGAAACTCTCACATTGCATTCTATGACTTTTAGATCATTATCTTTTGCGATGAGTTGCATATTAAATGGACCAGTTACATCTAAAGATTCAGCAATTATTCTAGCTATTTCATTAATCCTTCCTAATGTTTCATTATTTATATCCTGGGGGGGCGTAACCAAAGTAGCATCACCTGAATGCACCCCTGCATTTTCAACATGTTCGGACACCGCCATGCAAAGTATAACTCCATCTGCAGCTACTACATCTACATCAATTTCTTTCGCATCCATTATATATTTAGAAATTACTACTGGATAATCTTTGCTTACTTGGCTAGCAGATTTTAAATATGCTTCTAAGTCTTGATTCGAGTGAGCTACGTTCATTGCAGCTCCACTTAACACATAAGAAGGTCTTACTAAGCACGGATAACCTACCTCATCACAAAAACCAACAGCAGATTCAAGATCTGTTAATTCTTTCCATCGGGGCTGTAATATTCCCTTACGGTCTAACATACGAGAAAACTTGAATCTATTTTCAGCATTGTCTATCATATCAGGTGAAGTTCCTAAGACTACAGCCTGTTGTCTGTGTAAATCCATAGCAATATTATTAGACAATTGACCTCCCATACATAATATTACACCAGATGGATGTTCAATATTATAAATATCCATCACAACTTCGAATGAAATTTCTTCAAAATATAATCTATCACTCATATCATAATCTGTGCTCACGGTTTCAGGATTATAATTAATCATTATTGTCTTTTTACCTTGATTTTTAAGTTCTCTGAGACAACCTACCGCACACCAATCAAATTCAACAGAGCTACCAATTCTGTAAACGCCTGAACCAAGAACCATAACTAATTCTCCAGGAAAATCTATGTCGTGAGTACTGCCGTTATATGTTAGGTATAAATAATTAGTAGATGCCGGCCATTCAGCTGCTACTGTATCGATCTGTTTCACAAAAGGCGTTATGTGCAATTCTTCCCTTAATTTTCTTACTCCAAGTTCTGTGCTTTTTATTGCACCCGCAATCTGTTTATCAGAAAATCCTATTTGTTTTGCTTTTTTTAAAACTTCCAAGGTAATAGTAGTGCTATTTATTGATTCTAGCTGTTTGTAATAGTCTATAATATTTTTAAATTTATTTAGGAACCATTTATCTATCTTAGTAAGATCATACAACTTATCTATTGAAAAGTTTTCTCGCAAAGCTGCGGCCAAAACAAACATTCTTTTATCCGTTGGCTCTCTTAACTCATTTTCATTTACTTTTTTTATATAGGGATCAAATCCGTTAACATTTTCATCGACCATTCTTAAAGCTTTTTGGAATGCTTCTTCGAAATTTCTTCCAATAGCCATAACTTCTCCAACGCTTTTCATAGAACTTCCAATCTTCGTGCTAACTCTATTGAATTTTGCTAAATCCCACCTGGGAATCTTTACAACACAATAATCTAAACTTGGCTCAAAGCAAGCTGTAGTAACACTGGTGACTGAGTTTTTTATAGTAGGTAATGAAATTCCTAAGGCCAATTTTGCTGCTACATATGCAAGTGGATATCCAGTTGCCTTGCTAGCTAAAGCAGAACTTCTTGATAATCTAGCGTTCACTTCTATGATATAAAATTCTTCGGAGTGTGGGTTAAGCGCATACTGTATATTACATTCGCCTACTATACCGAAATGCCTTATAACTTTTAGCGCTGTGCTCCGTAACATATAATATTCTTTGTTAGATAATGTTTGACTAGGCGCAACTACAATAGATTCTCCTGTATGAATGCCTAAAGGATCTACATTTTCCATATTACAGACTGTGATACAGTTGTCGTAAGCATCTCTAACAACTTCATATTCAACTTCCTTCCAACCTTTCAGTGATTTATCAATAATGAGTTGTTCTGAGTGTGAAAGTGCTTGATGGGCAAGCGTTCTTAGTTCTTCTTCATTATTTGCAAACCCTGATCCTAAGCCTCCGAGTGAAAATGCTGAACGGGCCATAACTGGATAACCAATTAGTAATGCAGCAGCTAGTGCTTCTTCAACTGAAGAAACCGCTGTACTAGGAGCAACCTTTTCACCAATGGCGTTAATTTTCTCCGCAAATATCTTTCGATCTTCGGTATCCACTATTGACTTGATTGGTGTTCCTAATACACTTACATTGTATTTTTCAAAAACCTTAGACTTTTCTAATTCGACACCACAGTTTAAGGCAGTTTGACCGCCAAACGTGAGTAGAACACCGGTTGGTCTCTCAGCTTTAATCACTTGCTCCACATATTCCGGTGTTATTGGTAGAAAATATACTTTGTCTGCTAAACCTTTTGAAGTCTGTACTGTAGCTATATTTGGGTTAATTAATACCGTTTGAATTTTTTCTTCTTGCAAAGCTTTCACACCCTGAGATCCAGAATAATCAAATTCACCAGCTTGACCAATTGATAGTCCACCGGATCCAAGAATTAAAACTTTTTTCGGGCGATCGTGAATAGTCGGTATAAATTGTAGTTTTTTCGTGATCATATCATTAACTATATAGTTTTTATTGCTCTTGAAAGCTTTAACGCTGTCTATAAAAATGTCGAAAAGACATTCAAGGTCAGTAGGCCCTGCAGTATGTTCAGGATGAAACTGTACACTGAAGTATGGAAGAGTCTCATGTATTATGCCTTCATTTGTTTTATCGTTTTCATTTGTAAACAGGACATTCCAATTATTGGGCAATGTTTTAACATCAACTGCAAAACCATGATTTTGTGAAGTCATAAAACATCTTAATGTTTCTTTGTGTGTGCATGGTAAATTGTGTCCGCGATTTCCGTATCTGAAAAATATTCCAGTTATTAATTTACGTAAGTAGTAGAATTTAAAAGTCAAATTCTTAGATACTTACTTAGTTTTATAAGTTTTACATCCAATGGCAGTCGCTAATAGTTGATGACCAAGACAAATGCCGAAAATAGGTTTTATTATCTTAATGTTATTTACTGCAGCTCTCAGATTTTCTACTACTTTCTTACACATTTCTGGATCACCAGGACCGTTGCTTATAAACAAACCATCATAACTAGTTGGGTCTAATTTATAGTCCCATGGCACTAATGTCACTTTAGCATTGCGTTTAGCGAGACATCTTATTTGATTATATTTCAAACCACAATCAACTGCTACTACATTGATGTCTCCATTGGGATTAAAAACACGTGGTTCCTAAAAAACATTTATACTGACTCTTTGGTTATGCTGTATATACACTTGCACTTATAAGATTGGATTATTTGAAGTACTTATTTATTTCCTTCAATTAATTTAATCGATGATTAAAATACGAGTATGTTTATTGTCATAATTACATATTATAAAATCATACCTTAGTTGAGACTTCTGCTACCAAATTACGGCTGTTAGGATCCTGTAATGGCGGTAAGGGTCCAAACGGAGATACGCCTTGAATAATTCTGCCCAATGTAACTCCTTCACGGAGTTGAAAAGTTAGAGCTCTCGTGTCTATATCACAGAGTCCAGGTATTCCTTTGGATTCCAGCCACTTCCCCAGCGATTGTATGGCACGCCAGTGACTTGCGTGAGTGCTGATTTGACCCACTATGAGAGCGCTCGCCCAAATACGTTTAGATTCAAACCATCTGAAATATTACGAGTACTTATAAGTTTGATTTAAAAATTTAAATTTGAAAAAGCACATCTTTTTTAGGCGCTGGTTAATAAGTGATAAGAGTTTTATTAATTGTTTAGCTTTTAGGAAATTATTATGACTAGATTATAACTAGATGTTGCCAGCTATGTCAAAAGTTATTTTTGTCAAAAGAAAATGCAGTTTCCGCAATAAAAAGTAGCCTATGTTCTTCTCCTTGGTCTACTCTATATCTGTGCCAAATTTATTCAAAATCAGTAGAATAGCCTATGTATAATGTAGCCTATTAAATGCAAACAAACAAACAAACTTTTCCTCTTTATAATATTAGTACCGTGGTAGGCCGTATTCGTCCTGTTCGTTTTCTTCTGGTACTCCGTAGTTGCCGATCAGAGGGTACGTCAACACCAGCAGCTGGGCGTGGTAGGATGGATCCGTCAGAGACTCCGGATAGCCGACCATACCAGTTTGGAAAACTGGAATAAAATGTCAGAATTGGTTCTAATTATTTAGGTACGATCGCCAACAAACCGGTGTACCACTTGTTGACCTTATCACTACGGCGTTAAGTGGTACACCTGCTTGGACGTATGTACGGGCGAGGCTACAACACTGCGTTACGACGACGCATCGCACAAACGTCGTCGTACAATTTTGTAAATAAAAATGATATGGACGCTTCACGCCACGTCAATCTGGCCCCGTGCTAAGTACCCGAAGAACTTGTGTTACGGGTACCAAACAACGGGAAGTATATTATAACAGGTATTTTTATACTATACAAATATTTAAGATTTTTATTATATTATACACATATTTTATAATTTAAACACATACATAATCCAGGAAAATAGATAAACTTTTTGTTCCTTCGACGGGATTAAAACCCGCGACCCCCAGAACCAACACGCTCAACCACTTAGCCACAGAAGTCATCAAATTGTGTTGCAATATGCAATGGGACGTCGTTTTTGGCGATGCGGCGTCGCAAGTCGCAACGCAGTGTTGTTGCCTCACCCCACGTCAAAGTAAAATAAGTCTAACTCGAGCCTCGATTTAATTCAAAATTTTGTATTCAATCAAATTAATTCTTTTAATTTGAATGAAATATATATAAATCCATAGGGTCATGGATATGTATTAAATACTAGCTGTGCCCGACACACGTTGTTCTATCGCATCTAATAGGTCTAAAATTCTTTTACCAATAGAAGGCTACGTTACTTGTGAGTGACATACGCTATACATATTAACCCGAATACCGTTACCACTTTTTCGTGGTAGCCGGATTTGCAAAGTAAGCCGGAGAAAAAACGGTCGAACGAAAACGTTTCTTACGAACACTGCCTTACCGATGGGAGATATATTATACAGGTTGACCTGAAATTTGATACATTCCTTTGAAAGACAGAAAGTAGACCTCATTTACAGTAATATTTTTCATGGCATCCCCTATCCGAAAGTTGATATTTACAAAGTTATTGAAATTTCAAAAAAAATTCTTTATTTTCGACTTTGACATGACGTATTTTTAAAAATGTTTGTCTTTTTAGTGATTTTTTTATGTATTTTAACCGTCAATGAGTCAAATATTATTTTTAAGGAATAAATAGGGACAAACTAAGCGAGAATTTTTCATTATGAGACATGAAACATAATTTTCTTTTAAGAAAAATGCACATTTTTCTTAAAAACAGGTGATTTTCTTAAAAAAATGTATGATACAATGCGTACAAATATTCTAAATAACTTCCTTATCTCATTAGCTTTCCAAAAAGGTGCAAATGTCTACATAAAAATATGACGTTGTAGTAAACATATTAGAAGTAAAATGAAATAATGTCTAAATCGATTTATTTGCGATAAGGTTAAAATAAAAGGAAAAACTTGAATTTAACTACGTTTATTGTGTTTAAAAAACATCAATGTTTAATTAAATTTAATAATAAATATTCTACTTTAGGTCTTGTTCAAAATGTGAACCTCTGTTTCTGATACAGGCCCGTAGTCTTCTCCGTACCTCTGTTTTGATTATTCTGGTAGTAAGACTAGTTTTGATTTCTTCTGCTGCATTTCTTATGCGGCTTCTGAGCTCCTCTACAGTAGTTATGGGTGTAGTATACACCAAAGCCTTCATATGACCCCAAAGATAAAAAACCACACGGGGTCAAATCGGGACACCGTGCTGGCCAAGGAATTGGCCCGCCTCGACCTATCCAGCGATGTGGGTAAGTTTGGTCTAGCCACTGGCGTACGCCGAGGCGGAAGTGGGCCGGGCAACCATCATGCTGGAAAATCATATTACGACGAGTTGCTATTGGCACATCTTCCATTAAACCAGTAATCTCCTCTCTTAGGAAATGTTCGTACATTTCACCATTTAAATTTTGAGGCAAAAAATGAGGTCCAATTAAATTATTATTAATTATACCCATCCAGACATTTAGACTGAATCTGGTTTGATGGGCCCTTTCTTTTTTCATCCTGGGGTTTTCTCCTTTTGGTGCCCAGTAATGTGTGTTGTGGAAATTGTTTATCCCGTCACGGTCAAATTTCGATTCATCCGTCCATAATATTCTTGAGAAGAAATTGCGATCCTCCATGTCTGCATTTATCATAAAACGGCAGAATTCCATTCTTCTAACCGGGTCTCCCTCTTCCAACGCTTGGACAGGTGTGTAGTGAAATGGATATAGACGCGCTGTGTGTACTGTAAACCACACCTTCCATTGACTCAATCCAAGTCTT
This sequence comes from Phengaris alcon alcon, assembly GCA_037179445.1. Lineage (NCBI taxonomy): Eukaryota > Metazoa > Arthropoda > Insecta > Lepidoptera > Lycaenidae > Phengaris > Phengaris alcon. The sequence goes on from JAYRCH010000589.1 coordinate 3,247,034, forward strand.
CTAGCTGCCGCTCTTGTAGAAATAGAAGGATCATTTTGAAAAAGTGTTAAAATTTCTTCTTCTTCTTCTGGAGCATACAAACGAGGTCTGCCTGAATCGCCACGTCTTCTATCAACACGGCCGCTTTCCCGAATTCGTCGAAATGTTGTTGAAAACACTCTAACGTTTGGCACTCGTCGATTCGGAAAACGTTCAACGTATGTTCTTCGTGCAGCAGCAGCATTACCATTACAAAGTCCGTAACAAAACAAGATGTCAGCGTATTCATCGTACTCAAAAGCAGCCATCGCGATACAAAAAAATCACAAGTAGAAGTAAGGGTGTAGTTTAAAGCAACAATACGTCCGTACACGGCAATAGTTGACTTAAAACTAATATTAGCTACTAAATTTGCTCTCTAAGCCAGTCGGTAACTCATTGACAAAGGGCCGCGACGACAGTAGCCGAAACATCCCGAAGTTTGAAGAAAGGAAACAATTGAAAAAAAGGTCGCCTCAGGTAGAGTAATTCTTGAGATAACGTTACCTGATGATTGTTTTGTCTTTGTTTATTACATGTTCATATTTTTATGTACATATTTGTACCTTTTTTGGAAGCTTATGAGGTAAGAAAGTTATTTAAGGTATTTGTACGCATTTTATCATACATTTTTTTAAGAAAATCACCTGTTTTTAAGACAAATGTGCATTTTTCTTAAAAGAAAATTCTGTTTCATGTCTCATAATGAAAAATTCTCGCTTAGTTTGTCCCTATTTATTCCTTAAAAATAATATTTGACTCATTGACGGTTAAAATACATAAAAAAATCACTAAAAAGACAAACATTTTTAAAAATACGTCATGTCAAAGTCAAAAAGTCGAAAATAAAGAAAAAAATTTTGAAATTTCAATAACTTTGTAAATATCAACTTTCGGATAGGGGATGCCATGAAAAATATTACTGTAAATGAGGTCTACTGTCTGTCTTTCAAAGGAATGTATCGAATTTCAGGTCACCCTGTATAATATTAAGTCTTAGAGAAAAGTTGTAGAGCTTGATAATGAGTACAAAAAAGTCAACAACAGTCAACAGCATAATATCTACAGACACATATATAAGTCTAAAAAGTAGTTTATTATATTAAAAAATATATAATATATTGTAAGGTCATGTTTATTGGTCGTTTTATCAACAAATATGAACTCTTATCAAAATAAGTTGATTTATCGTCTCAAGTGTTTAAGACATAATATTTTTCCGCCATACTGCACATAATTTGGACGAATGGATAAAGAGATATATAATAGGCCTTTACCTATGAAATTGCCGTTCTACAGTACTGGCCATTTCAAATCAAAATAATTTTTGTTTGGCTAAGAATTCTAATTTCAAATTAATTTTATTTTAAAAACATGGAATTCTTTTTCCAAAAGTAGTCATTTGTTTATTGATTAGTGTTACATTTTCATCGCATTTCAATCTTTTTCGTTATCATGGATTCATTTAAAAATTCGATTAATTATGGAATATGAGTACCGTCGTGGCAGCAACGCGGCACAAGCGGCACGCAACATCAACGACGTTTACGGAGCACTACAAACCAACACACCACCTGTTATTGGTTTGCTCGCTTCCGTTCTGGAAATTTCGACCTGAAAAATGAACCTCGCGGTCGTCCGAAGACTTTGGTCGACAATGATGAATTAAAGGCGATTGTGGAAGCTGATGATACACAATCTACGGCTGAATTAGCAGCAGCTTTCGACGTTAGCGTCAAAACAGTATTGGTCCATTTGCGTCAAATTGGTAAGGTAAAAAAGCTTGACAAATGGGTGGCCTACGAACTCAATGATCGCCAGCGCGAAGTACGCGTCGAGACGTGCCTTGCACTGCTCAACAGACACACAAATGAAGGAATTTTGAACCGCATTGTTACCTGCGATGAAAAATGGATTCTGTGTGATAACCGCAAGTGCTCAGCAAGTTGGTTGGATCCTGGTTCAGCACCTAAACAATGCCCTAAACCAGGGGTCTCCAAACTTTCCAGCCTTAGGGCCATACTGATTACTCCAGTAAGTTCCGAGGGCCAAAACCATATTATCATTGTTTATTTATTTATTGAAACTTAATGCACAAACATGTACAAAGGCGGACTTAATGCCTTATGGCATTATCTACCAGTCAACCTTTGGGCGTTACAGGAGCAAAATTATATAGGTGCCGATAAAGTGAAAAAAAAAAAAAAATGCTGAGAAGAAGAAATCAAAAAATCCTAGATGAAATAGGGATACAATCATGATACAATACAATGAAGATAGATAACATAAATATAACATAATATATATATATATATATATATATATATATATATATATATATATATATATATATATATATATATATATATATATATATATATATATATATATATATATATATATATATATAACATTATATACCTATGAAATACAAAATTACTATAAAATAAATTAATAAATATATATATATATACACTAACTAATAACAAATACTAGGAATCTGCCAATTGCTTAAAATAAAATTCACGAACCCTGCGCTTGAACGTGTCCCTGGTTTTAGACATCCTGATTTCTAGAGGAAGTTTATTCCAGAGAAGAATAGCCTGGATATTGAAAGAAGAATGGACGATATTAGACTTATGGGGAGGGCAAAGTAAAAGCTCGTTGTTAGTCGATCGGAGGTTCTTGTCGTGCCTGCTGCAGAGATATTGAAAGTGAGAAGAGAGATACTCGGGAGCGTGTTTATGGTGCAGCAATGAGTAGAGCATGCACAGTGCCCGCACAGAGCGGCGCTGGCGTACTGGCAACCAGTGCAGCTTGAAGCGATAGGAAGAAACATGATCGAATTTTCGTAGGTTGAAGATAAATCTTATACAGTTATTGAAAAGACGATCAAGTTTATTTAGTTTATCAGTATTAAGATCGAAACTACACCCGTCACCATAGTCGATTATTGGGAAAATAAGGGTCTGCACCAGCAAAGTCTTGACCGGGATAGGAAGGAAATTTTTAAGCCGATAAAGGGATCGCAAGATCCCCGTGACTTTGCAGGAAACGTCAGTAATATGGGTTTGCCAACCGAGAGACGAGTCAATATGTAAACCAAGGTCTTTTACGCTGGAACTAAAAGAAATAACAGACCCATCGTAGATAACAGGTGGAAGAGTGCTTTTGTCCACTTTACACAAGCATCGAGATGTACCTAACAATACAGCCTGACATTTAGTTGGATTTACTGTTAAACCAAATTTGTCACACCAGTCTTTTATTGCTCTTAGATCCTGGTTTAACTCTTCGATGGCTGTTGGTAACCCCTCCAATCTTGCCTGGATATAAAGTTGTAGGTCATCGGCATACAGATGATACGTACTGCGAAGTCTTTTGGTGATAAGATTTATAAAAATACAGAAAAATAGGGGAGATAAAATACCGCCTTGAGGAACACCAGCATCGAGATTACGCCAATTAGATGACCTATCCGTGCGTACTGACTGCTGACGGCCTCGAAGATAGGAAGAAATCCATGTTAGCGCTTCAGACGAGATCATAAGGCCGGAGAGTACTGCCAGTAGGATATCATGATTGACGTGGTTAAATGCGTTCGAAAAGTCTACTAACACTAAAACGGTAATCATAGAGTTCTCGAAACCAGCTCTGACATCGCCTGTCACTTTTAACAGTGCAGAGGTTGTGCTATGTCCAGGTCTGAAACCGGATTGAAGTGGGGAAAGTAAGTTATTCTGATAAACAAACCTGGACAACTGCTTATGGACGCAGGCTTCGAGAACCTTTCATAAGAAAGAAAGGATGGAAATAGGACAAAAGTGTGAAGGATGAGTGGGGTTGGAGATTTTTGGAAGCGGACGAACGAAGGCTTTGCGCCACAGATTTGGGAATTCTGATGAATCAAGGGAAAAATTGATAATGTGGGTGATGGCAGTCAGGAGTTGGACTTGAATGGTGGTAATCATACGACGACTGATGTCATCACATCCCATGGCTTTTGATACTATAGACTTGATTGTCTTGTCGATCTCGTCTGAAGTAATTGGAGAAAATTGAAATGGACCTATATTAGGACGAGATAGGCTATTTAAATAACCAATGGTCTGGAATTTTGTGTAATCATCTAGTGTTACTGTGGAAGAGAAATGGAGATTTAAGTCGTCAAGACTAATGGCGCAAGGCAGTTCTTGGTGTTCATGCGACTTACCTACACCAATAGTTCCAAGGAACTTCCAAACATTAGGAGGGGATAAAGAAGCTACATTTTCGAAAATATGTCGGCGTTTAGCATTACGTATCATCTGATTGCAACAATTCCTAGCTGATTTAAAGTTGTCCCAATTAGTCACACACCGATTCCTTTTAAATTTTGTAAAGGCACGATCCCTGCGCCTCATCGCATCCCGAATTTCTGTAGACAACCAGGGGGCTGGTAGATATTTCAGTTTTGTCTTCTTTAGTGGCGCATGAACATCGTATAGTCTAATCAAGTTGTCATTGAAAATTGCGACTTTATCATCAACAGTAGTTGCTTCATATAATGGTTCCCAATTAATTTTAGCTGCGTCGATCTTTAGTTGTTCCATATTAACCCGTTCAAAACAACGATTATAAATGAATCTAGGACAAGGTTTAGGGGGCTTAAGGATGTAGGAAATATAGATGAGGTCATGATGGGAAAAGCCAGGAGCGGGAAGTTGACCATGGGCTTGGACTAAGGAAGGATTGGAGGTAAGGATCAAATCAAGCCAGGTATCTTCGCCAGTGATATTATGATGAGTAGCGGAGTCCTAGCTCAGAGTTTACAAAAAAATATATATATTTTGCACGTCTGTACCACCCGCCAACTAACAAAATATACAATAAATTACATAAAACAACAAAATAAAAGGAATGTAAGAGAAACGTAATATTTTACATAAAAGGAACAGGTTACACGACTAAACATTAACAAGATCACAAACAAGATTAAAACATTGTAGCCGGTGGTAAAAAGTGAAATAGTCCACTGATGAAAAAAAAAGGCCGAAAAAAAAGTACGCAACGTTTAAAAAAGGCTGCAAATCGGACTAAAGTCCGTAAAACGGCAACACTGCATATTATTAATTTTCCTGTCATTATCTGTAATTTCTAGATTAGTCGTAGAGTACGAGCCATGAGGAGTAACGTGACACGACATCTGGTGGACACAAGCGGAAATAGGTAGTACCTTCTATCGCTAACAGATGGCGCTAACAGCACGTACAGAATAATCTCGTTGGTTCGAGAAAGTTCTGGTGTCTTCCACTCACTTCTAGATGGCAGTAATTGGAATATATAAGAAGGCTAGTGGCGCAACCACAAGTCAGTTCCTATGACACTGTTGTGAAATAAAATAGTGCGTACCTCCTCAAAACGTGTTTGTGCGTGTTTAAGTTTAAGACATCTTTCTAACAGTATTTTGATTTGAATTGTTGCTTTTGTATGTGATTTAGTAGTATGGAAAAGAAGCGAAAAATTGATAGTGAATGCAGAAAATTCAAAGATCAGTGGAACATTCAGTATTTCGTAATTGAGTCCAGTAACAAGGCGCTATGTTTGATTTGCAATGGAAGCATAGCCGTTCTCAAGGAATATAACATTAAACGTCATTATGAAAAAAAAACATTTTCAAAATTACTCAAAATATACAGGAAGTTTGCGGACAGAAAAATTCGAAGCTATGAAGCGCGGATTGAAATCGCAGCAATCTTCATTTACAAAACTCAAAACTGAACAAGAGGCTGCAACTCGTGCCAGCTTTCGTGTGGCTCTTGAAATTGAAAAACGTGGAAAACCATTCACCGATGGAGAAATGATCAAAGAATGCATAATTGCAGTAGCCGAAGAAATGTGCCCTGAAAAGGTAAATTTATTAAAAACTGTCAGTATGTCAGCAAACACTGTGGCTCGAAGGGTAGAAAACATCACTGAAAATGTATCCTCTCAACTGTTCGACAAAAATGGACACGTTGAGTGGTTTTCTTTGGCCTTGGATGAGTCAACGGATGTGTCAGATACTGCTCAGGTGTTGATTTATATTCGAGGAGTAGATAAAAGCTATGAAGTGCATGAAGAACTTCTTGATATGTATTGTATTCATGGCACAACTACTGGTACAGACATTTTTAAAGTAGTTGAAATGGCCATTAATCAAAAGAACCTTCGATGGAAAAACTTGAAATGTATTACAACTGATGGAGGCAAAAACATGAGTGGGAAAGATAAAGGAGTGGTCGCTCTTGTGTCAAAGGCTGTAGAAAATGACGGTGGTTCAAATCCATTAGTCTTACATTGTATCATTCATCAACAGTCTTTGTGCGGAAAATGTTTGGATATGTCTGAAGTTCTGAAACCAGTCATATCAACTGTTAATTTTATCAGATCTTTTGGGTTGAATCACCGACTATTCCGACAATTTATTGAAGAGATTGGAGAAAATGACTTACCTTATCATACTGCCGTACGTTGGCTTAGTTGTGGGAAAGTCCTTCAGCGCTTTTTTGAACTTCGAGCAGTGATCGAATTTTTTTTTTAATGAAAAGCATCGCCCTCTTACTGAATTACAAAACAACGCATGGCTGTGGAAGTTAGCACTCTATGTTGATTTGACAAAACATGTGAACGAACTGAATTTGAGATTGCAAGGAGAAAACCAGCATCTTCCTGATTTATACACTAATATCAAATCATTCCGGAAGAAATTGATACTGTTTCAATCACAACTACGAAGTAAATGTTTTTCACATTTTAAAACATGTGAAATATTCAGCCACACCACTGAGACTGAGTTTCCTATCGATTTTGCAATCGAAACTTTGAGTGCTTTGAAAATAAATTTTGATACTTGTTTCTCGGACTTTGATGCCATTGCGAATCAAATTAAGATTTTTCAGAATCCTTTTGATACTGACATTGAAAACTAAAATTTAAAATTAAATTGACATTGAAAAAAATAATTGATCTACAGTACAGTGATATAATTAAGAACAAATATCAAAACTCATCTTTTAGGAATTTTATAAGGGTCTTCCACTGACACAATTTGATAATTTGCATAAATTTGCTCGTGGGCTGTTTTCTGTTTTTGGTACTACTTATTTGTGTGAGAAGACCTTCTCCAAAATGAAGTACACAAAAAATGTTTACAGATCTAAATTAACTGATGAGCATCTTAAATCTCTTTAAATCTCTTTTATCTCTAAAAGAGGCAAATTTTGGGTATTTTGGGTGGGTGGGTTTTTTTTTACCCGAGAGGCAGTACAAAATGCCTTTGAAGAATTTGTTGCCTCCCGTCCAGGTGATTTCTTTAAGAATGGCATCAATAAATTGCCACTGCGTTAACAAAGATGCATTGATTGCATGGGTGATTACTTCGATTAATACAAATAAAAAATAAATGAAAAATTCGTTTAAATTTTTTTATACATAACGGCAATTTCATAGGTAAAGACCTAATATAAATATAGTGTTAATATTTTCCCCGCAATTTTTCCAATATTTTACCCAAATCGGTCGAGCCGGTCTCAAGTAGCGAGACATTGGAATTGCAATCGATTTTTATTATAATAATATAATATATAAATTGATTGCAATTCCAATCTCGCTAGATCTTGAGACCGGCAGGACCGATTTGGCTAATTTTGTTGTTGAAATTTTTAACGGTTAAAGAAAATACATATTAAGATTTTCCATTACTTTGTAATTTTCTATATCAAATCACACATTTTATAAATTTATGTCACGTCCCACGGGAACGGGATAAAAAGTCCTATCCTATGTCCGTCTCCTGGTTCTAAGCTACCTCCCCACCAATCTTCAGCCTAATCGGTTCAGCCGTTCGTGAGTTATAAATAGTGTAACTAACACGAATTTCTTATAAATATATAGATGTGTATACTTATTATAATCTTAAATATATATATTGTATAGTATAAAAGTATTAAATACTTCCCGTTGTCTGGTCCCCGTAACACATATTCTTCGGAGCCAAATTGACGTGGTGTGAAGCGTCCATAGATATTATATTTTATATTTGAAATAAATATAATAAACCAATAAAAAAATCTACGGATCTGACATATTTAATAGTTCGGCGGTGACCCAATGCGGTTAACGACCTCTACGTGCTGCCAAACTCTTTTTGGAACGAAGTTCCTTATGGCGCGTTGCGAAAGGGGGCTAGACGGATAAAATTAAGACCAAAAGTTGTAACGACACTTTTTGCCACTCGAAATCACAATGTAATAATGATACAAAAACGACCTTATCACCTTGACAATAATGTAGAATTTAGCAATTACACATTGTGACTGTTATCGACATTCCTTCGACGTGCTTTCGGCCATCTTTGACTACTTAGTTCAACTATTTGACGCTAGATGGCTACCCTTGAAATTTGCATTTTATGCACGCAAATTTGCACCTTACAGTCAAATTCGTGTGATTGTTTCTTTCTAGAATGTTCTGCTACTCAAATAGGGATGTAATCATATGAATGTGTATGATGTTGGAAAATCGATAGATTCTGAAATCAATCAATATAAATAATATAGTTATATGTAAAAAGGGTTAAATTATTGATCGTGCGAACAAAAATAGTTTGCGACTGTACATGAGCATACTGTAAATTTGGCAGATAATTAATATAATGTATTATATCTATACAGATAAACAAAATTGAAGTAATTTTGTAATTTGTAAGTTAAGTTTGTAATTTGTATTTTCACTTAATGCATTTAAAAGTATGATCGGTACTTACAATAAAATATAAATTGTTAACATTTTTCTGTCCGTCTGTGAGTCTGTGTGTTTGTTCCGGCTAATCTCTGAAACGGCTAGACCTATTTTCACGGGACTTTCACTGGCATAATATATAGCTGATATTATAAAGTCTAGATCTTATAAAATAGGCTATATATATATATATATATATATATATATATATATATTCTTCTTCGTTCTTATTCTAGTTCTAGTTCTAGAACTTCGTTCCATCCGGAACAACAATGTCCCTCGACACCTCTCAAGTTTTTTATCTTATCAGTCGTTCGGGGTTTCTTACGATATTCTGATTCAACGCCGTCTGAGTTTGTGAGTAATGTTACATATGATTATAATCTGTCTCAAAATATATTATAGGTAGGCAATGTTTTCGTTCGTTGGCATTTTATATTTAGCAACAAACATATTTTTTGTAGTTAAATACATTTTTATTTTTTTATTAACAAAAGGCAACGCTATTGCAATTGGAAAATTGATGGGGTTATAATTAGCGATAGCCATAGTACACTTAATATTTACTGAGCTAAAAGTAAGTCCGAGTTTCGTTACTTTTAGTCGGAGAGCTATATTAGGTAGGTAAGTAGATACCTACAGCTTTGCTCTGCAGTCTGCTCAATTAAAATAAACAATTGCATTTTATTGTCAACTAGCTGGTACCCGCAACTTTATTTGCGTAGAACTAACGAAAACGGAACCCTATTTTTAAACGGAACCCTAAGTTACTTACTCCTTACAACTTTAGATATCTGCCAGTGAAAGTCTGGTAAAAATTGATTCAGTCGTTTCAAAGATTAGCCGGAACAAACAGACAAAAAAATATTTTTACTGTAGGTATTTTCATATGCATTTAGTGAAAAGCTGTTAATTTAAATTTACAAACAGACACATCAATTTTATTTATTTATATACTTAGATTTAACATAATAATACGTTTTGTGATTTCTTACCCACTTCACCCTCCACTGGAACTTTGGCCCCAAAGCTCCGTCCTTGATACATGGAACCGTCCGCCAGCACCAGCGTGCACGGTGGGCCCACTTCGCAGCATAATTGCTCATTTTGCTTCATATTCCTAAAAATGTATGCAGATTGCGGTGAGAACATAACCGACCATTGGATAAATATATCTAGATATTATATTATTTCATAATATGTGCCAATCCGCAGTAGTATAGCGTGGCAGACAACAGCCGGTAATAATGATATTGAAAATATACATTAAAATGATATAAATAACCTATTTATAAAATCAACATTCTAGCACTAGGAAAATATGTAATCTTAGTAAGTAAAACGCCTCCTGATTGGTCCAAAATCACAAAATCAGTTTATGATAATAAGTCGCTTCACTTTTAATACAATCAAAGTAAAATTAAAGTATTCTTTATATACGAGAATTGAGAGTCAGGATACCTCGAGCTGTGCGGGTGCAAAACCAAGCAAACTAAGCAGAGAACCTTAAACGGCGCAAATATGAGAACCTTAGTGGAGAACCTCATATTTGAACCGTTTGGGGTGGAAACCCTAAGCACATGGGGTCCGGGCGCACATAAGCTTTTTGGAGAAATATCCAATAAGCTTACTGAAGCCACCCAAGAAACCCGGGAACTACCTGGCACAACGGATATCCATTGCTATCCAACGAGGCAATGCGGTTAGTCTGTTAGGTACTATATGATAGATATTTCTTCTATTTATATATATTTGTAGGGATAGTTTTCTTTGTAGATAAGTCTTCTTTTTTAGTATATGTTATTTCGCTTTATCTTATTATTATGTATTTAAAATTAATATTGTTTAACAAATCTTAATTAAATTACTGTGGACCATACACTGTACAGTTTTAAAAACAGTTCATAGAAAAGTTCGATAATATGAACTATGATTGACAGCGGTCGGCCGTGGATCGAGACTGCATCGAAACTGTATTATTGTAAGACTTAATTATCAGAATCGACCTACTTACTGCACAGCGCATCATTGACAGGACATTGGACATGGGCGACGGTACCTCATCTCTTACCATCAGGCGATCCTTCTGTTCTAAATCCGATCCTAATTCTTAATCCATTAAAATAGCAGTATCTACGTAGAAAACTAATTTCTTGATTATTTTATATTCTTTGATTTTTATTAATTTAGGCTTAGCCAGTGTAGGTACTTGGTCTTAATGGTTGTGATTTGATTACTAGGTAGGTACTGGCGCCTTTAGCTAGATTAGTTTATGTTGAGTCAGCATCTAAATTCTAATTCTTATAAATTGTAATTCTCATTCTATTACCTACGTTTGTTTATTTTGTAAATTTCAAAACTATTCAAAATTATTATGATTGATAACGTGTACACACTTAACAGATATGGAAGTTTCTAAAGAAACCTGTATTTACTTAGTGGTGCTAATTATTATTAGATATTAGATATTTAATTCACAATCAAAAAAGTGATCAAAATATATTTCCTGTTACGGTTGAGTGTATATAATAATGAAACACAAACATTCTTCCGTGATCGACATTGAAGAATTATATGTCATTATTGTTGCCTTGATCCTGAGATTTATCTGGGACTATTTTTATGATAATTGGATAGTTACCTTTGAGGATATAATTTATTGCTTAAATATTTTTACATTGAGGTAGCAGATGTCTCGTTACTGCAAGTAGGTACTAACTTACAATAACGAGACATTAACTTCATTTTATCTTTTTCGAGTAAATAAAATTCAAACTTTTATATAGCCACAATATACATTAAGTAACTATTCTAATTGTATATTATGATTTGATGCCCCACTATTCGTATTTTAATATGTTAAAGTTAAGCTTAATTAGAGTTTGAATTTTATTTAAGTACTCGAAGAAGATATAATGGGACATTACAAATTACAATTTAAACCAAACCTAATCAGTTTATTAAAAGTGTACCTATACAAAAATTGTTACGGAAGTAAGTAGTGTACTAATAAAAGTGCGCAGTTATTTAGGAATTGTAAATAAAAAAAAGTAATAATTAGGTAATATCGCATGAATACAAATTTTTAAAAATGAAAAAAATCCTCCTTTAATCTTTAAATTATAAAGTCAATAAAAAAAAATCTAAAATTAGGTGTAAATGCTAAGTAAAGTACTTAGTTGCAAATTGTTCGTGAGGCAGAGACCAGAGTAACTTTGTTTGTATCTAAAGACGTCTCGTGTGAATTGTAGAAGTAACGGAACATAGAAATACATGAGGATCAATTGCTACACAAAGACATTTAAAGGTTAATATACTCACGACATTTAACTAGCCGGCCACGTGGTGATGTATGCGCTCACCACAAAAAACGGTGTGCTGCTGTCGTGAGTCTCAGTACGACAGACTGCCTAGAACGATTCGCACTTCGAACAGGCAATACTTATCAACGACATAACAATGAAACCAGTTGCCGTCCTCTGTCCCTTTCTGACTAGTCGGACTCGAAAATCCTCTCGCTCGCCAGCCACAAGGGTTTAATGAATACTGTGAAGTTGTTTAGGTTATATGAGTTATGGGAAGGTTAAATTGCTTCAAGTACGGTAACGGTAGTGATATTATGTATCAACTATTATTAATATCAAAACATACCTAACTACAGCTGGTAGTTGGGACGCATAGCAACGCGTCTATATTCTACAGTTTGTGCTTAGTATTTGAGTAGTATTTTTATAACTAGTTTTTGCCCGCGGCTCCGCTCGAGTTTATAAAGTATCCCACGGGAGCACATTACTTTTTAGGGATAAAAAGTAGCTATATATAATAGTATGTTATAATGTAGAGCCTAAACTAGGTAGTAGTTTAGGCTCTTTTAAAAATATTTTTCATCCCCACTTCGCATGTATGGAGAGCCACCCCTAAAATGTAAAATGATTATGATTTTATGATGCCCAAATTGAGGTCTATACACAGTCTTTAACTGTACCAAATTTCTATCTGTCTGTCTGTCCGCGCTTCTACATTTTGTAATTATGAATATAAATGGATGAAATGTGGTATAGTTATATATTGTGTACCCTATATATCTCAGTTTTGGTACCATAAAATAATAATAATATTTTATTTATATTTTAGAAATGGCTTATACATGTGAAAATATTTTTTCGTTCTACCCCATCGTGTGTGGTATCGTTGAACAGGAATTTTGAAATAAAGGCAAGGTTTCATACAGGACTTTTTTAAAAGTCAACCATTTTCGAGTAATCGGCCTCCAAAGTGGTTTGTAAGTTGATCCCCACCCCGTCATTTCTAAACTATAGAAGATATGAACTTGTAAGTTTCCTTGCTGATAGATCGTATAACTCCCCCACAACGATTTCGATGACGGTGGTTCATTGAAACCAGGCCAGTTACGCAGGAGTAATTTTATAGTGCTCAAGTATATGCGCAGTACACAAGAGCACTCTCTCTCTTCCTTTACTCTCAAAACCGAGAGGGACGGATAACCGACACGACTGGCGAGAGATCAGGCGCAGGTCTGACTTTTTACATGCATATCCGACGCATGGATCATCTTTCTTGTCAGACAATCAGGTGATCAGCCTATTGTCCTAACCAAACTTGGAAACCACATTTTTGTTGTTCCAATGCGGGAATCGAACCCACGACCTCCGACTCGAGAGCCAGGCTCTAAATCACTGGACCACGGAGGCTGTTATGATAGATCGTACTAAAAACTCTTTAGGAAAATTATTTTGAGCAAAATCGGCAATAACTTTTCAAGTAATTCCAAGAAAACCTATTGTGCGTAGATAGTCACGGAACGCTCCTAAGACATGCTTTTGGTTAGGTTTTTATCCCAGAGTTTAATGTTTACCTTTTTAAGTTTATATCGTGTTTTTATTTTTTTAACCTTTTTCCAATTTATTTTTACACTGGTCTGGCAAGGTTCAAGCCCCAACTAAATGACCTGGCTTTTTTTCCCCAACTCCTTGAATCTTAAACGAACACTATATCAAAATTTCAAATTGCCTCAAACATGTTTTTGGGGATTAATAAAATTACTTAAAAAAATCTATATTGACTGAGCCCCGCTTCTGACCAGCCAGACCTTCAGTCTCGTGTTGAGGTACAATAAGTGAAGTATAGGACAAGGTTTCCGCTTGCCTCAAACACCTGCTCTTAATTTCCTAGTAGCTCTCCATCTATTTATATAATATAACAGTAAGTTGTAGAATTTGATGATTTTTTAGTTAGAACATTGTGTCTTACCTTGAGAACTCAGGTTGCATGGTGAAAACTGTAGAGTGGGTACACCAGCTATTAACAATGGTGGACTAAGATGATTTATCAAACCTGTTTTATTGCTACCCGATAGTATTAGGACGGTCTTGAATTGTCCCAAATATTCCTTAAATTTGGCTATAAGAGACATAACTGGTCAATTAAATACTTATAGATTATAGAGTTGATTTCTCGCAAATTGTCGCACATAAATATTCATTAGCAAAACTGTGAATATAAATTTCGCAGAGCAGTGTAAACAGAGTCTGCATTCTCTGGATAGGTGGAGTTACGTAGGAAAGGAATTTAAATAAGGATCATTATTATGATTCGCTGAAAAGAAGAAACACCATAGACTATTTTATCCATACAAAAAATATAAGCACATAGGTATTCTGTATACAGTATAATATCATTCCAAGTTATTACAATTTAGTTATTTTTAAATGGAAATGAGATTAGCTACTAGCAGGATATAAATTTCTATAGAGCATATTATTATTATCAAAGAAGGCAGTAAATTTGGATTATTCTCATAGTCATACATTCGTAAACTTATTATGTGCTATACTACACAAATATTACTAATAAGATCTAAAAAACTGAATCCCTATTAAAGAAAATTTGGGTAAAATACTTGTGTACCTACTAGCAATTACACACATTGCCTACTTGGGGTACGTAAAATACCGATGAATATTACCAGTCCTATTTAATATTGGATAGTCAAAGAAGTCTAAGGACAAATTATCAGGAGCTTCTTGCAATTCGACAACTTGAATGATGTTTTTGGCAGGCGCTTTGTTGAGCCAAACTCCCGGCAAGTACAAGGTCACTTGAGGACCAACACTGGGCCAGTATCTGCCGAGGTTGTGACCGTTCACCAAGATGTATCCCTGAAATTTTCGTATCATAGAATAATGTTAAATTCAACTGAAATTTTTTTACCATTCTAAAGTTTATACAAGTTTGTTTAATACAATTTGTTACCTTTCCCCAGCCTGTGGGATCGATGAAAGTATCGAGTGGTTCTTCTCCATCAGGCAGTGTCAGGGTTCCTTCGAATAAAGCGGGCTCTCGTTTATTGCCATTTTGTTGAATTGCGCCATAGCTGACGTTCTTTTTCAAATTGAGGGGAAATCCTGTTATAATCCATGTTCCAACCAGGCTTTTGTTGTTTAGTGTTACTGGGCTTAGTATACCCTGAAAAAGATAAATGGTAATACGATGTTCAGATTAACTTTGTTCGAACGACGTTCTTAGGAGAATGTGAAAATATAAAAAAATAGATTATTTTTATACTCACTTTAAAGTCATGTAATCTTTGCCCGTAATTAATTCTTCCTTGGTTCTCAACAAGTAAAGACAAAGTAGATCCAGGTTTAGCCTTTATACTTAAAGTAAATAATTTCTGCATCCTGTTAATCACGCCTTGCAGTTCCTGCAAAGTATTTCAAGTATAGTTACGTGAAGATTCAAAGACGTACAAATGATCTAAAGATTTTGCTTCTATGCTCTGTTGTGTATCACTTACATTGTCAATAAAAACAAAGATCCAATCTCTAGGTTTTACAATTTGAAGAATACCATCAGTTTCGTTCAGCGTGGTTTCATATAGTATCAGGCCACTCCTCTGACGTAACTTTTCAAAAGTGGGCAGCTTGCGGCCTGTAACACTTTTGTAAGGCACTCCGAGAGCTGCCCGCCCTTCCGTCGAGAGCAGTCGCATTTTCAGGCTCAAGTCGATCTTGCCATACGCTCCCTTTTTGGATGGCACTGGTTCAGGGATTTTCATTACTTCAGGGTTGTACTAGAACATTAGAAAAACAAACATTTTTATTATGTGTTTTAAGGTTTTCAAAATCTCAGATATTATCTCGTTTTCTTTGATGGCGTCTTCTTGGGTTAAGATAATTAAATGAGAAATTAAAATATAACATGGCTTTACTTACTTTGATCAGTTCATTTCGAATCGCGATATATTTTGGCGATGGATCTCCGGCCTCTGTCAGAGGTGCGTCGTAGTCGTATGATGTGAGGTCTGGTTGATAAAACGATCCATAGTTGGCACCTAAATAAACAAAATGTTATACCTACTACAAATATTAATATAACAATAGTACTTTGTTTCGGAACTGCGGACTTTGTTTAAGAATTAACTTACCAGCAGAATATTCAAAGTTTGTGCCACCAAAGAACATGTACATGTTAAAATTCATATTATTGTCCAGCATGTCTTTCATTGTCTTCACGACGTTTTCAGTGGCTACTTGTTGGATATGCTCGCTCCAGTGTGTCAACCAGCCCGGATAGTATTCGGAGTTCATCAGGGGACCCACAGGCATGAACTCACGTAGATATTTGAAATTCTTGTTGACGTCATCAGCTGTTATAGATAATTGTAAAACAATGTTTGTGAATTACACAGACCACATGAGACAATAGTAATTTGCAATGATTGGTGACCTAAGCTTATTCAAGGTGAAAATTGCAAGCATTGGGTATTATCTATTTTTTTTACATTGTAGTACAATGATTACACCAGGCTGTATCTCGTTAACCGTGACAGCTAGAGAATTGAAATTTTCACTGATGATGTATTTCTGATGCCGCATATAAAATTAGTATTACATAATAAAACTCAGGCCTTTTCATCCGTTGTTCAATGATTTATACAGTATTCCACCACTCTTGAAATACTGTACTGCCTGGGACAGTTAGTTTTTAAATGTCGTATGGTTGCCCAAGCACATACGGCATTCTCACAACACAGCCAGCGTAGTCCAGATGAATGACAGGTCAATACGTCTGGGGCCAACCATGTGTGAGTTTCCTCACGATGTTTTCCGTCACCGTTAGAGCGTCTGTGTAATGTACTTGAGATCTGAAAAAGTCTCATTGGTACACGCCACAACCTGGGAATCGATCCTGCACTCTCTCGAGTGCGAAGCGAAAACGCACTACCCACTAGGCCACGGAGCTCTCCTATTATTACGTAATAGCAAATACTAATAATAGAATAAAATTATCATTATACGGGGCTCCCATTACAACAAACGTGGTTTTTTGCTGTTTATTGCTCGATATTAATAACGGCAACTGGTAGACGCTTGAAATATCCACTGAATATTCAGTTGATTCTCTTTGAAAATAAATTTTACACCAAGGTATACCCTGTTATTTCGGTATTTCGGCGTTGCTTAAAGAACTGCAAGCATAAGCCACTATGTTAATTAAAGTAATCACCATCATCACCACCATCATCACACCATAAATCGTGATATAATGATGGTTTAATAGGTACTTCTCATAGTATTTTACACCGACACGGATATCTTTGAACATTACTCTGCCGTTTATGGACGAATTTTCAAAATTCTTCTTTTGATGAATACATCAAAAGAAGAATTTTGAAAATTCGTTTTCGGTATAATCCGAAATTTTGAAATCTCGGATTATACCCAATAGGGTATAATCCGAAATTAGTCTCGTTGTCACCAAAGCGGTGATCTGATGATGGCATCCATGAGAAATCGAGGGAACTTCTCGAAATTTATATGAACACATATTATAGTGATTTTGACTTTTTAAGAAATAACCCAAGCATATGCTACCAAAAAGTAAGATTCTGCACCAAGTTATACCCTGGATCCAAAAGCACTGAACAGAACTCCTCAGTCTTTAAAGATACGCGTTTGGAAATTTCGACAATGTTTAAAGACCTGCAAGCATATGCAAGCATATTATGTAACTTACAGCCATGATCATCATCAGCTTATATACGATACCTAATGGAAGCTTGGCGCGTATTCAATTATACATTCGAACGTTTATTTTAAACGTTCTTAAAATGTAATAATAATAATTTAACAAATATCACTAAAAAGCGAAAAATTATTATTATTTTAAAACAAATAATTTAACCGAATTCCGTAAAATTGCACAAAAAAGTATGAAATAAAACTTATTTTCCAAATAATTCCCCTTTTAAATTTGGCTAAAATTTTAACTACATATTTCTCAACTCATTCTCCAAATTAAAATAGAACTCACGTTCAAGTTGGCTGGTACCGACTTCAAAATTATGAAGATTGAGTAGAGAAATAGTTAAAATTTTAGCCAAATTTAAAAGGGGAATTATTTAGAAAATAAGTTTTATTTCATACTTTTTTGTCCATTTTCACTTTTAAAGCAATACTTACTGTATCCAAAATCTACAGTAGTGAGTGTCTCAGGAACCGATCCATCGTAGAAATATGATTTGTAGTAGCCGTCTGTAGTGTATAGCAAAGCATTAGTTCCGACATGTTCCTTCATTACGTCACGAATTTGTTCCATGTACACTTTGTCAGCACCGTAGCTTCCATACTCGTTTTCAACCTGTAATTTTAAGTTTATTACTTACAAAATATATATTTTTTTTAAACTATCTAGCCTAAGCCTACCAAACTCTTTACGGTTTTCTTTAAACAATTATTGTGTTTGTGTAAAATGTAAAATAAGTATCTGAAACTCACTTGAACCATGATGATTGGGCCACCGTTTCCATACAAAAGCGGCTTAACCTTCTCAAATAATTTTGCCATCCATCTCTTTGTTTCTTCGATAAAATCTAGAAGTTTTTTAAAATTATCGATTTATGTTCATATTAAATGATAACATTAATGGAATTAATTAAATGAAAATTACCTTTGTCTGTAGTACGCAATTTTATGTTTGGATATTTGCCTAACAGCCAATATGGTAGGCCTCCCTGTAATTACAAAATTGTTGTTTTAAAATTACATAAATAGTTTAAACTATTCAGATACGTTAGTAGCGGTTTGTGGAACATTTTCTGTCTAAATGAAAATTTTAAATTTAGGCAAGAACGATCAACAACTTACCAAATCTCGCTCTGCACATATATAAGGCCCAGGCCGGAACAACACCAACAAGCCCTCTTCTTCTGCTATTTTGATAAACCTAACTAAATCTAAATCTCCTTCAAAGAATGTCTGACCTTCTTCGGGTTCGTGGCTACTCCATTCCACATATCTAAAAAAATATTAAAATTGGTATTTACTTTGATAATTTAAATAAGTGTTGGCGTAAATTTTTGAGTAGACATCGTCAGACTGCCAATATATTTCTGGCTATTACTACAATATTACAGAATATAGATACATACAGTAAACAGGCGTAAACATTTTCCGATACAGTCATTTTACTAGGTACTTAATATGTAATTAAGTACCTAGTTACCAGGGGCGTGCGCTCCATATAGGCAGAAATGCAGTGCTTTACTTGTCATTCACAGATATTTTAATAAAACGTTCGTACGTTTTAGATGACTTTAATTAATAGTAAATGAATTAATTAAAAAAATATAATAACTTAAAAATGCCTAATATTTTATAAATAGCAACTCATCTCATGCCGTTGCGTTCTGCGGGACATATCATCGCATGTATGTGTAATTTTCATACTTCGCAAACGCACACACCCATGAATATCGACATGATTATATAGCAAAACTCCCGCGGCAGGCTATGGCTCTCGGCTATCCGATCGCTTCCGAAAACCGCCGAACTGGCTTGTCGGAAATTATTCGTTGCCTATAATCCGAGTAAAAATAATAGACGGAAATCTAATAAATCACGTATGCACATTATGCATTTTTGTTTAGTAAGGTTTTATTTGTTTAAATAGAAGAAACGTTTTGTGTTTCGCGGGGGCCATATTGCATATCTCATGTGATAAGCATTGTTTACAATTTAATCGCTCCAGTTTATTTATAGTTTTCTTAAAAGATTTTTCATTTTAACATTTGAAAGTGTGTACATTTAACAGTTTATTACTGAGTTTATATAATAATTGTAGGGATTTGCTTTTACTAGTGCGTTTGTTGATTTTTTAAAATGTTATTTGATTGTGAGGTTTGTGTTGAAAATGTGTGTTTATTAAAAATTAAAAATAACAAGTTCTCACAATTGTCATTCAGTGAAAAGATTCAAATTCTGTCTAAAGGTAGGTGTGTACCCGAGTTACAACAATTAAACCAGCAAAAAAATAATGTAACTCGAAAATTTCATGTTAAAAGTTATGAAACGTATAACTGGCTGTGTGGTTGTGTACACACGATTAAATTATATTGTTTTCCTTGCATATTATTTAGTAATTTACATCGGGATATAGTAATCTCAAGTAACCGGAACCTTGAATATGTGAAAATTGAAGCTGACTGACTGGTGAGTAGTTATAATATTTCATAATATTATGCTTATTATTTTACTTATTAGAATTTCTTCCGCCGCGACGATCGATCGCTGTTTTGTCTGCGTTGCCGTAGAAGATGTACATGAATAGTAGTACATCTAAGACTTGCTCTGTTGGCATGGTTTCGACTTAAAGATCTGTCGCTTGGCTGTAGCTATGCTAAAAATCTATAAACGAAAAAGTTTTTGTGACCGAGTACTTCGCTACATACCCGGTGTCATAATCCTGTGCACGCCACTGCTAGTTACCTACATATATAGTAGGCATTTTGGATTTAATACTCACGTGGACACAGCATTTAATCCAGCCGCTTTTAGTTTCTGCAGCCTGTCTCGCCAGTATTCGGATGGCAGCCTGAAGTAGTGTAGAGACCCCGACATGATTCGCAAAGGTTTCCCATCTAGCATGAAATCATTTCCCACTATACTAATATTTCGCCCTACCTGAAAAGCGATCGTTGGCATGTATTTTTTTTAAAGATATCAATAACCATTAATAACCATTAACCAATATGAGTCTATGTAACTTTAATAAATATATAATTCCTTCATTCATTCAATACTAAATGTACAAGTAATAACAATTTATGTTCCTATTAAAGTGACTAGCTAATAGGTAGGTAATCGTTCTCTATATTTTCGTGCTATTTACAAAATGTTCCCTTTTCAATCTCTGAGAGAGAAGTTTAAAGTAATAGGTGTACCTAGTGACCGTAGCTTCTCCACTAAATTTAGAAAATTTCAAGAAGAAAAGTGATATTCATTGCATAAACACTAGAAATAAACATAAGCTAGATGTACCGGTGATAAGACTTAGCAAAGTAAGTAAATCTTTTAAGGGCCAATGTATACGCCTATACAATAGGATCCCAGAAAACATTCAAAACGTTTCTATTAATAAATATTAAAAGTTGTTAAAAAACGTTTGTGTGCAAACGCTTATAACCTGCCTCCCATTAAGGGTGGACAGGGATTAAATCTGTAGAACTTTTCAGACTCGCCTTGGCAAGGAAAAGTTTGGAGATTGACTGCCAAACTTCAGCGGCACTTGAAGAGGTACTCGAAGAAATCAAAATCAAAATCAAAAAATTTTTATTCAAAATTGGTATTTTTAAATACTCTTTTTGAACGTCGATACTACGTGATGCCTACCACCGGTTCGAGAACTAACCCAGCGAGAAGAGCCGGCAAGAAACTCGTCTGGGGCCATCTTTTACCAAAAAGATGGAAAATTATTCTTTTAAAATCAAAATTATTACAATGTTTACTTATGTCTATGTAACAAATAATAAGATAAGATAAGGAGCCACCTTATTCCCAAGGTGTGCCGTCTTGAATAAAGTCATTAATTTTATAATACGCTTTGGCACACAAACGTTCTTTAACTCCTTTTTTAAACTTATTAATGGGAAAGTTTTGAACCTTTTCTGGGATTATATTGTATAAGCGTATACATTGGCCTTTAAAGGATTTACTAACTTTGCTTAGTCTGAACACTGGCATATCTAACTTGTTCTTATTTCTAGTGTTTACACAATGATTATCACATTTCTTTTTGAAGTTGTTTAGATTCTTTCTTACATATAACACATTTTCCAAAATGTATTGAGATGCGACGGTCAGAACTTTTATTTCTTTAAACTTTTCCCTTAGAGATTCAAAAGTCGACATCTTATAAATAGAACGTATAGCACGTTTCTGCAGCACAAATATTGTATTAATGTCCGCAGCGTTTCCCCACAAGAGGATGCCGTACGACATTATGCTATGAAAATAGCTAAAGTAAACTAATCGCGCGGTCTCTATGTCGGTAATTTCTCTAATTTTTTTAACAGCGTATGCTGCAGAACTCAGCTTATCTGCCAATTTAGCAATATGTGGTCCCCACTGTAACTTACTATCTAATGTTATACCTAGAAATACAGTGGTGTCTACTAATTTTATTTTCTCATTATTTAATAGTATATTGGTTTGTGCCTGCGTAACATTTGGCAAGCTGAACTTTAAACATTTTGTTTTATTAGAATTCAACAGTAAATTATTAGCATTAAACCAATGTACTATTTTTGAGAGAGCACTATTTACCTCGTCATTGTTAGATTGTCGTCGCTTCACATTAAAAATTAGTGAAGTGTCATCAGCAAAAAGTACTATCTCATGCTTATCATTAACTAGAAGAAGAAGATAGGTAAGTTAGGTACTTCATAAACCATTTATATGAATAATTTTATTATTTATGGGTCTTTGATGTTATTTGATTTCATGGCTGGATAAATTAGTACTTTGAGTAACTTTGTTTATTGTTCATACTTCGTCTTGGAGCCAATATGAGTTGCATTTCGTGGATTATTTATTAGTAACGCCTACTTTATGTAACATAGTAATGATAACGACTTATGAAATTTCAAACAGATTCGTGAATTTGTAACGTAACACTATGCCACATGTGAAAACATTACTGATTAATTAGGTATAGTTAACATTGAAAAGCAATATTTTATTATGTACTAGCTGTTTCCCGCGGATCTGCCCGCGTATATATACTATCGGGTATCTCGCGGGAATACTGTACTTTTCCAGGATAAAAAGTAGCCTATGTTTTAATCCATAGCCTAAACTACTACCATACCAAATTTCATCAAAATCAGTGCAGTAGTTTTTGCGTGAAAGAGTAACAAACGTCCATCCATCCTCACTAATTTTCACATTTATAAAATTACTAGCTGTTTCCCGCGGCTCCGCCCGCGTAAATATACTATCGAGTATCCCGCGGGAACACTGTACTTTTCCGGGATAAAAAGTAGCCTATGTTTTAATCCAGAGTCTAAACTACTACCATACCAAATTTCATCAAAATCCGTTCAGTAGTTTTCGCGCGAAAGCGTAACAAACAAACTTACATTCACATTTATAATATTAGTAGGGATAGATTAAAATAATTGATATTGTACCTACTGTTTACAGGCGAACTTTATTAAAGCATTTTAGCTTTAGTAATAGAACAGTACTTAGAGGTTCGATTTTTTATATATTTTTAACCGACCGGGTTCAAAAAATCGTCGAAATGCTTTGAGAAAAGGTGGTCTGGTAGTGTCCTTGCTAGGCTTATCTTGGCAGATAATATCTATGGACGCTCTTACACCACATCAATCTGGTCCCGTGGTAAGTTCTCGAAGAATTTGTGTTACGGGTTCCAGACAACGAAAATATATTTAATACTTTTATACTATACATATATATAAGACTTTTATTATATATTACACATATATTAAAGCAGGAAAATAATATGAAACCCAGGAACACAGAAAACTTTTTGTTTTCTGGCGCAGGATTCGAACCCGCGACCTCCGGCTTCTAAGCTAAATAGATAATGGTACGGAACCATTCGTGCGCGAGTCCGACTCGCACTTGGACGGTTTTTTAAAGTCCTCTTTAATGCATATGAGCGAAATTACTTTGGTGCAGTGACTGGTTTAATGAGTATCAATTATATTTTCACTTTTTAGAGAATCAAGATAGCATCGACTTGGAAATAGGAACACTGTAGGTATACCTACTTAAATTATTAAGATTATCATGCAACATAATACATAAACACATTTTGTTTTTTAACCAACTTTCAAAAAAAGGAGACCGTTATACGTTCGGCTGTATATATTTTTTTTTGTATATTCAACAATTACTCCGCCGTCTGTGGACCAATTTTCAAAATTCTTTTTATGATGTATAGGGTATTAATATCTATTCTATTCCAATCTAAATAATTCCGAAATGGTACCTTTGACATCAAAATGGTGATCTGATGATGGGATCCATGAAGAATCGAGGGAACTCCTCGAAATTTAGATGGACACATATGGTGATTTCAATTTTTTCTGAAGTAGTCCTAGTATATGCTACTAAAAAGTAAGATTTTGCACCAAGGTATACCCTGAATCAAAAAGCACTGAACAGAACTCTTGAATCCTTATAGATATAGTTTTGGGGATTCCGGCGTTGTTTAAAGAATTGCAAGCATATGCCACTATATCAACTATAGTAATCATCATCATTACCACCATCATCACAACATACATCATCACATTATGATGATATAATAGGTACTTCTCATAGTATTTAACACCGACACGGATATCTTTGAACATTACTTTGCCGTTTGTAAACCTATATGCAAAATTATTTTGTTGCTGTAAAGGCTATGATTCAAAATTAGTCCCTTAGTCACCAAAGTGGTGACCTGATGAATGATAAATCGAGGGAACTCTTCGAAATTCATATGGATACATTTAGTGGTTTCGACTTTTTCTTAAGTATTTCAAGCATATTATGCTACCAAAAAGTAAGCTTTTGTACCAATGTATATACCTACCTTCTGACATCTGTCGGTAGCATTAAATACTGCTTGAATACACATAATTCTTTTTATATTTTTACCAGAGTTTGTTTTCTTCTAAGATATGTGAATGCTGTAAATATTTGATTTACAAAAACTAAAAAGTATACTTTTTTATGGCCTAATATTATATCATGTTGTTTTTTGATATTCTTATTGACTTCAATTAACTAATAATCGTTTTGATGATAAATCAGAATATTTTTTAAGTTTTGTAAAAACGCCATCTATCGCGCATATTACGAACTATGCCATTTATGTCGTCGTTTGTCGCTTGGCTTGAAAACTAATTGACGTAATATTGAACTAATTATTTCCCTAGTATTCTATAGTAATTTCAACGGGGAATTAATTATACATAAAGGTAACATTAAAATTATTATTATAAAAGGGACGTCAGCACACTACTATTTAATGTGAAGTTCATTAAAATATGTCGATATAGATTAAAAATACTTATTGTCTTTTTTGTTGTTAATATTGAGTTTTAATATTTAGTTTAATGGTTATTTATAACATTTTATTATTATTTTTTATAACACGGATCCCTACAAAAAAATTCAGACCTCTAGCGGAACCTCTTTGCGGAAGTCGCATACAAACTTTCATTCCCTAGTATACGGGGTTGGAGGATAAAAGTTTAAATTTTGACAGTTATTATTATGTTGGTTGAGTACTAATACAAATTTTACCTTTCTGAGAAATCCGGAAGTACCATATAATTTTGTTGATCATCAGTGAGGCAGTGACGAAATCAGAGGTTTTTAGATATCAATAAATCTGATGTATAAGAACTATGCCATCAAAACTTTATATGTTTAATAAGTCCGCTGCTGGGAACATATCCTGAAAATTTCAGCTATTTGGTATAATCCAAACCCAAGTTATGAAGGTTCACTAAATCGACGTAGTATTTCTAGTAGGGGTATTGTAGCGGCCTTGCGCTTCGCTTGGCTCATCTTGGCGAGGGCACTATTTTTTAGGCCAGATATTTTTTAGAACCCATTCAAGTTGGCTGGCTATAAGGGCTCAGGAGTTCTGTTCAGTACTTCTGGATCCAAGGTATACCTTGGTGCAAAATCTTACTTTTTAGTGGGATATGCTTGGACTACTTCAGAAATAGTCGAAATCACTATATTATGTGTCCAAATAAACGAAATCTGCAGACACGTAGCAGAGCGGAAAAAGCAATCGCAAGACGTGAATTTATGAGGTGAATAAAATTGTAAAAGTGGAAAATTGGGCACCTTAATTAATGTCTTGTCTGAATTTTTAAGCAGACAAGATATTTTAATTTTTTATTTCTACATTTTTTTATTACAGATTTTATTTGAACGGTCATTAGTTCTACTATAAGACATTTCAGGGCTATCCATTAATTACCTGACAGCCTGTATAAAGTTACATTGCTTAAAAATTTACTACATTGATTGACAACAGAATGAATAACAATATATGTTAATATTATTTTGTTTGTTTGTAAAGTGTATTTAATTATATCAATTATTATAATCAATTCTAATCCTAATAAATAAGTCCTTCACAACGAGTATTAGGAACATGTATTCAGCAAACTACGTTTATAATTCACGCGTTGTATTAATTGATTTATTTTTTATTCAATAATACAATATTTACATTAAATATGATGTAGCCGAGGAGAATATTCGGTTAAACCACTAATGTCAGAAACTAAAACTAGGTATTTAAAATTGTAATTTTTTGGTGTTAGCCGAAGTTTCATGTGGAAGGCTGTTGGATATCAAACTTTATTGTGTATTTAATGTTTATGTATTGTATAAAATCACTCGATAAAATTTAGCTTTGTGCTAAGCGAACGAAGTTGCGGGCAAAAGCAAGTTTAGATTTTGTAACCGCTGAAATATGCGAAATATAAAATTTTGAAATGTCGTCTTAGAATGAAACGTTAAAATGTGTAATGTCAAGTGTATGTTGTGTAATGTGTATGTTGTAGTGCGTATATTCTGCAGTACTTCGACCGCATATTATAATAATATTATTTTTGCATTTTATTATTTAAACCATCCATGAAAAAGGCACAAATTTGGAATATAGATTCTTAATGACTTAACAATATTGGATACGTGGAACTTTATTTAACATACATACGTTTTGTTTTTTTTTCAGCGTTTTTAGCTTGGGGAAACTAAAAAGCTTAATTTCTCGAATCGCAAATGACTAAATTTCGTACAAAATTAGGAATTAGACCTATTTTAGTGGTCTTAGTCAGAAAATAGTCATTTGTCACACATTAGTCAAGTCTTTTTGTACTGGACGAAAATGACGTAAATTATGTTTTCATACTCTGGAGGCTGCCCCAGATATGATAACATTCGTATTTTAAACTTTAAATAGATTTTTTCACTTTTATGGCCATTAAAAAAACAACCACAAATTATCGGATTGTTCGATTTGCGAGAGGCAGAAATGGCACAAACTTAATAATAAGCTCTCTAGGGACTACTCCACACGCAAAAATTTAGCGACTTTCAAAATGTTTCCCTTTTATGTATTTATTTTACGTTATCATTAGTTTCCCGAAGTTGTATTTTATGTCGTAAATATTAGTGCAGATTTTAAAAAAATGGGTAAAAAAAATACGGAGTTATAAAGTGTAATATAATATGATATAATAATGAGTTATAAATAATAAAGCAAAAATATGTAGTGATATATGTATTATTATTTATATAAAAAACAAGGAAGATAAGTAATATATTGATTTGTAATGAGATTTGAACCTAGACGCTACACTTTGCCCCGCTAGGCTATGAAGCACATTACTATATCGTCGAAATTACGCTTTTGTACATTATGGACAAATCACTTTGACGAAATTCGCGCCAAGCACCCTGCAGTGCAGGGCGGCGCGTCCCCCACTCATCTCCTTCACCCCCTTGAATACTTCATAGTTGGCGACTCACCTCGCCTTAATAAAATCTGATAGAAGGCTACTGGAACTACAACTACCTACCAGGTATTTTGGTTGGGGGCGTCACCAAAAAGGAGCACATTACCAAGGGCGTCACAGTTACAATGAGTTCGGGAAGTCCTGATATAATTGATTTAACACAATACCTCAGGATTCCTCACGCTCAGTTGGCTTTCATCGTAGGATTCTTTCACTTCAATGACGGAGAACTCGCCACTCTTATTAGGCTGGGCCCGTAAGGTCGTTAAGGTGGAACAGCAGATTATACTGGCGAGTACCACCACAAACTTCTGGAGAGTATCCATTGCTTATCTGTAATAGTGGTAAATGTACTAGGCTGAGAAGGAATACAGATGTGTGTGAAAACTCTCAGAACACAAGAACATAAGATGGAAATGCAAATTATTACATTCGTAGACCGCAAAAGGACAGAATAAGCTCATATGTATAAATACCTAATAAAATTTGTATTACTAAGGATGTGATAGCAATTTCCTCGAAGAAAATGCTTAAAATGATTGGACAAAATATGTGAAATGTCACTTTTGTAGTTAGCAAAGAACAAAAATATAATTTGAGCTTCAGATTTGATCGATCATCTAGACTATCAATAATTATATTCCTTCATCGTGCGGCAGTGTCAAGTGTCAATTGTCAACTGCATATTCGTTCCCGCTGCTTATAACGACAGCGGGAACGAAAGGACAAAATTATTGAGGTATCTCGAAGGTAGTAAGGACTTAGCTCTTTAGAAGCCTGGCCACCTTATACTTAGTTTACAGAGTAGGTAACTGAGAGAACAGGAAAGTATCATATTATAAACAGAATATTGATATCACTGTTTACCGTCGAGTGACTTTCAGCGAAGAACAACATGTAAGTAGGTAAACAATGTTGTCGATGAATTATTGTAAAGATTTATGACAGATTATATTTTGTTATTTGTTTATCACACTCGGTGTGCTGTGCTCACTGTTTAGGTATGTTTTGATCGTTAAGTTTTTCTTTATTTCTCTTCTTAACTCGAAGTAGGGTCTAAGTTAAATAAAATGTAAGTAAATACACATACATTGACAACCTCAAATATGAAATTTAAGTTACAGTTTTCCATTTATAAGCAAAAAATATTTGATTATTATTTGTGCCTAATCGTAAAAAATAATAAATAAAATTATAAATAATAATAAATTCCTACAAAATAATAAATTTGGCATTTAATTAAGTGTGAAATTAAAAAAACAAAGGTTAGAAGCATCTTACCGGTCGCGTGGCAATGACCCGCACTGGCAGAGGCGGTGAACTGTTGGCTCCGACTTGAGTGTGATGTGGCAGCTAGTTTTACTGGCTAAGCGACTTTACTAGCTACGTACTGTAGTGGCTAGGTGACTGTACTGGCTAAGTAGCACTAGCCATCGCATGCACACGACCGCTCACACGTCTCATCCCAGGAACACTCAATAATTATTATTGAATGTGCCCGTTAAATGTGTCGCGGGCTGGGAAGCGACTAGCGGCTACGCTTCATTAGTATTCTTATTTATAATACAATAATTTAAGTACAACGCACCTTGCGTTAATTGTATTTATATGCAAATATTTAGCAACATTTTAACAAAAAATACTTTTGGTATTGATAGCAATTGCGGATAAATCGACGGCGCCTAATATTTTATCGGAACTGAAAAATAGCAATTTTTTAAATACTGTTATGGAGTATATTATTATAAGATATTTTGATATCACGTTTCAAAACAAAACATCAGTCTGTCCCGCCAATACCAACCTAACTACAACTTATTTATTTATTTATTTATTTTTACACTTTCTGAACAATGTACAATGGCGGACTTAATGCCATAGGGCATTTTCTACCAGTCAACCATAGGGTGGTGACAGAGTCAAAATACCAAGGTGCTTTCCATCTAGAAAAATACAAAAATTTAACTATACGAAAGGTCGTGTAAAACTAATGATAAAAATAGATACAATAATATTCGTAGCAAACTAGATAAATTTTACTAAAATTAACATAATACATATCAAACTAATTATACCTACATACTATACTATAATTTACAAGTACATAAATGATTTATTAAACATAATATACATTATACATATACCATACTGCATAATTACACGATACTAACCAACCAAAAATTATAATAAAATGTTCATGATTCTGCAAAACACTTCAAATACAACTGTCGGACTCTGCGCTTAAACGTATCTCTGGTTGTGGACATTCTGATTTCCGTAGGAAGAGCGTTCCAGAGTAGAATAGACTGGATGTGGAAGGAGGAATGGACTAGACTAGAACTATGTTGGGGACAAAGGAGAAGTGCATTATTTGAGGAGCGGAGGGATTTATCATGACTACTAGAAAGATATTGGAAGTGGGACTTTAAGTAAGCAGGAGAATTGGGTGAGTTAAGGAAAGAGCATACACAGGGCTCGCACTGAGCGACGTTGGCGCACAGGCAACCAGTACAGCTTGGAGCGAAAGAAGGATACGTGGTCGTATTTCCGGAGATTGTAAATAAATCTAATACAGTTGTTAAGTAGTCGGTCATATTTGTCGAGCTTGTCTGCATTGAGGTCAAAATATCACCATAATCGATTATAGGGAATATGAGAGACTGTACCAACAAGGTTTTGATATGTGTCGGTAAAAAGTTTTTATGTCGATAAAGGGAACGCAACGTGCCAGTAACTCTTTGACATACGGTAGCTGTCTGTGTTTGCCAATTGAGAGTACAGTCGATGTGTAATCCGAGATCTTTCACACAGGAGCTGTAGTTAATTATAGAGCCGTCGAAGATAACTGGTGAAAGCGACCCCACATCAACCTTGGCCATAATACGAGGACTGCCCAACAAAATAGCCTGACACTTACTTGGGTTAATTGTCAAACCGAAGTTTTTACACCAGTCCTTTATGAAATTAAGATCACAGTTAATCTCATCGATAGCACTTGACATACTATCCACTCCTGCTTGGCTATAGAGCTGAAAGTCGTCCGCAAACAAATGATACATACTGCGAAGTCTGAGAGTAACATAATTAATGAATAATGAGAAGAGCAAAGGAGAAAGAATACCGCCTTGAGGGACGCCAGTGTCTAGATTACACCACGAAGAGGAGGACTGGTCCGTGCGTACCGACTGTTCACGCCCTCGAAGATACGAAGATACCAACTTATATGTGTGGTTTGATTTATTGTTGATTTAATACTAGGTTACGTTAATATTACGTTGTAATATTTTTTTATATTTACTTAAATTAAAAAAAAAACGGAATAAAGTATTGAATCGGGCAGAATCGATTGCTGGGATTGTCATATTCTTAAAGTAACGTAAGTGGCAGTTCCGGCGATTATTCCTGATATAATAGGTCTTTACCTATGAAATTGCCGTTCTGCAGTACTGGCCATTTCAAATCAAAATAATTTTTGTTTGGCTAAGAATTCTAATTTCAAATTAATTTTATTTAAAAAACATGAAATTATTTTTCCAAAAGTAGTAATTTGTTTATTGATCAGTGTTACATTTTCATCGCATTTCAATATTTTTCGTCATCATGGATACGTTAAAAATTCGAGTAATTGTGGAATATGAGTACCGTCGTGGCAGCAACGCGGCACAAACGGCACGCAACATCAACCACGTTTACGGAGCTAACACTACAAACCAACGCAACACCTGTTATTGGTTTGCTCGCTTCCGTTCTGGAAATTTCGACCTGAAAAATGAACCTTGCGGTCGTCCGAAGACTTTGGTCAACAATGACGAATTAAAGGCGATTGTGGAAGCTGATGAAACACAATCTACGGCTGAATTAGCAGCAGCTTTCGACGTTAGCGTCAAAACAATATTGGTCCATTTGCGTCAAATTGGCAAGTTAAAAAAGCTTGACAAATGGGTTCCCCACGAACTCAATGATCGCCAGCGCGAAGTAAGCGTCGAGACGTGCCTTGGATCCTGGTTCAGCACCTAAACAATGCCCTAAACGAAAACTTACCCCTAGAAAAGTGATGGTCACTGTTTGGTGGTCTAGCGCCAGTGTGATTCATCACAGCTTCTTACCAAACGGGGTGAGCATTACTGCGGATGTGTACTGTGAAGAACAGAACACAATGATGGAGAAGCTGGCACATCTCCAACCAGCATTGGTCAATCGCTCGTCTCCGCTGCTCCTGCACGACAACGCGCGACCTCATACTGCACAGCAGACGGTCTCCAAGTTGCAAGAACTAGGGTTGGAAGCTCTCCATCATCCGCCCTACTCACCAGACCTTGCGCCTACAGACTACTACTTTTTCCAAAATTTGGATAACTTCTTGGCGGGAACAAAATTCAATACCCGAGAGCCAGTACAAAATGCCTTTGAAGAATTTGTTGCCTCCCGTCCAGCTGATTTCTTTAAGAAGGGCATCAATAAACTGCCACTGCGTTGGCAAAGATGCATTGATTGCATGGGTGATTACTTCGATTAATACAAATAAAAAATACATGAAAAAAATTAGTTTAACTTTTTTCATACAAAACGGCAATTTCATAGGTAAAGACCTAATATACCAACCTAGACTATCGGAATCGTCATCCGAAAAATTTTTGGTTATGCAGTTCCCTGCATCTAAATAATCGGAAGTGCGAGTAAGGATTTAAAAACAAGCTAATTTAGGTACGTGGTATCCAAAAATCCAAAATTTTAAATAGTTTTACGAGCAAAACTATTTAAAATTTTGGATTTTTATCTAATGTATTAATTTGTTATCCTAACATGAACATTCATAAAGATCTAATGAGAAAGAGTTACTTATGTGAAAAATATACTTTAAATCGCTCGCCTTAAAAAGTTTCCTTTTTGAAGAAAGAAAGTAAAAAGTTTTACTTTGTTCCAAGATCCACGTCCACCGCATAAACCTCGTGTATACTATACATCGTAGTAGGCATACGGCTAGTACTGACTACTGATAATAATACATGACACGACCGAAGATAATAAATTAATATTTCAAAAAATTTAAAGAACACGCCCTTAAATTTACAACCATAAACTACATACTAGACATGCAATTTATTTATAATGCTCCTTTCACAATAACATAAAATGTAATGTGGCTTGACAGTAACTTTTTAACCGACTTCCAAATAAAGGAGGCGGTTATACGTTCGGTTGTATATATATGTATATATATTATTATTTTTTACTGCTTAAATTGAATTATACGAGTTGTTTAAGTTAGCGGGTTACTGAGGGTAGGGACTTGGGAGTACCTACACTTCACCTCTGACGTAAGCTTCAGTAAACATGTGTTACACACACACTACTGTGTGCAAAAACGCGTATCCTAATTTGGAGTTGGTGTTACGCCTGACCACCAAGTTCATCAACATCGGGGCAGTAAGAACATTGTACGAAGCGCATGTAAAGAGTCACTTGGAATGTAATTCTGTTGGTCGCTACATGAAGATAAATAGAAATAAATAGAAAGACGCTAAATAGAAATTAATGTTGGAGCGAATACAAAATAAATTTGTCAGGTACTTGTACTTGAAGATGTATGGCGTTCACCCTGGATATTCTTTGTTGTATCCGACTCTGTTTGTGCTGGGTATGACGGGCTACTATAAACTAGAAGTACGCAGGGAGGTGGCTCTCGCCACCTACTTATTTAAACGCAAGGCAAAGTGCATAATCCTGCCGTTATCGAGTCAGTGATTGTGCTGTGTATTCCGGATAAGTACGCGCAGCACCGCACAGTGGGTCGAAACGAGAATTTGGGGGACTTAGGGACCGATTTTTCTTTGTGCCAATGGATAAAGCTAATTAATCTTCACAAAAGTTGTTCTGTGCAATTTTTTCTTTTTCATAAAGTTACTCTAGGGATATTTCATGCAAATAATACGATAATAGAATAATACTTGTAATTAGGTACTTAAAATTAAAAAAAAAAAAACTAAACAACCAAACAAACCAGGTTCCATGAAGACATTATGATCGAACCTTAACTCACTAATATCCATTTGACAATAGTAAATATTCCTTTGTGTTTCTAACAATCGCTTAATAACACAATTAACCGAACAAGATTCCAAATAAAAAGCTTAAGTAATTGTATAAGGGCTTACACTACCCTCATTAGCGTTAGGATGGCATGGAACATAATTTATCTCTGTTAGATCTGAAAGATTATACAATGACCGTAATAGTTATTCCAAAATTAGTTATTGCGTACTACTACTTACATATTGTGACTGTGTCAAATAAGGCAGATTAACTTCTTTATTTTGCTATAATGGATGGTCTAGTGAATAGGGGAGGTCAGCTCAAAGCGGCCACCTTAACTGTCAATTAAAAAAAAAGACGAAATATTATATATTTCAAAATAAAAAATGTACCTACTACCAGATAGTGCATTTATTATATTTCTGTTATGTATTATTCATATTGACCTAAATCTTAAAATTAGCTCATGATTCACATATTACGACAACCTGTCAAAAAACCGCTTTGCCCGAGGGCCCGCCTAAAGCGGCCATAGGGGTAAGGGCAAAGTGGCCAGCCCAAATGTTCACACGAAATGGTATTTTTTTCTTATATATAAATGTATTTTTTGATAAAATGAATGCTAAAAATGTAGTAAAAAAGGTATTTATTAAAAACAAATTAACAAGTGGTATCAAGTTGGTCTCAGTC
Source organism: Phengaris alcon alcon (assembly GCA_037179445.1). NCBI lineage: Eukaryota > Metazoa > Arthropoda > Insecta > Lepidoptera > Lycaenidae > Phengaris > Phengaris alcon. The sequence goes on from JAYRCH010000589.1 coordinate 3,281,400, forward strand.
TCCAAATTTTCATAACTATTCTTTAAACTGCTATCTATATAGCTTAGAGCTTCAGTCTTAAATGTATTTTTTTTTGAATACGCAGTAATTAAATTTATTATTCATAACATTTAAAAGTAGTATTACACAATTTCTATTAATTCTCTTAATTCTCTTCCAATAATCAGAACATTTTTTTAAACAAAATAATCAACTCTTCTAAAATAAAAATAGTCAAAATATATCAATAAAACTTTGTTCTTCTTAGTAAACTTAAAAATACTTAATGAGATCAGATTTCTTGGCAGTTGTCACAGAAATAAGCTCCAATGCCGGAGTATGTCGTACAGGCTTCATGAGCCCACAACTGGCAGTCATCACAGCGAATCCAGTCTTCTATAGGCGGATCTTCATACGGCTCCATACAAATTAGGCAAACGTAATTTTGATTTTTGGTAGTAGTTTACGTTTCATACTGTCATTATTAGACATTGTTTTTTTTTTCAGAGTATATCCACGCGTTTTTGTTTCTCTTTGTATCCCCGATGATCCTGCTTTTCCAGACAAATTTTCCTTGAAGGACTTCATCACTCTTTTCTCTTTGTCAGCATCCCCTTGTGCTTCCCATCCCAGGGGTGCTTGTTAATATTTCAGCTCGCTGTGCTCTCCTGCGTCGACCATTAATATTTAGCGGCATTTTTGGCAATGGTTTCAGAATTATAGGGCTTATGTAACATTTAGATATTGGCGACGATGTTCCCGTTATAGGCGGTGTAATAGGTTTATCTATATTCAGAGTGGGTTCGCTTAAATCAGGGGTGATTGCGTTAGCCGCATTGAGTAAAACGTTATCCAGAATTAGTATGTCTGGTCTTTTAGTCACTGAGGATGAAACTTGTAAATTTTCAGCGAAAAATGTCTTTGGAACTAGTTAGATCATTGCTCATAAATTGCTCAATAACTGAAGATGATAACACTTGAGAGTAATTTCTGTCCATTATCAATTGGTCAATGATGGAAGGAGACGGAGTTCTGGAGTTAATGTGAAAGAAATATGTAACACATCTTTTTCCCAAATAACATGGTGTTTTGATGAGATGCAACCTTTATACAATTTGAAAAATGTCAACTACTTTCAAGGATTACCTGACTTAAGCATGTTCAATGGTAAGGAAGCCAATTTGATTATAATAGATGATCTGATGAGAGAATCTGATGGTCGCATTGTAGATATGTTTACAAAAGGTAGTCACCACAGAAATTTAAGCGTATTTTATATAACTCAAAATCTGTTTCATCAAGGAAAAGGTCAAAGAGATATTTCGTTAAATTCGAGCTATATAATTTATTTTAAGAACCCCCGTGATAAAACACAAATTCGATATTTAGCTCGTCAAGTCTCACCTGATAATGTTAAATTTGTTCAAGAAGCTTACAAAGATGCAACGACAGAGGCACATGGTTATTTGATGATAGATCTCAAACAAGATACAAATGACATGTGTCGTTTTAAGACAAATATATTCCCAACTGACAAAAACTGTTCAGTTTATGTACCGAAAAGAGGGTTTAAATACGATAAGAACCAACAAAGTTCTATCATTTACAAATAATGCTGGGAAGCTTAAAGACGCAAAAAAGCTTTATTAAAATCATGTGATGAAGATGAAATAAATTGTATATGTGAGTGTATTCATAATGTGCTACAAGGCAAAGTCCCATTAAAAGAAAAGGATAAAAAATCTTTAAAACAATATATAACATTACTCCGAAAGCTTGTTCGTAAAACTACAACCAAAGTTAGAAAAAATATAATTGTTCAAAAAGGTGGTGCATTTCTACCTATTATTTTAGGTTCCATATTAAGTGGATTAGTAGTGGTCTTGTTTAAAATGGAACACGCTAAGAAAATGTTACTGGTGGAACCAAGTTTGATTGATAAAATAAACGAAAGAAACGAGACTCACGAAAATCCTAAATCACGATTAGATGCTGAAATGCAAAATATTATTAAAAGTAACGATGACGACAGAAAAAAATGGATTTTATACTTACAAACATTACAAAGGTATTTGCACTTCATTGGAGAAGATCGTCAGCCTTATCAACTCCCAATAATAACCTCAAATATGGATTTATCTGAAACACTTTTGAAAAAAGAACAATATGATAAAAGTAGTGGCCCAAACTACAAAGATCCAATTGTTGATCAGACATCGAGTAAAGAAGAAGATAGACACAAAGAAAGCGACACAGTTGAAAATAAATCTATATACTCAAAACAACACATATTAAGTTTAATACCTAAATCTTACATTAATAAAGGTGAGTCATTATTAAACTTCTTATTAACAAATCAAAACAAAGTACACTGGAACGATGATGGTACAGTACTAGTGGATAGTAACAAAATAAATGGGAGCAATATTGTAGATTTAGTCAATGATTCATTAAGACCATTGAAAAGAAGTGATCCAATAGGATGGGAAAAATTTGCTAAAGCTTTGAAGGATCTAAAAGTCCCACTCACTTATATTGGTAATCCGAAGAGAAGTGAGTATATTAACCAACTTCAGTTGAAAGATTTTGGTGAAATATCTGGTGGCGAGGAATATTCTACACCTGCATCTGAAAACAAGTATACTAGAAAAATAAAAAAGAAAATTGATTGGGAAAAATGGACGAAAAATGGACCCCTACTAGAAATTCACAATATTTATTATGATGCATCACACCCTGCTGGTTGCAGCAGTATTGACATACTTGCAAAAGATATGGAAGGAAAAATGAATAAAAATGATGTCAAGAAATGGTTGCAATCACAAGAAACGTACACACTTCATAAACCGGTTTACAAAAAGTTTCCTCGAAACAAATATATCGTATCTGATCTTAATAAACTGTGGCAAGCAGATTTAAGTGACATGCGAACATATTGTAAATATAATGATGGTTATAACTATATATTGTGTGTTATTGATGTATTTAGTAAGTATGCTTATGCGAGACCTATGAAAAATAAAAATTCTTTAACAATCAAAACATGTTTTGAGAGTATTTTTGAGGAAGCTGATACAGTTCCAACTCACATACAGTCTGATAAGGGTACTGAGTTTGTTTCCAAAAATGTTCGTCAATATTTTAAGAGCAAAAATATGAATTATTATACGACAAATAATCCTGATATAAAGGCTAGTATTGTAGAAAGATTTCAAAGAACACTCAAGTCAAAAATGTGGCGTTACTTTACACATAAAAATACATACAGATATATATAAATATTTTACAAGATTTATTATATGCATATAACCATAGTTTTCATTCAAGTATTAAAATGCCTCCATGTGGTGTAAGTTCTAGTAACATTATGACCGTTTGGAACAATTTGTATGCTCGAGAAAATAAAAGGTCATTAGGAGATATCTCATTACCAAAGTTTCACGTGGGTGATCATGTTAGAATCACAAAATACAAACATATCTTCCAAAAGGGGTACGAATCTAACTGGAGTGATGAAATTTTTATTGTTTCAACTGTAATCCCTAGATCGCCTTGGGTTGTGTACACCTTAAAAGATTTACAAAATGAAGATATAGAAGGTACTTTTTATGAAAGAGAATTACAAAAAGTTACTCCACCTAGCCCCACTTCAGACCACAAAATAGATAAAATAATATATTTCTTCTCGATATTCTGGTAGCAGAAAGCAGGTGCTTGTCAAGTGGAAAGGTTATCCTGATAAATTTAATAGTTGGGTTTTGGTATCTGATTTAAAGCAGATATAATGAAAGGAAGTTTTTATTTAACATTACTAAGCAACAGTTCAATGGAATATTTTCCAGATAATATGACGACAAGGTTTTCAACAAAATTACCAAAATCAATTAAATTAGAAGGGGAATGGACTGTAGGTGTTGTTGAATTTCAGTACCCATGTACAATGTTTACTGTTCAAAAACATGAAAATATTGTTTATATTACTAAGAAAATGTTAATGCCAAATGAAAAATATCCTTCAATTGTTCACTATAAAAAAACACATCCCCGCTACCAACTATGATAATATTAATCACATTTTAACAGCTTTAAATAATATAAGAGAAAAATTTACCTTTCGTTACGATGAAATATCCAAGTTTGTATCTGTGACAATTGCAGATGATTCAATTATATCCTTGTCACTATCACCTCAGGTATTCAATTAGGGTTTGAACCTAATAGAAATTTTGTGGGAAAGACGTTTGGCAAACGTCCTGCAAACTTACATCTGGGATTACCATCACAACTGTTTGTTTATTGTGATATAGTGGAACCACAGATTGTTGGGGATGTTATGAGCGCTTTACTAAGAATTATACCACTAGATCCTTCAAAATATATATACGGAGCAAATAAAATGCACGTGTTTTCCCCTCCTCACTACTTACCAGTCATGCGCAGAGAATTCGATACAATTGAAATAGATATAAGATCAAACACCAGTCAAAAAATACCATTCCAGTTTGGAACAGTGTGTATTAAACTACACTTTAGAAAATTATAATGTATACACACAATAACATAAATTGTCCGTACGAACATTATTATACCCATCAAGCTGGTTCTGGAATAGGAGTCGTCTACAAAGGAGCTCCTTATCAACGCGGACATGGCATTGGGGGTTTTTTAGGAGGGTTATTTCGATATGTCTTACCTTTGCTTTCTAGTGGTGCTAAAGCGATCGGAAAGGAAGCTATGAGTGTGGGTGTTGGACTTCTATCTGATATGGCACGTGCACGGCCCATGGATGAATCAATAAAATCACGACTTAAGGAAATTAGTTCAAATTTGAAAAGAAGGGCAGATCAAAAAATTGATAAATTAAACATGACTGATTCAGGATATATAACTAAAAGAAAACGTCTTGAAACAGCCATTCGTTCATCGAACGGTAAAGGAAGAGGTGCTAAGAGACAAAAATCAACTCGTCAATATCAAGGAGATATATTTTCATAAATTTAAAAACTATGTCTTTCTTACATAGTCACTCTTGTGAATGTATAAAATCTGAATTAGATTTGTTTGCTTTACCATCAACACAAACAAGCATAGAAAGTGGAATGTGGGTGCACTACAAACCAATATCATCTTTAGCTGACGATGGCCCCATAGAATTTCAAGTCCCTGCAACTGGCGATGATTATATAGACTTGTCACACACTCTGATTCATTTAAAAGCAAAAATATTAAATGAGGATTCTTCAAAACTGGCAGCTTCAACTGTTGTAGCACCTGTAAACAATTGGCTTCATTCAGTTTTTACTCAACTCGATGTTTATTTGAACCAAAAATTGGTTTCACCGCCAAATAATACATATGCTTATCGAGCTTACATTGAAACTCTTTTGAATTACTCACCCAATGCTAAAGAATCTCATTTAACGTGTAGCCTTTGGTACGAAGATACAGCTGGTAAAATGGACTCAACCGATGACAAAAATTCAGGTTTTACTAAAAGACAACAATTAGTTTCAGAAAGTAAGGAATTCGAAATGATAGGACACCTTCATGGTGACATATTCAATCAAGAAAAGTTTTTAATTAATGGTGTTGAGATGTGTATTAAATTGGTTAGATCACGTGAAACATTTAACTTGATGGCCCCAACAGATGATGTTAAATACAAAATTAAAATAACAGATGCGACTCTCCTTGTTCGAAGGACAAAAATTAACCCATCCGTCTTACTTGCCCATCAAAAAGTCTTATCCACCACTACTGCAAAATATCCTATAACTCGAGCCGAAGTAAAAGTTCTAACGATACCGTCAGGGGTTCAAGGCAAGACATTAGACAATATATTTTTGGGACAAGTACCCAAGAGATGTATAGTTGGATTTGTAAATAATGCAGCATTTAATGGTTGTTTGTCTAAAAATCCATATAATTTTGAGAACTATAAAATGAATTCCTTTTGTTTATATATTGACGGTCAACAAATTCCTTCAAAAGCTTTACAACCATCTTTTGATAATAATATTTTTACCACAACTTATCACACATTATTCTCAGGAACAGGAATACATTTTCTTAACGAAGGTAATGGGATATCTCACGATAAGTATTCGAAAGGTTATTGTTTGCTAGCATTTGATCTCACACCTGATTTGTCAGCCAATTCATCTAGTCATTGGAATCTAATTAGACATGGTAGTGTTAGATTAGAAGTTCGCTTTGAATCTGCTCTGACTCAAACGATCAATTGCGTTGTTTATGCAGAATTCGATAATGTTATAGAAATAGAACGCAATATTTCAGTAGACTATAGTAGTTAAGTATATTATTCATAGGTTTTTGTTTGTATATCTTATATGTGTATTGAATAAAAAAATTACTACAAAAAACGTTTATTTTTTCTCCCTCATATAATATGATGATATTAATATCAACTTTAAATATCATGATTTATATCAAGTTTGGTTAAGATGGTGCACATTAATACTCAATCGCTAGAGCAGATAAGATCACCATACCTAAACAGTATTCATGGATACTTTAGACATACAGAAGTGTTTGAAAAAAATTGATGCAAACATTGAAAATAATGTTTACGCGGCAAACCGATTACCGATACATGTTCCAGTTCCATGCTATATCGTGAGCAATTTGGACGCTGATAATAAACCAGGTTCCCATTGGATCGCCATACATATTGATAAACAACGTATTGGACAATACTTTGATTCATATGGTCGGTCTCCACAGGGATATCACCGAATGTTTCTGGAGAGAAATTGTAGAATATGGTCATACAATATAGCTAGAGTACAAAATGGTTATACCATGGTTTGTGGAGAATACTGTATAATGTATCTGTATTATATTTATAACAATAAGTCACTGAATGATTTCTTGGTACACTTTGGTGCAAATACTTTACTCAACGATTTGAAATTATGTAGTTGATTTGAGTGTTATTTTACCAATAAAATGACTCACTTACAATACCATTTTTGTTTCACTTAACCACTAATGGCCCTAAGCTTATCACCGTCCATTGTTTACCGCTGCATGACGTAATTAGTAATGAATAGAGCTTAATGAGCCTAGTGATTGCAAAAGTCTATCTTTGTAACCGTTAGAGATATTGATAAGCGGATAAGCGCAATCGATCGGGCATGGGCAAAAACCCCCAATTTGACACCAAACTTTTTTTATTATTATTATTATTATTATTTTTTTAGCTGGTGATGCCCATCGAACGCCGAAAATCTGGAGCAAACCGGGTTACCTAATACTGGGGCCACAGGAGGTAAAGCGGCCACGCTTAATATTTCGGTTATTTGTAAAGGCAGAGCGACATTGCCGCTCTGACGCATAGTGAACATCCCGCCCCGCCCCGTTCAGTGATGCGGTAGCGGTTGGGGAAGGCGCGCGCTTGTAGCGACAAACATATTGGAATTGCACGTTTTATTAAAAAAATGCAAGGTAAATTCTTCCTGTTTTAATATTTTTTTTGTATATTTGAATGTATATATTTATATATCTATTTTTTTGTATATGAATATAGTGTCGTTGCCAGCGGCCTATTGACCGCTTTGCCCTGAGTTAAATTATAGTTTTATATGATAATTACATAAAATATTTTTTTAGTTCAAGAAAATCGGGGTTCAGTCTAATTTGTAGCCAACAAATATGGTCTCCCTCGCACTACTTTAAGGAGACATTTAAAAACAGGATGTTCAACCAAGAAACTTGGTAGATTTACTACTGTATTTACGTTGCAACAGGAAGAAGAGCTATTGGAATACGTGTTCCACTTGGATAACCTGTTTTTTGGTATGACTAAAGAAGATTTCCTACAGCTAGTGTTTCAATATGCAGAAGCAAATAACATTCCACATCCTTTCACGAATGGAACCAACGGACACGATTTTTATAAAGGGTTCATTAAGCGACATCCTGACTTGACTTTGCGACGACCAGAACCCACATCTATAGCCAGGGCCCGGGGCTTCAATAAACCTCAAGTATATAGGTTCTTTGACCTCCTTGAGGCTGAAATTGAGAAGCAACAAATTGATGCAATGCGTCTGTATAATATGGATGAGACTGGTATACAAACATCTTCCAACAAACCTCCTAAAGTTTTAACAAAAGTGGGTAAAAAGCAAGTGGGTCACATTGCTAGTACGGAGCGAGGAAAAACGACGACAGTCATTTGTTGTTGTAATGCTGCGGGATCCTTCGTACCACCTTTGATGATTTTTGCAAGGAAAAGAACCTAACCTAGCCTAACCTAACCTTCTAGATGGAGCGCCGCCGGGTACCCAGGCAACTGTTAGTGATAATGGGTGGACCAACGGTACAGTGTTCTTGGAGTGGTTTCGTTTCTTCATAGATACAGTCCGTCCGACTGCAGAAAAAAAAGTTCTGCTCGTGATGGACAATCACGAGTCGCATAAATATTTACCTGCTCTAGAACTTGCGTCCAAGAATCATGTTATCTTTGTATCACTGGCACCACACACAACACATCAGATGCAGCCGCTAGATTTTAGCGTATATGGACCGTTAAAAACATATTTTTAACGTAGTGTAGCAACATTCCAAAAGACTCACGTCGGTCGAATAATCAATCAGAAAGATGTAGCCAATTTCTTTGGAACTGCTTATTTACGAGCGGCCACAACTCAAAACGCTGTCAGTGGTTTCGAAAAAACAGGACTGTGGCCTCCAAATAGATTTGTTTTTGATGATGCCGATTTTTTACCGGCTAAAACTATGGAAAACCCACCACAGCATCAACATACATTGCCAGATAATCAAGACCACTCCAGAACTCCGTCTCCTTCCATCATTGACCAATTGATAATGGACAGAAATTACTCTCAAGTGTTATCATCTTCAGTTATTGAGCAATTTATGAGCAATGATCTAGTTCCAAAGACATTTTTCGCTGAAAATTTACAAGTTTCATCCTCAGTGACTAAAAGACCAGACATACTAATTCTAGTACGGAGCGAGGAAAAACGACGACAGTCATTTGTTGTTGTAATGCTGCGGGATCCTTCGTACCACCTTTGATGATTTTTGCAAGGAAAAGAATGGCACCTAACCTTCTAGATGGAGCGCCGCCGGGGCAACTGTTAGTGATAATGGGTGGACCAACGGTACAGTGTTCTTGGAGTGGCTTATATTATGAGACCAATTGAAAAGTTTGTCGAAATATACTTCTATACTTTACTATATACTTCAGAAGCTTCGTTTACTCCTAGGAAACCTTTTGAGGATTTATGTGATCGACAAAAACAAAGACGCTTAGATGAAATTAACAAATCTCTTTCATTTTCTCCGGATGAAGTGTCTGCCATTTCAATGAGGAGTTTAAAAAATAGTGGAAACGAAGATGCTTAAAAAATAATGAACCATTTACTCACCCAGAATATTTAAATAAAGTCAAGTCATCTTTAAGCAAGATAAGGTAAGGAGTAATACGTATTCACCTGATAAGGCACTAGCTTTATTAGTTTCGTTAAAGCTGTCAATGTGGCAATATATAAACTCATGAGAGTCAGCGAGTGAAAATGGTTTCGAGTTATATCCATCTTATTACAAATCAAAACAAGCCAAATTGATGTGTTATCCAGATAAAAAGGATATAACTATTTCTAAGGATGCGGCTTCAATTAAATTGCAAGCTTTACTTAATTTGACTGTATCAAGACGTTTGGATGCTTTATCTATGGATTTGGACGCAACAAAAAATTGTTGAGCTTGTAAGTAAATAGGGTTTTGACGGAGCTTCTGGTCAAAGTATGTACATTTCAACGATCCTAGGATTGACTTCACGCCAATTTACGTCAATTTTTGTTTTAGAATCTAAGATTGAAGTCAATCTAAGATTTTAGATACTTACGTTATTAATTTCGGCCGTTAGTGAATTCACAAGAGCTGATTTTTGTTTTTTTTTTTCCTAGAGTTTATACCCAGAGTTTAATGTTTTGTTTTTAAGTTTATATCCTGTTTTTTATTTTAATTATTATTGTAAGTTTCATTTATCTTTTGTATTAGGTTACCTGTAATGATAGATATTTGTGTCTTAATAAATAAATAAATAAGTGAGGACTTCTCTTTCCACCGGGAAGTACTGTAATTAATTTTACTGTTGTAATTTTAAAGAAATAATCTTGTGTTCCTGACTTTCGTGTTTCTGAAAGAAAGAAGACAAAAGATTTTTTTTCTAAAAGACAATCATGAAGTGACAGAACACTAAAGACTTAGAATTGAGATTTGAGCCCCTCTTAACTACTAAACTAGTTACTCGTATATAAGTAATTGCTACGTGTGGAGTCAATTACCTGATTTTAAAGTGATAGTATTTACTAACAAAATCTAAGCTTTTAAGAAACTTGAAGGATCGTAAGATGCCTTAGTCTATTAGGTATGATTCTGTAAAATTCTATTTATATTTCAAACAGAGCTTAACAAATCTTTCGTATGTTTATGGTCGAAATAAACAGGTTTAAAAAATATTCACTTATTCGATTATCACAACTACTAGGTTACTGAACCTTTGATTCAAAAACAAAAACACCTTTATTTGCTGTCCACACGTAAATGTGGTCACTAAGGTAAAGAACTTTGTCACTTTAACGTGGTAGGACTAAGGTACTCGTTCTCTTGACATTTAACATATTAACTATGTACATGTGGCAAACGACTTACTAATTAAAGGGTCAAATGCGTTACTTAAAATTACGCAGTGCTCTTCCGTACTATCAGTCGTTAGTGTAACCTACTAACTGTTTACGTATTCAATGACTTCATGCTTCATTAAAACGTTCGTGCTCTATTTGTATGGCCAATGGCAGGATAGTTACCGTATTAATTTTGTTTCCATTAGTGGCGACTATTCATGTCCAAATCCAAGACAAGACGAGACTTAGCCAGTCATGGTCTTGATCTTGCAGCAAGAGTCTCGCAAGTCTCGCATTTACCTAATAAACTATTGCTATTTATTAAGCATGTGTCCAGTTCGCGAACGAATGTACAAAAAAACCCGGGTTGCGCGGTTCAATAGTTCACATTAACAAACCATATGAACCATGGCTCGATTGTGTCAGTTCGAGCCAAACGAACCATTGGCTCACTGATTTATGAAACAGTCAAACGAACCACTTCGTGTTCTGTTTACGATAGTGCGATCTCGGATCTACTGATTGATATGATATAGTTAAACGGATTAATAAAGTATTTAGTTTAAGCCAGTTTTGCTAATGAATGAGAATTATACCTATTAACTAGCAATATTTACTACTTCGCTTTAACATAATAATAGGAGAATTAAAATTTGATTTTTTAAATAATTTGGAATTTCTGCCTGATGTGTGTCGGTCTATGTGAGGGGTTCATTAGTACCATTTTCAAATGTTTAAATATTATTGAATAAAGACAAATACGAGTATATTGATTGAATAAATACAAAATATATACGAGTTATAAGTTTGGAGTTTGGACTTTGCTGCTGTTGATTGATTTATTACATACAAAGGTTATTGTTATTTTAAACAAAGTTTTATTAATTAATTAAAGTTGTTGAATGTTGGGTGATATATTGACTATTTTTATGTACGTTCCTATGTGTGTTTTTCTGATTTGTATTATAATACTTAATTTAAGAGGCGTTCATTTATTATAAGATAAATTATTAAAATATCGTGCCTTGTCTTTCATAAATACGAAGAACGAGAGAGATAAGTATCATGATTTTACCTAGGGTTAATTTTAATCCAGATCTGCGCAAGTGGGTCTTAGAAAATGTATCGATGTGCAAGTCGCAATTCGCAACGAGAAAATCAATATCAAATTTATTTTATTATATAATTCTTACTAATATTATAAATGTGAAAGCGTGGATGTTTGTTACTCTTTCATGCAAAAACTACTGAACGGATTTCGATGAAATTCGGCGTGGTAGTAGTTTATACTCTAGATTAAAACATAGGCTACTTTTTATCCCGAAAAAGTAGTGTTCCCGAGGGATACTATACTTACGCGGGCGGAGCCGCGAGCAACAGCTAGTATTATATAATTTAACATCTTAAAAAAACTTTGAAGTTGAGATTTCGAATTTCGAAAGAATATGCGTCAAATTAAACACACATGGCGTGTGAGAGCGGCCCGCGCGGCGCTCGCGGCGCGACGTCGCGCCGGGGCTTCGCCCTGGCGCACTATATAGGTTTAATACATGCATATTCTATCGCCCATGTTCTTAGACGATAATGTTGGATTCTAATGGTTTGGATTTCTTGGAAAATGGATTTTTTTAAATAGGTCCTGTAGTTTCCGTGTTTAGTAGACAAAAATGTAGGTAAGTTAGGTACTAGATTTTGCGCACGGCTCCGCCAGCGTAAATATAGTAGGTACCTATCCCGCGGGAATACTGCTAAACGTGTTTGTGTTCTAATTTGTATTTTGTAGGTACTAGACCCTACCCTTTACTTTAGGAGTTTCCAATATAGGTAGGTAATCCTTATTCCTTACTAATAATTATATTATAAATTTTAATGTGAGTTTGTTTGTTACGCTTCCACGTGAAATTAGGTTTTAAACTTTCATCCCCTATTTTACCTTATTAGGTGCTGAATTTCAGAAAACGCTGAAATATAATATGTAAGTAATTTTTTTTCCGTACTCAATTCATACGAAATAATAAGTTTCATACAAACTTATATCACCTATTTTACCCCCTTGGGGCTTGAATTTAAAAAAATCCTTCCTTATGCTTACGTCATATGAGAAATACTAATAATTTGTTAATACAGATACGAGTTGAGTAAGGATAAAATTATTATAATACTATCATACTACTATTGTAAAATATGTAAGTTTGTGAGGATGGATGTATGAATGGATTGATGGATGGCTTTTCACGCAAAAACTATGGAACGGATTTTGATGAAATTTGGTATGGTAGTAGTTTAGACTCGAATGGTCGATTCTGCTAATTAAATCCTGTAATTGCAGTTACGATCCAGTCCCGATATGTTAAAACTGCAAAATATCAACGTCAAACCCATTTTGATTGGTCCAAACCACAAAAATATTACGACGATTAATTTATAATTCAGTCAAAGTAAATTGAAAGTGTAAGTTAATTACGAGAATTGAGGTTCTAGATTAGCAAATAGGCTACTTTTTATCGAGGAAAAATTAATCTAACTGTACGATCCCGCGGGTTCATTTCTTTTTCAGGGAACAAGGTCTCGGGACACACACACAACTAGGTGGTAATAAAAATATGCGTAACGCTGTAGGACCGTACTCCGTACAGATAAAATCTACTTTGTAGGTAGAGTTGTCGTTGTTAGAGTATAGAGTTGTTGTTGAGTCAACAAATTGGACAATAATTTACTTATCGTGAAAAATATGAAACCCAAAGATGCTACAAATAACTTGTTTACATTAAAATTGTTAGGTACTATTAATATATTATTACCTAAGTTACTAAGTTAGTTAAGTTACTGGACAAAAGTGAAAACAATAAAAAAACCTTGAACATATTAACATATTAATGTAATTTTAATATTATAAATATCAAATAATTATCACGAATTAAAAAATATATATACAGCCTTCCTTTTTTGGAAGTCGAATAAAAAGTAAACCACATAGTTAGGTATATAAATATAATTATGACATTTTTACGAGTAAAATTTTTTTATAGTTATTTTAATATGTAGAACATTTTATAGAAAGTACATTGTATGAAAGTAAAATGAAGTGTACTAGAATGTTCTGCAGTTTAGGTGTACAAGGTATGCTGCATATTGTATACAATACACATCTTCAGTAATAACATAAAGAATTAGGTAGATAACTAGATAGTAGATACCTATCAGTGGCGAAGGCTGGTTCTCCTTCATAGGGAAGCCCTAGCCTGTATAATAGGTAGGGATCAGTGCCGGATTAGCCTATAAGCAAATGAAGCAACTGCTTAGGGCATCCCGTTCAGGGGTCCCAGAGACACCTGAGAAAAAAAATGGGCTCACGAAATTTCAAAATCCGCGCGCTTTTGACGGCGTCCGAAGGGACACGACGACTGACCAGAGACGTTTTTGGCGTAATCAGTGTTGCCAACTTAGTACTTAATTAATTCATTATAGTTCACCTAACGCAGGGGAACCTATGGCACACGACACAATATTTTGGGCATGTCACTGATCACAAAATTCTGCGAGTACATACTTATGTACTAATAAAAAAGTGTGAAGTAGGTATAATATCATATATTTACAAACAGACAAACCTAACATATCCTGTAAATTATCATTAATTAATATTGTAAAGTTGTATAATTATTGCTCTCTCTGGTAAGAAAAGTCTTCTTAAGAATATGGTTTTTTACACTCCAAGCGAGACTAATAGGTATGTTATTGATGTTTTTAAGGTGAAAAAAAATGAAGGGCGCTACAAAATAACTGTTTTTCAAAGTGGGCGTTAGACGGAATTAGTTTGGGAACCTCTGCTATAGACCTACCTTTTTAGGCTTCCGTTCACAAAGGGCCGGCAACGTGCTTGCGACTCCACCATTGTTGCGGATGTGCATGGGCGACGGTATTCGCTTTCCATCAGGCAAACCGTCTGCTCATTTGCCCCCTATATTTAATAAAAAAGGAAAAAACTATTACTAAAACTTCGCTCTCTGTCGATCCGTCCGTCCGTCTGTCATCAGGCTCTGCCTATATATAAAGCCTGTATTTCCTTAATCGTGACAACTTGTTGAAATTTTCACAGATGATGTAGGTATTTATGTTACTACTGTGTAATTACAATTTACAATTCAAGATTGTGGCGCTAATTGGTCCGCCACAAGGGCGTACCCAGGATTTCAGCTTCATATCTGGTATATTGAAAATAGGAAAATTGACGTTTATTTTATCTTCTAGGGGGAGGCAGCTGAGTTCATAGTGCTAAGTGTCAGTTTTTATTTTCGCATTCTGATTTTATCTGATATGAGTTGAAAAAAATATATGAATCATAATATGAAACACCTAAAGTGGCTTTTTTATACCCCCAGGTCTCCACTTTGGTGACTAAAGGACCAATTTTGAATTATACCCTTTACAACAACAAAATAATTTTCCAAATTGGTCCACAAACGGCAGAGTAGGTAATATTCAAGGATATGTATCGTTGTAACAGACTATGAAAAGTACCAATTATCATGATAATGTGATGATGGTGGTGATAATGATGATTACTGTAATTGACATAGTGGCATATGCTTGCAGTTCATTCAACAACGCCAAAATCCCCAAACATGTATATATAAGGACTCAAGAGTTCTATTCAGTACTTTTTGATCCAGGGTATACTTTGGTCCAAAATCTTACTTTTTAGTAGCATATGCTTGGGTATCTTCAGAAAAAGTCGAAAACACTATATGTGTCCATATAAATTTCGAGAAGTTCCTTCGATTCCTCATGGATTCCATCATCTGGTCACCACCTTGGCATCAAAAGGACCAAAATGGGATTATACCCTATACAGCAAAATAGAATTTTGAAAATCGGTACTCAGACGAGAGTAAACAAAATAAAACATCATTGAACATACAAAAAAAATAAAAATATATACAGTTGAACATATGACCGCCTCCTTTTTTGGAAGTCGGTTAATGAGAACGGCTCCGCCCGCGTAAATACAGTGTCCCAAGGGGACACTGTACTATTTCGGGATAAAAAGTAGCCTTTATGTTAATCCAGAGCTTAAATTACTACCATACCAAATTTCATCGAAATCCGTTCAGTAGTTTTTGCGTGAAAGAGTAACAATCATCCATCCATTCATCCTCACAAACTTTCACATTTATAATAGTAGTAGGATTTGACTTGCATATACTTTAAGATTATAGAAACCGACCGTTATATTAAAATTATAGGGTGGAGTAGTATAGGTACTCCACACTCCCATCCTGTCTATGAACTGTCTAGTTAACTTGTCTAATGTATCTATTGGCCGACCACGGGCAACACGAAAGGCCTTATTTTCCATTGGCCATGGAAATTTTATTGATTAGAATTTGAATCATTCTCGAATCTCGATTAAACCAGCGGATGATTGATTAACTTAATATAGCATGAACTAGCTTAATGTGTAGTTAAGCTTTTTCTTTCGTGTGCTTCAGTGCAGGCAATCGAGAAACTATTAGGTGATGAGATGTAAAGTCTAACACTAATGACCATTAATGACATATCTAGTAAAAATAACTACATCTACAGGCTAAATAGATGAGAAAAAAAAATCCAGTGCACGAAATTTATCAATTGACGAGAGGCTTGTTGATTGCCATAATATTATGTTGAATCCCATACATCCCATACGGGAGGCCGATCGTTTCCTGAACGGATTCGAGCACATACACGGAAAATAGAAACTGGTTTGCAGCGAGCTTCGGTCGTGTTTTTAGGGCTCCGTAATACTTAAGGAACCCTTATAGTTTCGCTCTGTCCGTCTCCTAGCTTCTGTAATAACTTTATGACAATAACTTTTGAAGTAATTCGAAGAAAGCCTATTGCGCGTTAATAGTTACGAAACCCTCCTTAGACATGTCGTGACATGCTCTTGGTTAGGTTAGGCTATTATTTTACTTATTAACTGTATTTTGCTGCAATTGTAATCACGCTATCGACGAAAACGAATTATTGTCTCATACATTTTTCCAGTAATAATAGGTCTTTACCTATGAAATTGCCGTTCTGCAGTACTGGCCATTTCAAATCAAATTAATTTTTGTTTGGCTAAGAATTCTAATTTCAAATTAATTTTATTTTAAAAACATGGAATTCTTTTTCCAAAAGTAGTAATTTGTTTATTGATTAGTGTTACATTTTCATCGCATTTCAATCTTTTTCGTCATCATAGATTAATTTAAAAATTCGAGTAATTATGGAATATGAGTACCGTCGTGGCAGCAACGCAGCACAAGCGGCACGCAACATCAACGACGTTTACGGAGCTAACACTACAAACCAACACACCACCTGTTATTGGTTTGCTCGCTTCCGTTCTGGAAATTTCGACCTGAAAAATGAACCTCGCGGTCGTCCGAAGACTTTGGTCGACAATGACGACTTAAAGGCGATTGTGGAAGCTGATGATACACAATCTACGGCTGAATTAGCAGCAGCTTTCGACGTTAGCGTCAAAATAATATTGGTCCGTTTGCGTCAAATTGGCAAGGTAAAAAAGCTTGACAAATGGGTGGCCTACGAACTCAATGATCGCCAGCGCGAAGTACGCGTCGAGACGTGCCTTGCACTGCTCAACAGACACACAAATTAAGGAATTTTGAACCGCATTGTTACCTGCGATGAAAAATGGATTCTGTGTGATAACCGCAAGTGCTCAGCAAGTTGGTTGGATCCTGGTTCAGCACCTAAACAATGCCCTAAACGAAAACTTACCCCTAGAAAAGTGATGGTCACTGTTTGGTGGTCTAGCGCCGGTGTGATTCATCACAGATTCTTACCAAACGGGGTGAGCATTACTGCAGATATGTACTGTGAAGAACTGAACACAATAATGGAGAAGCTGGCACATATCCAACCAGCATTGGTCAATCGCTCGTCTCCGCTGCTCCTGCACGACAACGCCGATCTCATACTGCACAGCAGACGGTCTCCAAGTTGCAAGAACTGGGGTTGGAAGCTCTCCGTCATCCGCCCTACTCACCAGACCTTGCGCCTACATACTACTACTTTTTCCACAATTTGGATAACTTCTTGGCGGGAAAAAAAATTCAATACCCGAGAGGCAGTACAAAATGCCTTTGAAGAATTTGTTGCCTCCCGTCCAGCTGATTTCTTTAAGAAGGGCGTCAATAAGCTGCCACTGCGTTGGCAAAGATGCATTGATTACATGGGTGATTACTTCGATTAATACAATAAAAAATACATGAAAAAAATTAGTTTAAATTTTTTCATACAAAACGGCAATTTCATAGGTAAAGACATATTTCATGTTATAGAAATCATTTCTCTTTGTTTTATAGTAAAAGTCTTTAGATTTTATCAACCATAGTGGCTCTAAAATTTTAAATACTTCAATAAACTCAAATAAATATTCTTTAAACCACGTTGCCATTTTTAGGGTTCCGTACCCAAAGGGTAAAAACGGGACCCTATTACTGAGACTTTGCTGTCCGTCCGTCTGTCACCAGGCTGTATCTTAACCTTCTTATACCGTGATAACTGGACAGTTGAAATTTTCACATATGATGTAGGGATTTCAGTTGCTGTTATAACAACAAAAACCAATACTTAAATCAGAATAAAATAAAAATTTGAGGCTCCCATACAACAAACGTAATTTTTTCCAATTTGTACGGAACCCCTCTTGTCGATTCGCACTTGACCGGTTTTATTTTACACTCAAATTTTATTACTGTTCGGTCCATCCGGTTAGTCCATCCGCATCAAAACGACGCGAGTTGGTAACACTGAACTGGAACGAATCGCTTCAGTCCATCCATCCGACTGATGCGATCTCGAAATTGCACACAGACGATACGATTTTGTATCCGTTCAGGCCGAACTGAAGGAAAACCGGACCGAATATGTTCAATTGTGATTTGTAATATATTAATTCTATTAAAAAACTGAATGATATAAAATGCCAAAATGCCAATTACCTGCAATGATCCGTTTTTGCATTGCTTCGTTTCAATTCATATATCAACTTACCGGCTCGGGTGCTATTTTGAGGCACACTAAAGTAGTTCTAGAATAAACCTGCTAAGTTATACAATTATGCATAATGAGAGACCGAAGGAACTAGAGAAAGTTTAAATATTATTTATATGTTAACCGTAAACGTACATTACGTTATGGAAAACCCACCGGGTGCACGTATCATGTACACATTGAGTGTTACGGTGACCTACCAACCGAGAACTTGGACTACATGCCACGCATCGCGGTCTGTTTGTATATGGGTAAACATTAATAATTTTAATATTATAATCACAATTGATACAGTACAAACGCATAACTACTTATGTAAGAGAAATCGAATCCTGATATTATACTTTAAGGGCGCTTTTACAAATTTTACATTTATAAATTGGCTGTTTATCGGTCGTAGGAAAATTGACACAAATTTTATTTTAAAAACATTTTAATAAAAAAATATTATTTAATAGTAGGAAAACAATTTGCCAGAACCTCTTCACCCAAAATTTATAAAAAGAGCTTTTCTGCTCTTATGTAGCTTACTTTGTTTAAAAATATCCAAAGATAGCGGATATTTACCTTAAAATTTACCTTAAATAATCCAACAACCTTAAAAATTGTTTTAAAAAGAAGCCTAAAGTCTCCCCCAAGTTTTCACGTGTTTTTCTTAGTGCGTGGCAATAAGGTTTATTTTTTTGGTCACTGTCTGAATTTAGTGCATAAAACATTTCTAAATAAATGTCAGTCCGTTATCGGCTTGTACTCGGCCGCTGTACAACAACACATTTCGCAAACGCACCTTTATACAATAAATTCACTTTTTAATTTTTATTTATTACTTGATGTGAAAATCAAATCTTGTCAAGATATAAATTTAGGTTATGGCTTTTTGGTTTATTACAAGCCTTTATTGATGTAGGTAGGTACAAGTAACTATTACTAAGTAATTAAGTTTTACAGCATAGTCGTAGGTAACCTACTGCGGTGAATCAAACATTATTTAACTGTGTGACTGAAATTGGAAATACCTAATTCATAAACAGTCTAAAGGACAGCTAGAGTCTAGACACATACCTACTAGTAAGTACTAAGTATTATGTAAATAATCTTATTGCGCTATAAATACAAGTACCTAGTTGACCTAGATTTGCTCGGTGTTTTAGTAGAACTAAAAATAATTAAAAATAAATTTAAAAGAAAAAGAAATAATAAGAATCACAAAAAATACACACACCGTCATATTTAGCGGAACATAAAATAAAGGTTTGATATCAGTATCATATAAGGTTACTGGCTGGTTTATACGTCATTTAATTTAAAAAGAAATATTTTCAAATTAAGAAACAACTGAACATCACATTTTATGCAATTGTTTTAATTTTATTCAAATACACCTTATCTGGAGCGAACTTCGAATATTTCTTCCTTCTGAGTTTGATTTAAAATTTCATTGAAATACTGTTTTTTGTTAGTTTTTTTTTAATCGCGTATCTTTTTGGAGTTGAGGACTGAATTATGCCTGACTTAGTCCCAACGGAGATTGCCAGGGCACTCGAAATGCGAAGAAATGGTCAAACCTACAGAGTGATATCCAGAGATCTTCGTCGACCAGTTTCAACGATCCATCGCAGTATCCAACGGTTCAGGGAGACCGGTACTTATGTGAGAAGTATGATGTTGTGTGACAGGACAAGGCAGAAAAAGTCGCACTTCGAGTAGGGATGATCGTTTCATTCGGCTTCGTGTACGTAGGAACCCCCGTTTGACGGCCGTCCAAGCCCGACATGAGTTAGAAGCAGTGCGGGGTGTAACCGTAAGTGAGCGTACGGTACGAAGAACGTTCGAAGAAGCTGGTTTGGGTTCATTTGTACCCGCCAAGGCTCCAAGGCTCGAGGTAAATCATCGTAGAAACGGGTTAACTTTTGCTCAGGAACATCGACTTTGGAACGCGGACCAATGGAATAAGGTATTGTTTAGTGATGAGTGCAGAATTCTCTTAAATCGAATTGACGGCAGGCAAAGAGTATACAGACGCAAAGGAGAACGATACATTCAGACAAATTTTGAAACTACAGTTGCATACGGGGTGGATCAATAATGGTTTGGGCGGGCATTTGTTTGGGAGCTCGCACAGACTTGGTAGTGATTGACAGAGGTAGTCTGACTGCAGACCGCTATATCAGACAAGTTTTAGAAGAAAATGTCGTACCGTTTGCCCCATATATCGGTGACGATTTTGTTTTTATGCAGGATAATGCTCGGCCGCATACCGCTCGGGTAACTCAAGCTTATCTTAATGATATGAATATCACTGTTATGGAGTGAATATGACCGGATATGAACCCAATAGAGCACGTTTGGGACTTGCTGAAAAGAAAAGTTAAGTCCAGAATTCCAGCACCTGCCAACGTGGGTGAACTGCGAATCGCCGTAGTTGAGGAATGGCGGAGACTATCCCAGGAGACTATCGATAACATCATTCTCAGTATGCCTAGACGGGTAGAAACTTGAATAAGAGCACGTGGAGGAAATACGCGATATTAATCACCATTTTTCTAATTTAATAAATTGTTATTTTAATATTAATTTTCACTTTTCCCGGTTACATGAAAAGTTCAAAAATGTACCATTTTTCACAAATAGCCTTTACTCGCAAAATCTGTTCGTAATGTGATCTCATTTTGAGTAAAACAAATGAAACTTTTAATAACAAAAGAAGTGTAGTAAGTAGAATTAAAAAAATTTAAGTAGAAAATAAAACCATTTTTTTTAAATTATGGACCTTTTTTTTGTGTTCCGCTAAATATGCCGGTGTGTTTATATTTATCTTACCGGGATTCGAACTCACCGCATTCCGAATTTCCAAACCATGCAAAAATTATACGTAGGTAGGTACGATAGGTACGGATGAAAAAAATGTTCATCCCCACTTCACATATAGGTCCTTACATATGAAATTGGCGTTTTGTCGTACTGGCCACTATGATCTCAAATATATCTTCTTTGGTTAGGAATTCCAATTTCAAATTTATACCGCTATTTACTCTTGCATTTGTGTTTCGAAAACTGTAATTCATTTGTTTTTTCCTCTTTTGGTTTTTTCTTTGCGTCACTCTGTTTACAGAATGGAAAACTTGAAATATCGTATTATTTTCGAAGAACGAGTTCCACCGTGGCACCAGTGCAGCAGAAACGGCTCGAAGGCAGTGGCGTGCACAGGATTATGACACTGGGTATGCGGCGAAGTACGCGGTCACAAAACCTTTTTCGTTTATAGGTTTTTAGCATAGCTACAGCCAAGCGACGGATCTCTAAGTCGAAACCATGCCAACAGAGCAAGTCTTAGATGTACTACTATTCATGTACATCTTCTACGGCAACGCAGACAAAACAGCGATCGATCGTCGCGGCGGAAGAAATTCTAATAAGTAAAATAATAAGCATATTTTAAAATATTATAACTACTCACCAGTCAGCTTCAATTTTCACATATTAAAGGTTCCAGTTACTTGAGATTACTATATCCCGATGTAAATTACTAAATAATATGCAAGGAAAACAATATAATTTAATCTTGTGTACACAACCACACAGCCAGTTATACGTTTCATAACTTTTAACATGAAATTTTCGAGTTACATTATTTTTTTGCTGGTTTAATTGTTGTAACTCGGGTACACACCTACCTTTAGACAGAATTTGAATCTTTTCACTGAATGACAATTGTGAGAACTTGTTATTTTTAATTTTTAATTTTTTATAAACACACATTTTCAAAACCTCACAGTCAAATAACATTAAAAAAAAATCGAATAACTCACTAGTAAAAGCAAATCACTACAATTATTATAGAAACTCAGTAATAAACTGTTAAATGTACACACTTTGAAATGTTAAAATGAAAAATCTTTTAAGAAAACTATAAATAAACTGGAGCGATTAAATTGTAAACAATGCTTATCACATGAAATATGCAATATGGCGCCCGCGAAACACAAAACGTTTCTTCTATTTAAACAAATAAAACCTTACTAAACAAAAATGCTTAATGTGCATACGTGATTTATTAGATTTCCGACTATTCTTTTTACTCGGATTATAGGCAACGAATAATTTCCGACAAGCCAGTTCGGCGGTTTTCGGAAGCGATCGGATAGCCGAACCGAAGCCGAGAACCATCGCCTGCCGCTGGAGTTCCCGCTTATAATCATGTCGATATTCATGGGTGTGTGCGTTTGCGAAGTATGAAAATTACACACGCATGCGACGATTTGTCCTGCACAAAGCAACCGCATGAGTTGCTATTTATAAAATATTAGGCGTTTTTAAGTTATAATATTTTTTAAATTAATTTATTTACTATTAATTAATTATTAAAGTCATCTAAAAAGTACGAACGTTTTATTAAAATATCTGTGAATAAAAGTAAAGCACTGCATTTCTGCCTATATGGAGCGCACGCCCCTGCTCGAAGGATTAATAATGTATGGCGGCGGTGTCGTAAAACAAAACACAGTGCGATTTTGATTTCAAAGTTTTCGTTCTGGAATTTTCAACCTGCAGAATAAGCCCCGTGGACGGCCGGAGACCAAAGTTGATAATGAAGAATTGAAGGCTATTGTGGAAGCGGATCCATCGCAAACCACGTCAGAGTTAGCTGCAGGCTGCGGTGTTAGTGATAAAACTGTTTTAATCCACTAGAAGCAAATTGGGAAGGTGAAAAAGCTTGAAAGGTGGGTACCTCATGAATTGAGTGCAGCAAACCGACAAACGCGCATCGCCTGCTGCGTTACATTACTCAACCGGCTTAATAATAAAGGGATTTTAAATCGAATCATTACCTGTGATGAAAAGTGGATCCTGTACGATAATCGGAAACGCTCATCGCAATGGCTGAACCCTGGCGAACCAGCCAAAGTCTGCCCCAAGCGAATTTTGACTCAAAAAAAGTTACTTGTGAGCGTTTGATGGACTAGTGCCGGTGTCGTTCACTCCAGCTCATCTAGCTATCGCCAGCAACTGCAAATCATGATGGAAAAGCTAGCTGCTATACAACCGAGGTTGGTCATTCGCTCTAGGCCACTACTGGTTCAGGACAACGCTAGACCACGCAGTGCACGACAGACGGCTACCAAATTAGAGGAGCTTCAATTGGAATGTCTAAAACATCCACCGTACTCCCTGGACCTTGCTCCAAGAGATTACCATTTTTTTTCGAAATTTGGATAACTTCTTGCAAGGGAAAAAATTCAACTCCAATGGGGTAGTCCAAAGCGCCTTCAAAGATTTTATTGATTCCTGTTCGAATGGTTTTTTTAGTAAAGGAATCAATGAACTACCTATGAGATGGCAAAAGGGCATATATAGAGCAATGGTATATACTTTGATTAAATAAATATATTATGTTTAAAAAAACGACTTTATGGAACTCCTTTACAAAACGCCAATTTCATATGTAATGACCTAATATATGGAGAGCCACCACTAAAATATAAAATTATTGTTATTTTATGATGCCAAAACCGAGATCTATACACAGTATATATAACTATACCAAATTTCATCCATTTATATTCATAATTACAGAAGCTAGAAGCGCAGACAGACAAACAGATAGACGGACAGACGGACGGATAGAGCGAGACTACAAGGGTTCCTTGATTATTACAGAACCCTAAAAATTCGCAGTTTCTAAGGGATAAGACCTAACTAGATCGATTTTTCTCAACGGGGTTCACGGAAGATCAGGCGCCACGGCTTGCCGCGGCCGAAGCCTGAGTGGCATCCCTTTAAACACATGGTGTGTGCATTGCATAGCCTTAATCAGCTGTGTTTTTAAAACTGTCTCTTTTCGTATTCTTTGAATGTTATAGTGCGTTAGTGTATAATTTACTTGTTTTTTGTTAAAATTTGGCTGTGTCATGTCCGTTATGTGTTTAATAAAGATATTTTATTATTATTATTATTATTATTATTATTAAATCCCTGCATACTAAATTTCATGGTACCCAATACTTGTAGCCGTTGTCGAGATATCGAATATATAAACTAGCAAAAACTTTTAATTGGCTTAGTAATTGTGTATTCTGTTTCTAAACATAATGTCGAGGCTTGAAAGCTTTTTAGGGTTTCCGTACTCAAAAGGTAAAAACGAGACTCTATTATTAAGTATTCGCTGTCCGTCTGTCTGTCACCAGGCTGTATATCCTTAACCATGATAGCTAGACAGCTGTTGAAATTTCACAGATGATGTACCTATTTTTGTTGCGTCTATAACAAGAAATACTAAAAACAGAATAAAATAAGTATTTAAGGACATACAACAAACGTGATTTTTTGATGTATTGTATGGAACACTACGTGCAAGAGTCCCGACTCGCACTTGACCGTTTTTTTTAACTTATTATTATCTTTTCAATACGCAATATATAGGTGAACTACCAGACAAAATATTCAACTGGATCGTTATAAGTTTCCATTTGGGATGACCCACAAACGAAAATTAATCGTCATTGATGATTTTATGTGTGCGATTTCATGAATAAATTGAGTTATAGAGTTCAACAGATTGTTTATTAAATCTCCATAATATCAAGTAGAATACGTTACATAAGTTCAGAGTACCTAATATTATGAATGAAACTGATTCGGCCAAATAGGTTTCTGACGAGTTTATGAAAATATTAGCTTTTGCCCGCGGCTCCGCCCGCCTAAATACATTATCCCACAGGAACGCTGTACTTTTTTGGATAAAAAGTGGCGTATGTGTTAATCCATACCAAAGTTCATTAAAATCCGTTCAGTAGTTTTTGCGTGAATGTGTAGCAAACATCCATCCATTCATACATTTATCCATCCATGGACTCACAAACTTTCACATTTTCACGTGTATAATACCTATACCTATCAGAAACCCAGTAAGTACCTGAAATCTATGATTTCAGGTGCCTAATACTGACTCTGGATCGCAAGGGCACAACCATACTTCATTTGCTATGAGTGCCTATTTGTAAATATTTCCTGACATATTTTTCTACTGCCTAAATTGTAACTCCGACCTACACTTTGCTCGTAAAGATGCTTTATTAGCTATGATCGGGTGGTCTGGGACCTTTCTAACACGTTATTTCTTAATAGATGTTTTCTGGCACGCGTATATTATGACCACGTAGAAATGTGTTTTGTCTATACAAGAATAGACATACTGACAGATTGTATGAACAAAACGATAAATTTCCTTTTGTCTATTCTTCGGAAAGAAACCTCATCTACTGCAGTGGTCATGTTACGCATGCAGGGATTTCCTTTATCCCTCACCAATTCCTCATTCCCAAAACAAAATCCCTTGATTAAGTACTTTGACCTTGAAGCTTTTCAGCTTTTTAGTTATTTTAATATACAATAGAATATATACATATTAGAAGTCAATGTGCCTGCGGGTGCTCTGTGCTTGCATTCGTTATGGTCTAACGACGTGTTCTGTAACTGGGGGAGTGTGCAAACGTATGAACAAAAATGCAATAAATTATCGGTCTAGTGTGAAAGGGGACACTAATAAGACGTATTGAATATGATCGTTAGTTGGAGAGCTGGAGTCGGCCGAGCGGTGTGACCTACTGTGGCGTCGCGTTGAAAGCGACATCGCGTAATGATAGTGGCAGGGAAGGTGGTCGCCGGCGCGCGCCGGCCTCGTGTTTACAGTGCGCGCGCACCTCGCCATGCGAACACGCTCGCCACATGGCGCGTCGCCTGGCGCTCCTCGCGCTACTTGTCTGCGTCGCGGTGGCCTACCGACCGCTGGCCTCCGTCGACTCCACCGCCTCCGACTCCATGGACCCCTTCACGCTGTGGGAGGAGTTCGACGACACGGTCGACTCGGGCCCCCTGTCGCGCAGGGTGCCGGCGAAGCTTAAGACCAAAGTGATACTAAAATCTCCTCCGAAACCGAGTGCGACCAAAAAACCGACCACGGTTCCTCCCAAGTTGGATATGACGACGGAAAAAAGATCGGTTAGGAAGACGAACTCGACCGGTGATAGTGATAAGAAACGAAAGAAGGTCGTGAAGACGACTATCAATATCGCGAGTCATACGAATTTTATTGTGACGGATCGTGCACCGTTTCTGTTTCCCATATATCATAATTATTCGCGACCTCTAGGTGTCATAAAAATCGAGGATCAAAACTTGTGGGTGAACAACGTGCTCCAGTCGCCGATTCCGACTGAGTACCTGCAAAGCGACGAGCTAACGCAGTCGCAAACGCTGACTCAGCAGCTGGCGCCGACCACCGCGCGGCCACGAGCGACGATCAAGCGGCAACCGGCGACCACGCGTCGGACGCCTGTGCGACCGACGGCGAAATTCAACAAAAAGAAGAAGCCTTGCAAACAATCAGCCGGGTTTCTAGATGATTATTTCAGGGAAAATCAAGTACAAAAGGCGCCGAAGAAGGAAGAGAAATCAGGTTGGTTCGTAGGTAGGTTCTTGTGGTTAGGTATGATTACAAAAACCTCCTCATCTATTAAAAGATTAAGTGAAATATTATGTCGCTGACGCGTGTTTATAATTTCACGCTTCTTGTAGTGCAAAACAGAAATTATATAGGTAGGCTATATAATTTACAAACCACTTTGGAGGCCGATTACTCAAAAATGGTTGACTTTGTAAAAAAGTCATGTATGAAACCTTACCTTTATGAGTATAAAGACATATTTAACGATACCCCACATGATGGGGTACAATGAAAAAATATTTTTCATCCCCACTTCACATGTATGGAGAGCCACCCCTAAAATATAAAATTATTATTATTTTATGATGCCAAAACTGAGATATATACACAATATATAACTGTACCAAATTTCATCCATTTACACTACTAATTACAGAAGCTAGAAGCGCGGACAGACAGATAGGCAGACGGACAGACAGACAGACGGACAGAGCGAAACTATAAGGGTTCCTTGTGTATTACGGAACCCTAAAAATGGTCAAGTGATATTAGGTACACCTTGGTCGCACCTACTTTATAAGGTTTCGAACAGTCGATGTCAAATCGCAGCCATATGTATTATCTTGGGGTATGCATGTGTATGACGAATATACGCATTTTCTAGAAATTTCTCTAAGCCTTAGGGTCCTATACACGACGCATCTCGGTGTGAACTGACGCTTAAATGCCATTAGTAGGTGCGACCACGGCTCCAGCTTGACCATTTTTGTACCTATACTTTTCTGGATTTATATCTGAATTATTTTCTTGTTTCGGCCTTTTTAGACACCATTTTTACGTAGACGGGTTATAGTTTTTTAACTTATTTTTTTACACATAAAAATGTTAGCTTGTTAAAAATGTTAAAAATGTTACAAATAAAAATTCATTATTTAATTACTGCATGTTACTTAACATGCCGTAACTCGAAACACCGATTAGCTTGCATTCCGACTAGGAAGATACGATCATTGTTTTCCAAACAACGCTTTCTTTGCATGTCCAAATGTAATTTATGGAGTCACTTACAATTTTAATTTCTTCTAATAACTTATGCATTACTTATTTTGCGTCTGGGTAGTAGGTATTTAAGATACTTTTAGGGTTCCGTAGTTGACGTCATGATCATGACGAAACCATAAAGGTTCCCCATAAGGTTCGTCATGTTTTTTTACGTCAACTTAGAAGTCTGATTTTTTTACAGTTTCAAGGAACTGTAGACCTAAGTTTATGATTTAAATATCAACATGATACCTCCCTCTAGTTCACAAAACAAAGGGACAGGCAGACAGACGGAGGGACATTCAGACGGACGTACAACAGAGTGATCTTTCATAAGAATTTAAGAGAAGGGTTCCTTTTTCTTTGAGGTACGGAACCCTTAAAAAACAATTACATAAGTATCAAGCAAATTAGGCAACAGTATTTTTATAGTATATTTTCTTCTATTTTAAATATGTAAATAGAAGAAAATATACTATAAAAATACAAACTTATAATATTATTATGTGAAATTTTACAAATGTAAAATTATAATTTATCTAGCTGACCCAACAGACGTTGTGTGATTTAACTATTAACTGGAATACCTCAGGACCGAATTAACCATATGGTTTTTAACCAATTTTAACGCCTATATAGGCGGAGGCAGCAAGAGCTACGGGCCCCGCGCTTTGGGTAATAACAGCGTTGAAAATAGAACTCCGCGTTAATGCCAAATACAGTAATGCTGAAAATCGAACATTAGACAGCAATTAAAAAACTTGTAAGTTTCATTTTCAGCTCTATTGTATTAACCCTATAGAACTGAAAATATTTCTGAATACAAAAAAACCTAACCTAACCATGGGCATGTCAGGGCATATCTAATTAGGGGTTCCGTAACTATCAACGCGAAATAGTTTTTCTTTGAATTACTTTTGTAATTGTCCGATTTCGTTCAAAATAATTTTCAAAAAGTATACGGGTTTTCTTATAATGAAAACATAAGAATTAATTCTCAACTTAATGATATTTCTCGAAGTCATAAGGCCGTATTCTTGGTCGATTCTTATTTTTAAGTTCGCCTTAAAGACATGCTTAAGGTGACGTTTCGATTCACAGTCGTAACTTCAGCATTGTCTTAAGTATAACCTCAAGTATGGACTTAATCAGGCAAGACTTATTCAAATGGTATTCACAATCGATTCTTAAGCAAATATTTATTAGTTATTTATTCACAATCATATAAGGCGGTCTTATTTATCTCAATAAGACCGTACTGGTTTCAAAGTGAGGTTATATTTTCAAGTCATCTCCAAAGGTGACTTAAGAAACTCCAGACACCTTTTTATAGCGATAATTTTTTGTTAATTGTGATAAAAATTAATTTGTCTTCGTCTGAATCGAGTGATATTGGAGATATTAGTGATATTGATAATGATGAAGAGGATAATGAAAGACACATTCGTAGACCTTTACGTGACCGACATCGACATAGAATCCTTTTGAGTTTTATGATGATAATGAATTTTCAAATTTCTCGATAAAAAAAAATTAAATTTTTTATCGAGATTTTTATATCTATAAAAGTCAATAAATGGGTGCACTCGTTCACATTTCGAAAAACTGTACTTTGTCTCGATAAGAACTACGATACCTTCCGAACCCTTATTAAGTACCGTTTCTAGATCATTAGATGGCGTTACGTCACATTGTTTGCAAAAATATTGTTTTTATGTAAAGAAAGGTTGTGTAAATTTTGCTTCTTAACGTGTCTTTCGAACTGTAAGAATATCACAATACATAAAAATCTTACGCTTTTTTTAACGTTACAGACGTTTTTTGCCGACTAGGGTTTTGCCTCCGCAACGCCCCATAAGGAACTTTCGTTCCAAAAATTGTACATCACGTAAAATAACAAAATTTAATTAACTCATGATATACAATTATTATTTATTGTTAAATTTCTTACATTGGTTGAAATAACCAATAAAGAATTATATTCTTCATTAATTTCTCTCCAAGCTTCGTCTTTACCTTTCAAAGTAGCACTATCACTTTTTTTAATTTTCAATAATGTCATTATACTTTTTTAATATATTTAGAAATAAATGTCGCTCAACCTGGGTTTTCTCGTAGTTGCCATTTTGATAACAATTTAAACAATTATTTTTTCAAATAAAAACTGTAGAAGCTCAGCAATGTATATTTCTTATAACATACTGTCATGAATGTCATTTATGCCTCATTTACAAAATTATTCGCGATTGGCTTATTAAACATAAAATAAACGGATTAACCCGAAGATAAAATGAGAAATGCTCAAGCATTTTCTTCAATAAGAAAGTCTCCAGCATCAATTACTTAAAAAGGTTAATCTTAAGACATGATTGTGAATATATGGTGTGTTAAGTTCAACTCATTCAAACAAGGCGGACTTATTCGAGAAATTCTTAAGTCCATTCTGAAGCAACGACTAAGAATTCCGGCCATAGATCGTGAACAATAGAAAATTAAAACTTTCCATAATCCTGTGTACAAATAAGGTTTGGTAAAATCAGTTAGGAATATTTGATCTACTCCACAAGTAAAGACGTTTAGGCAGAAAAATAATTTAAAATTTCGAAAACAAAAATACAAAATAGTAAAAATAGAAATTACAGTTCTTTGTTGCTTTTTATATAATCAACGTTATATTATTTTGTACTGACGTTCTGTTTTAATAGATTGTATTTTCTCAAGTGCAGTATATCAGGGTTTAAAGTTTATATAGATTTTAGTAGGTCAAATATATAATAGTTATATGTAAATATATAATATATACCAATATACCTATTGACCTATATTTTTTTAAAACTATGTCTCTGCTAGCTCGCTTTTTTACATAATCAACATACTTTGCTCGCTCGCTCCGCTCACTCACTTTTAACATAAACAATATATTTTATTATTTAGTCCGATGTTCCGTTATAATCTGTTCATTTTATTGTATTTTTCCGAAGTTCACAGTCTTTCAGATTTTAAAGTTGAACAGATTTTAATCAGGAAAATAGGAAAAAAAATCTCGCTCGCGTTTAACATAAAGAACGTATTATATTATTTAGTACCGACGGTCGGTTTTAGGCTATTGATTTGATTGTATTTTCTAAAGTACACAGTCTTTCGGGGTGTAAAGTTAGATCAGGTTTCAAAAATTGCTCGCTCGCATTTCATATAAGAGCATATTAAGCTCGCTCGTTTTTCGCTCGGGGGCCCCGCGGCAGAATTTACTACGGGCCCCGCACTGGCTTAATCCGGCACTGAATTACCTACATAATATATAGATGTATTATTAAAAAGAGGTAAATATGTATTGGTGTAGCTAGGGATTTTCTCTAGAGGGGGCAGCCGTCCGTCCAGCTGATGAGAGATCATAAATGACGCCTAGTTATAAATAATAATGCTTTGTTTTTTTAAATAGAATGGTTTATATTTATAAAAACGAGACTAAAAAGACATTAATTATTATTATACAGGGTTAAATTTAAGTCCTTTTAATTCGCTTAAGGGGTCATTGTACTCATTATAACGAACAACTTTTACTATGGCACCAACCCTGAAATCGCGAAACAAAAAAAACAGCTGGTCAGTACATTTTGACGAGTTAGGCGAACATAAAATATGTACTGAACAGCCGTTTTTTTCGCGATTTCAGGGTTGGTCCCATAGTAAAAGTTGTCCGTTATATATGTGTACAAAGCGGATTAAAACGACTTAAAATTAACCATGTATTTTAAAAGCTTAAATAAGCTTTAGCTTTCTATGTTTTCGCAGAATCGGTTCAACACTTTGTCAGGGGTTATCGTATTCTTCATGATTTCATTTTCTAAATGCAACAAAGACATATTCGAAAAACGAATTTGGAGCATAGTTGTCCTCAGCCAGGCTTTTATCCGCCGCATCGCAGAGAAACTCCTTTCGCAACCAGCGGAGCTCACTGGGAGCGCTATTGCTGCATGGAGTAGTTTGTGTACGTTTGGACAGAACTCTTTCCTGATATGAATTCTTAAATTTTCCACATTTATTTCACACTTTTTGAGTTGTAACATGTTTTTCATTACTACAGATTCCGCATTTAATGCTGGAAAATCAATTTTAAAAATATATTTATAATTATTTATAAAATCAGCTACATTCTCCATATCTAATTTAAGAAAGGCGTCTACTCTACTGCATTTGCCAATGGCAGATTTTCAAAACGGCATTTTAGGTTGACAAATATGTTATCAATCACTTGGTTATATCTTCTTCTTATCCAGTAATCCTCTGGTCGAGTGTAAGTCGGTAAATCCAACGTATCGCTTTTGCCAACGGTTGTCTCTGTAAAAAAATCCCGTTGTTGACGCCTCCTTTTTGATACTCTGACAGGTTCTAGCATCCCATGATTTTCAGCAAACTGCTCGACATGATTCCAAATTTTAAATTCAAAACGAACATCTAATTGAATTAGTGGGTTGTGAACCTTGTTTGTATGATACAAATCATTCATACTATTAAGAAAAAACTAGTTCAGTTCTTCTTTTCGCGATAAAACAGTTAGTAACTCATCAATACTGTCTAGGGTCTAGGGTGGGTAAAGAAGTTTCGTGGAAATTTCGTTTTAGTGGAAATCCTTGCCCTCCCCCTAGCTACGCCTATGTAGATATGGTATGAGCGCGCAAAAGTGAAGACTCTAAACTTCCCTAGTGGGACAGTTTGTGGTTAGTATGCGACGAGCCAGTTGAAGAATACCCGTGCACCTTGCCCAAAATACCATCGTGTGTCTATAAAGATTGTAAGAACCATGACAAAAAAGTGAATAAAAGTCAAGGAATTTCATTCCACAAGTAACTACAACATTTATCACTATCAGTCAAAGATTTCAAAACTAAAGATAGGCTATGACGTACAATTGACAGAACAAATCTTCATACTACACACACCGGCATATTTAGCGGAACATAAAATAAAGGTTTGGTATCAGTATCATATAAGGTTGCTGGCTGGTTTATACGTCATTTAATTTAAAAAGAAATATTTTCAAATTAAGAAAACAACTGAACATGACATTTTATGCAATTGTTTTAATTTTATTCAAATACACCTTATCTGGAGCGAACTTCGAGTATTTCTTCCTTCTGAGTTTGATTTAAAATTTCATTGAAATACTGTTTTTTGTTAGTTTTTTTTTAATCGCGTATC
Organism: Phengaris alcon alcon; assembly: GCA_037179445.1. NCBI lineage: Eukaryota > Metazoa > Arthropoda > Insecta > Lepidoptera > Lycaenidae > Phengaris > Phengaris alcon. The sequence continues at coordinate 3,314,790 of JAYRCH010000589.1, forward strand.
TTTTTGGAGTTGAGGACTGAATTATGCCTGACTTAGCCCCAACGGAGATTGCCAGGGCACTCGAAATGCGAAGAAATGGTCAAACCTACAGAGTGATATCCAGAGATCTTCGTCGACCAGTTTCAACGATCCATCGCAGTATCCAACGGTTCAGGGAGACCGGTACTTATGTGAGAAGTATGATGTTGTGTGACAGGACAAGGCAGAAAAAGACGCACTTCGAGTAGGGATGATCATTTCATTCAGCTTCGTGTACGTAGGAACCCCCGTTTGACGGCCGTCCAAGCCCGACATGAGTTAGAAGCAATGCGGGATGTAACAGTAAGTGAGCGTACGGTACGAAGAAGGTTCGAAGAAGCTGGTTTGGGTTCATTTGTGCCCGCCAAGGCTCCAAGGCTCGAGGTAAATCATCGTAGAAACAGGTTAACTTTTGCTCAGGAACATCAACTTTGGAACGCGGACCAATGGAGTAAGGTATTGTTTAGTGATGAGTGCAGAATTCTCTTAAATCAAATTGACGGCAGGCAAGGAATATACAGACGCAAATGAGAACGATACATTCAGACAAATTTTGAAACTACAGTTGCATACGGTGGTGGATCAATAATGTTTTGGGCGGGCATTTGTTTGGGATCTCGCACAGACTTGGTAGTGATTGACAGAGGGAATCTGACTTATTTATTCATACGCTTAATTGGTGCCATGCCATCCCTTTCACGAATTTTTGCTTATGAGTGAAATGCAACAATAATGAAAAATGTTAATGCGGCACAAAAATTTTGTCAGTTTTGTAAGGATATAACGTATCCATAGCTGCCCACGTACACCTATAACCTACACCTACTACCTACCTCTACAACATACAGGCGATGTGTGAAAGAATTCACACTTATGAGTTATCTAACACTGAGGGTTGAAGACAATATAATATTGCTATTATACATTGCGGGTTGTTGTAAGGGCAATAATTGAGGGTTTCAATATATATATATACTTATATTTTAATTCCAAATGTCGAAAAATTAAAAATTAAAAAAATTGGTCACGCTGTTTCTGAGGAGTTCTTAAACAAAGACTGTGCTACGAGAAATGTATAATATTAAATAACTATAAGATTTATATTGTTATTTCAATTTTCTACAAGGGGTAAATAAATTGTTTAAAATTTTGTTAAATAACACTAGTTTTATAGCTGTTGGGGGTACACTTTAGGATTATACGTAAAATATTTTTGGAGTTCATTGATTAGTAATTTTACTGTTTTAATAACCTAACGAAGAGCATGTCGGAACATGTCTAAGGAGGGTTTACCGTAGCTAAAAACGTGTATTTTTTTTTTCCTTCTCGGTCTGTCCGATTTCGTTCAAAATATTTTTTCTAAAAAGTATTTAGCATGATCTATGAGCATGGAAAATTGCAAGTTTCCAAGTCTTACAGTTTAGAAATACCAACTCATAAACCACCTGGAAGGCTGATTACTCGAAAATAGTTACTTTTGTAAAAAAAGTAATGTATAAAATCTTGCCTTTATTTTAAAAGATCAACGATATCCCACACGATGGAGTAGAATGAAAAATTATTTTTATCCCCACTTCAGACGTATGGAGAGCCACACCTAAAATATAAAATTAATATTATTTTATGATTCCGAAACCGACATCTATAAGCAGTTCATAACTGTACCAAATTTTATCAATTTATGTTCATATTTACAGAAGCAAGAAGAGCGGACAGACAGACAGACAGACGGACTGACAGAGTGAAACTATATGAGTTCCTTGAGTATGACGGAACCCTAAAAAGTAAGCGTTTACGTAACTATTACTACTACAAAACACTGGGTTTATTAAAGTTACTGGTTTATATTCAGACAGTGAAATGATATTTCTACTTTCTTTTTAGGGTTCCGTAGTTAACGTCTCGGAGCCCTTATAGATTTTTCATGTCCATCCGTTCGTCCGCCTTCGACATACCTTCTAAACGGTTAGTGCTAGAAAGATAAAACTTAGCATGGATATGTGTATAATGTATTTAATACAAATACAATATTACAATATTTGGGCCTGCCACTATTCCCACATGCTAAATAAAATTACGAAAAATATATTTTGGGTGTACCTCGTAATGTGGGGATGATTTTTTCCATGCTTCTACCCTATAATGTGGGGTATCATTGTATTTAAAAATAAGTCTTTAAAAAAATTGAGAGGTTACTAATACGCTTTTTTTTATTTAAGTATCCGTTTGTGCGATATTCTACTTTAAAGAGTATTTTTGTTAAAATACTGCGTCCCCCTCTGAAAGCTGGCTCGAAATATCTGGAAAAAAAAACATAATGGTAGTACCCGTGATGAGCATTGAAGGAAAACTATAAAGTGTTATATAACTTTGTTAGTTCAGGAGTTGTAGAGGCCTAACTTGGAAAATTTCGTACAAAAATAATGAAATATTAAATAGGTACACATGTAAAATATTGGTCCGATTCACATTAGGCCTTTTTCTCGACAAAATAGATAGTTACATATTATTATTAATTACGATTCCCGTGCTATAAGCATTTGACGTATATATTATAGACGAGGCATGTCGAGGCAAAAACTATCCCCACTAAAATAGCCCCCTCTTTTTGGGTAGTTTGGGGCCATTTTGACATTTGAGGTATAGTGTATCAAGAGAATTGACACTTGAGGTTATTTTGAAATCAAGATGGCATAACATTTTCTTGTTCGATGATTTGTTCTGTCGTGGACGAGAAGATAGTTTAAAATAAAATATTAAATAATAAGTTAATAATAATAGGAACTAAAATCATTATAACAACACTATGAAACAACCATGACGATTGAAACTGTAGAGGCAGTTTAATATTTTTCAGCACCTGGCTAAAACAATGAAATTTCAGGATTACTTTCTGCAATATTCTCATGGATATCGCCCTGGTTCAGTGGGGGGTGGTTCAGTGACTCCCTGGAGCAGAAGTCTACCTCCACGACCACCACGCCGTACCCGCCGTCCACGACTACAGAAGGCTGGTTCCAGAATGTACACAATTCTGAAGAGAATGAGGAACCCAACAGTAATTCACGTAAGTCGTAACTTTTTATGCCTCGTGATCAATAAATAATAAGTGATGTAAATACTTAGGTACAGTAAGTACAACTTTCTTAATGAACCTGTGTTATCATTGTATTTAAGAATTATAAAAAAGTAGTTATACTACCTACCTTGAACATATCCGTACAGCCTACTTGCCTAAAGATCCCTACTTTATATTTTTCAAGTTTTCGTAGCAGGTTAAATTAGCTGGTACGTACTCGATTTTTATACATATTTGTGTTTAAAACTTATAATAATTTCGATTAATGGTTCTTGGTCTTATTTCTAAAGCTGAGTGTAACAAAGTTTTGGCGCCAGCAATTGTTCTAAAGTTTTTGCCGTTTTCTTTCCATTTACCAGCTTTGGTATGTACCCACTACCCTTCGCTGACATTTCTGATATAATTTCATAACCAAATACTAATGTTAAATAGACTTTGTCGCTTTCTATTTATTATATTCGTATTTTCATATTTTGTAGACGGAAATTTTGTATAATCACAATAAAACGACACACCTACAGGTCAAAGTTATAAACTTCTCAAGGCAACTGCAAAAGTTTCTGACAGATAATATTGTGTTTGAAAATTATTATTAACTATTAAATGAATAATAGTAATTGATAATGGTCTTCACAAGTGTCTAGTAACGACAAGCTAAGTTCAACATGTAACCTTAAAGAAATTAACGATTTAAAAAGCGTGACCGATTTTGTAATAATACTTAGTTGCCATGAAGAAGTGAGTACAGGGGGCCTAGCAGGAACATTTGACAGCGGCGTAAACGTAACGTTATCGAATGAAATTTGTTAATTAGGGGCCTACGATTTTGACAGATTTTCATACAGTTCTCATTCATTAGTGTTACGTTTTTGCCGCTGTCAAATGTTCCTTCTAGATGGTAGGTAGGGTCGTTAGGCGTTTTGGACCGCGAGGATTCGAACAGCGTTGTGAATCGCCTCAGTACTGTTTCTGAATAGGTCGATTCGCACCGATTAACAATTTTGGTGTGAATCACCCCAGATATTTTTTGGAAAGGTCGAAGGTCGAGGACCACAGATTGAAATACCTATTCATGTCAGAATGTTTAGGACTATAACTTTTTTACAAATGAGAAGAAAATTGGTACGTGAAAATACACACACCGGCATATTTAGCGGAACATAAAATAAAGGTTTGATATCAGTATCATATAAGGTTGCTGGCTGGTTTATACGTCATTTAATTTAAAAATAAATATTTTTCAAATAAAGAAAACAACTGAACATCACATTGCAACACAAACATCACACATGCAATTGTTTTAATTTTATTCAAATACGCCTTATCTGGAGCGAACTTCGAGTATTTCTTCCTTCTGAGTTTGATTTAAAATTTCATTGAAATACTGTTTTTTGTTAGTTTTTTTTAATCGCGTATCTTTTTGGAGTTGAGGACTGAATTATGCCTGACTTAGCCACAACGGAGATTGCCAGGACACTCGAAATGCGAAGAAATGGTCAAACCTACAGAGTGATATCCAGAGATCTTCGTCGACCAGTTTCAACGATCCATCGCAGTATACAACGGTTCAGGGAGACCGGTACTTATGTGAGAAGAGAAGGACAAGGCAGAAAAAGACGCACTTCGAGTAGGGATGATCGTTTCATTTGGCTTCGTGTACGTAGGAACCCCCGTTTGACGGCCGTCCAAGCCCGAAATGAGTTGGAAGCAGTGCGGGGTGTAACCGTAAGTGAGCGTACGGTACGAAGAAGGTTCGAAGAAGCTGGTTTCGGTTCATTTGTGTCCGCCAAGGCTCCAAGGCTCGAGGTAAATCATCGTAGAAACAGGTTAACTTTTGCTCAGGAACATCGACTTTGGAACGCGGACCAATGGAGTAAGGTATTGTTTAGTGATGAGTGCAGAATTCTCTTAAATCAAATTGACGGCAGGCAAAGAATATACAGACGCAAAGGAGAACGATACATTCAGACAAATTTTGAAACTACAGTTGCATACGGTGGTCCATCAATAATGGTTTGGGCGGGCATTTGTTTGGGAGCTCGCACAGACTTGGTAGTGATTGACAGAGGGAGTCTGACTGCAGACCGCTATATCAGAGAAGTTTTAGAAGAAAATGTCGTACCGTTTGCCCCATATATCGGTGACGATTTTGTTTTTATGCAGGATAATGCTCGGCCGCATACCGCTCGGGTAACTCAAGCTTATCTTAATGATATGAATATCACTGTTATGGAGTGACCGGCGAGATCACCGGATATGAACCCAATAGAGCACGTTTGGGACTTGCTGAAAAGAAAAGTTAAGTCCAGAATTCCAGCTCCTGCCAAAGTGGGTGAACTGCGAATCGCCGTAGTTGAGGAATGGCGGAGACTATCCCAAGAGACCATCGATAACATCATTCTCAGTATGCCTAGACGGGTAGAAACTTTAATAATAGCACGTGGAGGAAATACACGATATTAATCACCATTTTTCTAATTTAATAAATTGTTATTTTAATATTAATTTTCACTTTTCCCGGTTACATGAAAAGTTCAAAAATTTACCATTCTTCACAAATAGCCTTTACTCGCAAAATCTGTTCTTAATGTGATCTCATTTTAAGTAAAACAAATGAAACTTTAAATAACAAAAGAAGTGTAGTAAGTAGATTTTAAAATAAAACCATATTTTTTTAATTATGGACCTTTTTTTGTGTTCCGCTAAATATGCCGGTGTGTTTATGTAAAATAATTATTATATTAAAAATGGTTATACCACGCTTAACTATCGCTTTACTATCGCTTTACTATCCCCCTTACTAATAAAAATATTTACACAACGGATAACTTAAACAACGTTGCTGTCTTTGTCTGTCAAGTGAGTTTACCAACGCATCAGACAAAAACAACAACGTTGTTTAAGTTATCCGTTGTGTAAATCTTTTTATTAGTAAGTGGGAATTTAAGCGGAAATTAAGCGTGATATAACCACAGATTTAGTATCTACTATCCATCTTACTACAAGAAAGGTAAATATCAGTAGAGCAAAATTCATAGTAATATAACACATCTGTTTTATATAAGTGTTAAAACAAGATAGTGTCGCAGAATAGGTTTTTTTCAACCTTTATAGAACTTTTATTACTTATTACTATGATCATATTTATAAGCTGTTGGTTTTCTAAAATAATAAAATAATATAAAAATAATATCACCTTTATTTTCTTATAACTACTCTCTTTAGTTTAAAAAAAAGAGTGACACAGAAAATTACCAATTTTACCCTTATTTTTCTGATAGTTATGGGTTATTTGATATTTGAGCTTTGTAAATTGATTAGTAAGGAATAGTTTAAGTCTATTTAATCATAATATTTTGAGTAAATTATTATTCATAAAATATAATGGTAAATTTCAAAAAGCTTGAATTTTACCCGTGCGCTAGTAAAAATAAAATATGTGCTCTTTATTTTCCTTCGTTTAAAACTAAAGCCAATAATATAATGTTTAAGGTACGATATAAAATTATATTTGATTATGATGACGATAGGTGCGATGAGAAGCCGTTGCCATATATAAATAAAAATAAAAAAAATACTGTGTACTGTCAATAAATTTAACCTATTACAAGACATATTGTCACTTCCTACTACTATAGACATTGGAATTTGCAATATATACAATATCAATAAAATGTAGAGGTGCTAATTAGTAATTACTAGCCTATCCAATTTAAAAAATCAAATAACTAGCCTCTACTGCTTATACTTATTACAATATAATGTACCTAGTTTACTTACAATAATAATTACGTACTTTTAAATATAAGTAAAGTACAGTAAACTTAGTACCTACAGCACCAGATGTTACCCGCAACATCTTACGGGCAAAGAGATATCGCGAGGGAACCGTACACTTTGATGCGATAAAAAGTAGCCTATGTGTTAATCCAGAGCCTTAACTTATACTACCATACCAAATTTGATCAAAGTCCGTTTAGCAGTTATTGCGTTAAAGAGTAACATACATCAATAAATCCATACATACATACAAACTTTCGTGTTCATAATATTAATAAGTATTAAATAGACATCAACACGCATTACTATAGTCGAATCATGCGTACAAATATCAAATTTGACCGATGTATTAACACATGTACGCATGATTCTCTGCCTTCTTAACCCTTGACTATACTACAGTCAATTTGTGTTAAGTAGGCAGAGACTATAGTAACTATTATGTCAAAGCTGATTATCATTAATTATTTTCTGTACGGTTTCATTTAAAAACTAAACAAAAACAATTTATTTTAGCAAAAAAGCCTAGGAAAAAGTCCCTGAAGAAAAATTACAAAGGGTATCAGCTTCTACGGACGTATGCCGACGTGCAATGGAAAGTGCGGGCGTTGTTGGACCTGCAGGAAGACGCCGAAGGCTCCGGGATTATGTGGTGGACGCCTCCGTCCCTCAGCAGTCCCACCGACCTCCTGGTACCTCCGGACCTCCTGGTGGACGTTAAAGAGCAGCTCAAGTCCTCCAACATAGAGTACGATGTGGTCATTTGGGATTTGCAAGTGAGTTTCGCGATTTTTATTAGTTAACCAATCTTAAATTGGTATTCTTACAGTATTGTCGATTTATATTTAAATAACCTAACCAAGAGGATGTCAGGAGATGTCCAAAGTGGGTTCCGTAAATATCAACGCGCAAAAGGTTTTCTTTAAATTACTTCAAAATTATTGTCCTTTTTGCTCAAAATAATTTGCCTAAAAAGTTTTTAGTATGACCCATCATCATGGAAACTTACAAGTTTCTATCGTTAGGTATCATTTAAAAATGCCATGAGGTGACCAACGTACAAACGACTTTGGACGACGATTACTCGAAATTCCTCACTTTATAAGTATAAAAGTTGCGTTTGAAACCGCCATCTTTATTTTAAACCCGATGTTGCCCGCATCTTCGTGCGCGCTAAAAGCAATCTCACTGGAGCCGTACATTTTGTCGAAATAAAAAGTAGCCTATGCTCTTTCCCGTGGTCTACTCTATATCTGTGCTAAATTTGATCAAAATCGGTCCAGTAGTTTCGGAGCCTATTCGATTCAAACAAACAAACAAACCTTTCCTCTTTATTAAATTAGTATAGAACATCTATTCAAAGATAACCCACAAAATAGGGTAGAATGAAAAAACAATTCTTCCCCCACTTCAATTGTTTAGTGAGCCACCCCTAAAATATAAAATTATTATAATTATATGATGATAAAACCGAGATGCATACACAATCTATAACAGTGCGGTCTGATAGATAGACAAACGGACAGAGCGAAACTACAAGGGTTCCTTGTAGAACTACGAAACCCTAAAAAGCGACATACCTGAACGACCATTGACACAGGTGATGCTAAAAATTAAAATGTAGCAACTTAAAGTGCCAATTAAGTAGGTTTATTAGAAACCTAGTAAAATATGTAGCAAAGCGTGTTTACGAGGCCATTTGTTTCCAGAAAGCGATAACTTACGAAAATCCCAAGCTATCTAAGAAACAAAGGTTAGAGTTGGAGCACATCCGCGGTCACCCGATGACGTGGCGGCGCTACCACCGCTACGCCGACATCCTGCGGTATCTGGAGTACCTTCAGCACTCGCACACTGATCTCGTCGAGCTCGTGTCCTTGGGCCGCTCTTCCGAAGGCCTCCCGCTCGTTGCTGTGAAGGTAACGCCGAATAATAATAATAATATCTGTGGACGCTTTCACACCACGTCAGTCTGGTCCCGTTGTAAATTCTCGAAGAACTTGTGTAACGGGTACCAGACAACGGAATATATATAATACTTTTATACTATACATATAATTAAGAATGTTATTGTAATATACACATATTTTATACACATCCATGACCCAGGAACACAGAAAACTTATAGTTCCTTCCGCCCGCCGAATGAACTAAAAGTTTCCTGTGTTCCTGGGGGGATGCGAACCCGTGACCTCCGGCTTGAGCGCCGCCGCGCTAACCACTGAGCCACAGGGTCGCCACGGAATGTGTCTGAAGAAAACTAAACCCCTTGCTTTCCTAAACTAGTACAACTTTTTTGTACGAGTTTCAAAACATTTTAAAACGAGGCATTGAAATATAATTAATTGGAATTATCTACGATATTTTTATGTAGGCCATTTATAGCTCCATAAAGTTTTAACTTTTTGTGTCTACTAACAATTCCACCAATTGCCATTCTATCAGGTTTAACTCTAAATTGATAATAAACAGCAGCGAATTAATGGATCTAATAATAATAATTTATGCCACTTATCGTTACAATCTCGTACGCAATTTACACACATCGTGAAATAATAAGTTTTTTTTACGTCCTTCTAAATTTGATAGACTTTTGAATTCGTGTCATAATAATTAGAAAAGAATAGTGGGCTAACATTTGCGTAACAATTTAACCGGCTTTTCTTTCTAACGATTAAAATCTTAAACGATGAAGTAGCAAAGTCTAAAACATGATATGGCAACATAAAACCTTAGCGATATAGACATTGAAAAACATACAGCTATTAAATTATTCTTTGTAGGTGTCTAAAGGTGTTAATGAAACAAGAAAAAATGGAACCGCTAACCATAAAAAGAAATTTAAGTTGCGATCTAACATGAAACCGGCAGTTTGGATTGATGGGGGGACCCATGCCTGCGAGTGGATAGCCCCAGCAGTGGCCACGTGGATTTTACATCACTTGGTCGAAGGGGACAAGAGCACTGGTGAGTTCTGTCTATAAGATCATAAGCCTTCGACTGGGACTACATTATCCAGAATCTCCCCGGCCGGAAAAAATACAGCGCCGAAAACACGCGGCATAATTTTACACGTGTTCGATTTTCAACTCTATTGAATAAACAGAGTTCTATTTTCAGCGCTAGTTTTTTCCCCGGTCGGAGAAATTCCAGAAAATGCAGGCCGAGGTTTAGGTTTAAGAATCAAGAATCTTAATTATAATGAGATTGAATGTATATAAGTAAAAAAAAATGTGAAAGAAGCGGTACGGACCAGCGAAGACATTGGTAGGTAGTAGGTACAGTTTTTTCCAACAGACTGCTTATAGCTACTTCAGTGAATAACGAACCCTAAAAAGGTGTCTAGCGTAGTAAAGATTAAAAATATATCTAAATAAAATACAAGGAAAGAGTGAGACCAAAAGAAATTAAGCTTATTTAAAAAATTAACAACCGTAACGAATAAATTGATTAGCATGTTTATATTTTACTACTCCCACACTACCTACAAAATTGCAACAACCGAAATTCCGATACGGTAAAATGATTTTTGTTTTAGGAAACGACCAAGAAATATTGAATTCGGCGGATTTTTACATTCTGCCGGTATTGAACCCGGACGGCTACGAACACACGCACACCCACGATCGCCTCTGGAAGAAGACACGCTCGCAGAACGGAGATAGATCCGACGATTACTACATTAGTTGGTCAGTAAGCACCAGTTGTTAATGGAATTGCGCACGTGACATCAAACCACGGAGCGGAACGCGGCGTATCATTATAACGACCCCGCCTAAACCCGCAACTATACGAATGCGATTGTTGGATGTGTCTGATTGTTTTAAGGAAAAAAAAAACAACGGCCACATACCTAACCAAAGCAGTATTTTCCTGAGCGCTTGATTCAAATCGAATGAGTGTATTTGAATATTTTATTAGTAATGAATATTATAGTTTTAATAGTCATCGTAGAATCTGAGAACACAAAAATTATTCCAAACAAAAATCAGCCACTGTAACATAATTTGAAATAAACTAAATTTTAGTAAACCAATGTGAAGTACGCAGAAGGGCTAACACGCTTGGATAAACTCCTAACTCTTACCTTTTTTACCGCACAATACAATAGTTTCCACTGTGAAAGTCAAATATTACGATTTCCAATTGTGTTTCACAAACGGCATGTCCAGTGTCCACAGGTTCACGGTGCGACGTCGTCGACGTAAAACGGTGCGGTGTCGCGGCACGGTGCGTTGACATAACGTAGCGCCGTAAAAATTTCACGTCTTGAAGCCGGATCGGCTTGCCTTGTAAAATTCCGGTACTTTTCTCCTTTCTGCGGCGACGTGGTCGTGCCGTGAAAAATCACGACGCCCCAACTCCGCGTGACATGTGTCCAGGCCGTAAGACCACAGTAAAACAATGATCACACACATGAAGTAAATAAAAAAACTTAGAGAAATAAATAAATCTCTAGGTAACACTAATTTAAAGACACCAAGACAGATAAGGAATAAGAGTGAATCTAGAGTTTAGAATAACTAACACTTGATGTATTTGCAAATGAGATAAATACATCCGCGAAACCACTGATTGGTGAGTGGACTTTTAAGTGCTTACTCTGCAAATATGTAACACTTATTTTTCCTGTGAGTCACATTACGAGTGTGTTTAGCACACCCATCCGTTTTGACTATACTTAGTGTATTAAGGCACTTTATGTACACTCATTATCTATTTAAATTACGTTTTCAGAACAAAATTATGATTCTAGGCTCGCTTGTCCTTTTTATATTAATTTATACCTAAACGATCGTAGTTCGAAAAAAGTTAATGTATACAATATGCTCCACTATGTATTGTATATACCTAAACTAGTAGGTAACATCGCAGTCACAATTGCTATGAATTTCAAATAGGTTTCCATGGAACTGGGGTCGGACAGAATGCGTCGGTGTAGATGCGGATAGAAACTGGGACTTCCAATGGGGCGAGAAGGACTCCTCCAGAGACCAGTGTGCGGACAACTACGCGGGCCAGCAGCCATTCAGCGAGCCAGAAACGAGGGCCGTCTCAGAATTTTTCGCCGATCGTAGAGGTCAAATAAAGGTAGGAAACATTAAGATTTTCCTCACTACTATCTTATTGAATATATAAAACTGCAATTCATACTTACCATTTACGTAGTTTTTGTAGGTTTATAGTAGGCTTACACACGCGCCCCAGCTCTCGTAGCCGCAGCGTCGCTGCACTAGGATTTGTACGTTTTTTTTTTGCTGCCATTGTTTGCCGCAGCGCCGCGTGCCGGCGGTGAACCGCGACGAAATCCATACAAATACGTCGCGTGTCTAAAGGCGCAATACCTATTAGGGGCTCCATACACGGTCCGGTTTACCTTCAGTTCGGCCTGAACGGATGCAAAATGTATGTATTGTATGTGTGCAATTTCGAGATCGCATCAGTCGGCCGTATGAACTTAAGCGATTAGTTCCAGTGTTGCCAACTCTGAAATTTGTAAAACAACTAAGTTGGCAACATTAATTCTGACATGTACGGATGGACTGAACGGCAATAAAATTGTACTGAACGATAGTAAAATTCGAGTGTAAGATAAAACCGGTCAAGTGCGAGTCGGCAAGATGAGTTCCGTACAAAACAGAAAAAATCACGTTTGTTGTATTTTTTATTTTATTCTGTTTTAGTATTTGTTGTTATAATGGCAATAGAAATACCTAAAGCCTGACCAGAAAAATTACAAACCTGCACTGGAGGCGCTTCATTTTTTAATTGCAGCAACACTAAGAATAGCTGGGATGTGATTGGTTAAATCTCAAACATTTGACATTTCGTTTTAGTGCCGTGATTTCCCGCAACATGGCGAGATTTTTTATTTTTCCGGTCATGCTTTACAGTTTACATCATACATTTGTGAAAATTTTAACTGTCGAGCTATCACAGTATAAGAAGGTTAAGATACAGCCTGGCGACAGACGGACGAACAGTAAAGTCTCAGTAAAAGGATCCCGTTTTTACCCTTTGGGTACGGAACCCTAAAAATGGCAACGTGGTCTAAAGAATATTTATTTGAGTTCATTGAAGTATTTAAAATTTAACCATAGCTACTATGGTTGATAAAATCTAAAGACTATTACTATAAAACAAAGAGAAATGATTTCTATGCCATATTACTGGAAAAATGTATGAGACAATAATTCGGTTTCGTCGATAGCGTTATTACAATTGCAGCAAAATACAATTAATAAATAAAATAATGGCCTAAACTGACCAAGAGCATGTCACGACATGTCTAAGGAGGGTTCCGTAACTATCAACGCGCAATAGGTTTTCATTGAATTACTACATAAGTTATTGTCATTTTATTGGCAGAGTAAATTATAAGGGTTCCTTAAGTATTACGGAACCCTAAAAACACGACCGAAGCTCGCGGCAATTTTCCGTGTATGTGCTCGAATCCGTTCAGGCCGAACCTTAGATTAAAACGCCTAGAAACCGGGAACGCGCATGAAAAGTGAAGTAAATCATACTGAGCCATATCGGCTCAATTTGTCAAGCGCAAGTGCATACATCTCCGACTATTAAAAACATTATGACGGTTTGTTCATTGTTGTCACAATTCATCGGAAAAGTATTAATAACGCTTAGGACATAACATTTCATATGTAGGTAAGTATGAAATGTTATGTCCGAACAATTTGACTTGTATTAAGTCAAATATTTAAAACATTTTAAAATAAAATCGTATTATGTCGCCATTTTGCTGCCCTATTGTGAATTGTAGAAGTGTTACTAGTAGTAATAAAATTTCAAAATTTTCATGACCAACTAATAGTTGCAACTAAGACAAAGTTTTATATTTTCTGATTTATTTTAACTATCAATTTAAAGTATTGCCAGTATTAAGATAATCCTTAATATATTCCTTAATACCAGTTTAATATAAATAAAGATCACAAATTGTGTTTAGATGGTTTAAAATGAAATATAAGTTACATTTTTACATCTCACGATATTAAGAAACACAAATACAATAATTCTAATTTTAAGAGTATACACTCCACAACTTTAAAGTTTTGTTTGTGTGTGTATCGGTATGTAATGCTTACGCCTACATCTATCTGTTGCTTGCTTCACTTTGTACGATGCGTTTGTTTGAAGACTATCTAGGCGTTATTAATCTAAGGGCTGAACTGACGTCAGTTCGGTCGGATGCGATTTTCTCCGTGTATGTGCTCGAATCCGTTCAGGCCGAACTGACGTCAGTTCTAACTGTCGGCCTCTCATCTGTGGGGGCCTTAAAATGTAATATATAATAATATATTTGATTTTTTATACTTAGATATAAAATAATAATGACCTATTAATATGTAATATTTTTTTCATATCTTTTCGTTAGATATCAATTTCTGAATTTTGGTCCTATTTAAATTGTCTAAATAATACGTTAACATTTTTTCAGTCATTAATTACGCACACGGTACGCGTATTAATAATTAATTCATGATTATGTTGAACATACATTCGACAGCATCTTAATATAGTTATTATGTTAATATTATAAAATAACCGTAATTTTAGTACCTATTATCCCAGAACTACAAACTATGAAACGGTGGCTCAGTTGCATAATGCATACTTTATTAATTTTATTTATTTAAAGTGGGCAAACGTAATGGTAATTGTGATGCTTATGGTTTTTTTTACTAGATACTAACATTTGGCTTTATAAATGTCAAACTGAATTTAAAACTAAATAATATACACTTGACTATATACGCTTAAATATTATTACATTTGAATATCAAATTCTATAAATCCATACATATAATAAATCCATAACTGGTCGCTGTCTGTACATGGAAGATGTATAATGGATTTTAGAATTTTTGTCTGTTTGTGTACGCGTTTGTACGCGCTAATCTCGAAATCTACTGGACGGTTTTCGATGAAATTTGGTATGGTAGTAGTTTAAATTCTGGATTAACACATAGGATAGGATATTTATTGCGGAAAAATGTACGGTTCCTGCCAAAAAAAAACACATTAATACCAGGTGAAATAAGTGAGAAGTATTAAGGTCGTAGCGCTAACTCATATTAAGCAACGCTGCCTTATCGTGAGAGTTTATTAATGAGTACTTTAAAATAGTTTTAGAGTTTGATAGTGCTTGCAAAAAATCAGCGACAGCATAATATTTAGGTCACAAAAATATGTTTTTCATATTTAAAAAATATATTTAAGTAGTAAGGATCAGTTTATTGGTTATATTTTCAACAATTATGAATTTTTATCAAAATATGATAATATAATTTGGATTAATGGTTAAAGAGAAAAGGCTGGGACTATATGATCCGGAATCCGGAAGGCCGGAGAAAATTCAGAGCGCTAAACATAGAACTCTGATTTAATACATTAAAGCTGAAAATCGAACACACAGGTGTAGAGACAAAGTTAAAGTTCAGTCTTATATGACATGTCCTATGTCATATAAGACATCTCGACACTCGACACTCTATTGTATTAGTGCAGAGTTTAAGAGTAAGTAATCTGTGGCAGAGTTCTATTTCTTAGCGCTCTGAATTTACGCCGGCCTACCGGATTCCGGACAATAAAGCCCCAGCATAAGGTCATGATAACTAGCATGGGCGGGTCCGGGCAAGCAGCGAACTTTGGGAAAACTAAAATTTTCGAAACGTAATACACACACACTTTCGACTTTTCTTTAAAATGCGCGTGCGAGAGTGTTCGTGGCAACAAACTTCTTTAGCAATAATTATATATATTAAGACAGAGTAAAAATAAAATATATATATTTACTCTATTGTATAGTAATAATAATAATAGTATAATACAATAATAGTATAATATAGTAATATTGCAGTACATTGGGTAAATAAGTTTTTTGCCACAAACACTCCCACCCGAGCGAAGTAAAAAAATAAAAAGTCGGTCCTGCGCCTGATCTCTCGCCAGGCGTGTCGGTCACCCGTCCCACTGGGTTACGAGAGTAAAGGAAGAGAGAGTGCTCTTGTGTACTGCGCACACACTTCGACATTATAAAATAACTCCTGCGTAGCTGGCCTGGTTTCAATGAAACCGGCCACCGTCACCGAAATCGGTGTGGGGAGCTATCATTATTATTACATACAACTTTAATAATGTGATGTCATGTCACAAGATACAAGGAAAAGGCTTCACAGACGACGAAGATACTATAATATTTATGTTGAAATAAAAGTTCGTATGAACTATCACAGACGGCTAAGATACTGTATATTTTTTTATTGCGTACTTGATTATGAAATATATTCAGGCATCTTAAGTTAAAATAATATAGTATCTTCGCCGTCTGTGACGCCGTAGGACAGGGATGGCGAACCTTTATGTATTAACGTACCATTTTTGTAAAGAAATGTTTAATGAGGTCAGAGACGTGCCATCAAACTTTTCATTTAATTTTTCTTTGTAATTTCGAGGCGTATTATCAACTATCAAAAAATTTTGTTCATTTTACGGGTTAAAATATATTAATTACTCTTTAAATCCCATCTGAACGACAGTATGCTTTGGAAAAATACATAAAAATCAATAGTCTAATCCGAATGTCGATACTAATTAATTGAATACGTTAGCGCGAGCGAGCGGAGCGAGGGAGCAAAATTTTTCTTCTGTTCTATCTTAATTCTGTTTTACCTGTTTAAACTTTAAACCCTAAAAGACTGCGTAACTTCGGAAAAATACAATTAAATCAATAGCCTGAAACTGAACGTCAGTACTAAATATTATATTATCATGGACAACTAAATTCATAATTCCTCCATGATAATATGTTTTTTAAGTAGAACACGAGCGAGCGAAGCGAGCGAGCAAACCTTTTTCCTATTTAACAGGTTAATCTGTTCAAACTTTATACCCTAAAAGACTGTGAAAATAGGATCATTTTGTAATTTCCGATGTTGTAAAATAGTTGACAAATAACGTCCACTATGTAAGGTTTGCCATAAACCTACACCTAGATCACCCTTTTTCGCAGTACATATTAACAAAATTTGCGATCAGTGAAGTGCCCAAAATATTGTGTCGCGTGCCTTTGATGGTACGCGTGCCATAGGTTTGCCATTCCTGCCCTGGGATATCTGCAAAAATCTATATATTCCGCGAGGACCGTATGGTCCTCGCGGAATATATAACTTTTTATACAGCTAACGGTATCGTTAGCTGTATAAAAAGTTCAAAGTTCTAATCTTAGCTATAAGCTGTCAGAATGCTTATGCAAATCTATTCAGCGAATTATTTGAAGCGTAAACAATAGGAGCTATGTTGAAACAACAGGTAAAAGACTTAGGTCTCCGACAAGCCGGTGTAACACTTGCAGACCTTATTACTAGGGCGAAAACGTTCACAGGTGGTACACTGGCTTGTCGGCGACGGTACGTTTCGTATGAATGCGGAGACTTGTTTTTGTTCGACAAACCGTTTATTTTGCGACCGTATTTTATGTACCGTTTATGTTGTGCATTGCGTAAACCCATTAAATTTCACTTAGACTTGTCTTTCAACTTCACAAAAAGTTGTTTCATAATAGTTATAAATGCAACACAAAACTCATCTGCTGGAATTTTTCAAGTGAAAATTTTTGCTTCTAAGGTAAAAAAAAAAACACTTTTGAAGGTAATCATTATTTTGTTGTTATTTTAAGTACAGTGACTGTACATTATGACATTGACATGCCGTCATACATTAGTTTCATATTGATGAATAAAAAATATTGTCAGTTTGGACACAAATTAAAATAATTAATCTCACATGAGATTGCAGAGATACCATTAACCTAAGTCATTATTTAACTGCGACTAAAAGGAAAATCAAAAGCTCCGAAACGAAAGTGAATGTCGTTTTTGTTTTTGTTTGTTGTAATTACCGGCTGAGCAATCGCTCATCGTCATTAATAGATAATTTACATACGGGCAATGAGCTGTTACCGGTTTACCGCAAGTGAAGTAAGAAAACTTCAATATTTTTAGGTATTTCCGCATATAGGCGCTTACATAAATAAATACATATTTAATGGTTTTAAGACAAATGAAGTTTCATACAATACGTCAACTAGACATTTTCCTCTGAATAGCCTATTATATCTCCTAGATTTCTACCCTCGACCTGAATTCAGGTATTTTTAGGTTCAAAAAGAACGGGGATAGAAAATATAGGAGTTGAAGATGTAAATAGCCCTTGAGAGGAAATGGAATGGAATAAGCCCTAGCTTATATGGAATAACCCCACCGCTAGCACTAGGCCCCCCTGGCGGTAGCGGTAACGCGGATTTCGCAAATTTTTTGATTTTTGGAGCCATTTTGACATTTCAATTATGGTGAAAACAAAATGGCTGACATGTGCAGTATGGTGAAAACCAAGATGAATGAATGAATGAATGAATGAAAAACTCTTTATTGCACTAAAACAAATAGGACATACAGAACATAGAAAAACTAAACTTAAATAAGCACAAAAGGCGGTCTTATCGCTACAAGCGATTTCTGCCAGACAACCTTTATAATCATGACACATGTTTACATGTAATATACTGGTAGGTGGCTTTATAGACACGTAAAGAGAAAATTATTTTAATACATATTGTAATTTAAGATTTCATAATACTTTTATATGATATATACTATTTAGGTACACTACTTTATAATATTCGTTAATACATACACAAATATTTACATATCGTACTATAGAATAAATAAATAAATACTATTATTAAAAGTAGAAATAATGCATACAAATTATGGACTTATAGTAAAGATCACCATGTTAATTGTGACAAAAAATGTTCCTTAACTCCATTTTTAAATACGTGCAAAGATTGAGCGCGTCTTAATGAAATTGGTAATCTATTCCACAGACTGACTGCACGAGCTGTGAATGAAGAGTCAAAAAATTTTGTATTTCTCGTAGGGGGTTTTAATGATATATTAGAATTTCGAAAAGATTTTACACTATCGTCCAAAAATTTAAACCTTTCTTTTAAGTAAGGTGGCGACTTGGGGTCATACAGTATACCATACAGGTGGGACAGTATATGAGCATTCCGCCGAAGTCTGATTGGCAGCCACTTGAGTTTGGTACGAAATTCGTATATGTGATCATATTTTCGTAAACCGAAAATAAATCTCATACAAAGGTTTTGGAGACGCTCAAGTTTATTAAGCTGCTCTTCTGAAATATTTGTGAAACATGTGTCAGCGTAATCTAATATAGGAAGGATAAGCGATTCAGCAAGCAGAATTTTGGTCGGAATCGGCAGAAAATGCTGCAAGCGCCTCAGAGTACTCCACGCACCAAAAACTCTCCTACCGATTTCACCAATGTGCTTAGACCAAGACAGTGTTGAGTCAAGATGAATTCCAAGATTTTTAACGGATTGTGAGAATAGGATAATGTTTCCTTCGACCATTACTGGGCAAAGATCCTGTAATCGAACCCTTGTCAACAACCTTGGACTGCCGATGATAATCGCTTGGGTTTTCATAGGATTTATGACTAATCCATGAGATTTACTCCAAGCACATATACTTTTCAGATCTTCATTAGTTCGTGCAATAGCCGACGGTAAGTCATTAAGTGATGCGTGGAGATAAATCTGCAAGTCATCAGCATACATGTGAGAGCAGAAGATGTTTTTGGCGATGGTATTAATGAAAATGCTAAACAGTAAAGGCGATAGGACACCGCCTTGAGGGACACCAGCCGTGACTGTTGACCACTCAGATACGACTTCTTCCACCGCAGCACGTTGAAGAAGATGGCGTAACTTTTTCTTGTATGAAGATTTGTTCTGTCAAATGTACGTCATAGCCTATCTAGAGTTTTGAAATCTTTGTTTTTCCCATTATCCGATCCGACATCGTATCGGACGCCCATTATGTGAATGAAATTTGAAACATATACCTGATATGTTTCAAATATTTTACTTGCCATTGGCTATCGGATATCGGCTATCGGCGTCCGATACCGACATTGGATCGGATGATGAAAAAAGCTCTCTCGTAGCAGTGCTATATGACACGTAGACCTGCTACGCCATTAAATGGGTCAAAAGGAAATTATTGTTTACTACCTTTTTTCATTGTATCACATTTTTACCATATTATTATGACGGACTTAAACCAGAAATCATAATATAACTTTACACAAAGGCTTTATTCGCAACAGATGCACATCAAGAGACCTCATCGTGATAGAAAGAGCGTATTTATTATAAGATCCTAGCATTTAGTGGTGTGGTAAACCGCGCATCACTCGAGAAATTGCGATCTTGAAAAGATGACTTTTGCGAGCTTTCGAAAAATCGCATACTTACATAATATAATTTTTGCATTCTAATTTCTAAAAGTTTTGTTTGTACCTATAATAACATATGGACGTTTTTTCTATCTTTTTATAAACACCTGGTATTCTTATAATGTGAAGTCGATAACTATTATTAATACTCAATTATTAATTAGGACGACCGACGACCCCTGTGTCGCAGTGGTTAACACATTAGCGCTCAGTTGGAGGTCGCGGGTTCAAATCCCGCCAGGGAACAAAATATATATTACATAAATAATTATATTTCCGTTGTCTGGTAACCGTAACAAAGTCATAAATTGACGTGGATAATTGACTAGATTGACGTGGTGTGGTAGCGTCCATAGATATTATTATTATTATAATTACGTGAATCTATAATATGACTATTATTACAGCTTTTTATATCGCTGCACGCTTACTCACAGTCGTGGCTCCTACCGAGTACCCACGCCAACACGCCATTTTCGGACGACGGCACCATGATGGAAATGGGGAAACTTGCCACCGCCGCACTTGCTGACATGTACGGAACTAAATACAAGGTGATTATTACTTCCTAACAAGAAAATCTAGTAAACCCATTGCATTAGGTGACAAGTTAAGTAAACTGACTACCGTATTCTGGTGACATATCCTGAAAAATCTATTTTCCTCAACCCTGAGATAAATTAACTTTAATAACGTCCTCGACATACGAAATCGGTACTCTTAGGGTCAATTCACACCGAAACGAAACGATACGTGACATGGCGCTGCATTTTTAAGATAGTTATTCAAAATTTAACTTTATTCAATACACAAGAAGATACGTTTCATTGTAAGAGTTAGAATGTCGGCACTCGGCTTTCACCGCGCTGCAAATGCGCTGTGCAATGTGTGACTGATGTCATATGAAACGTGTATCTTTTTGTGTAGTGAATAAAGTTAAGTTTTGAATAGCTGCTATCTTAAAAATGCAGCGCTGCGTTGCGTCACGTATCGTCGCGGTGTGAACTGACCCTTAGTCGGCTCCTATATAAAAAAAAATATCTCAGGTTGGAACAGTCGATGAACTTCGCCAGCCGGCTTCGGGGATGTCGCATGACTGGGCGAAGGCTAAAGCAGGAATAAAATACTCGTACCATGTTGACCTTCGCGACTCCCTCGGACCATACGGCTTCCTCCTACCAGGATCCCAGATCGTCTCCACCGCTCGAGAAACCTGGCAAGCCGTCAAAACTATAGTAGAAAATTTAGAATAATATTACAAATAATTTGTACCTATCATGTAGACATTTGGCTTAATCTATTTGCTCAATTAGTTTTTAAGTATTTATTTTAGTTTTAAATAGAAAATGCTAACATAAAAAAACACCAAATTTTTGCTTGTTTCCTATGATAGATATTTTAAAGAATTATTAATATATTATAGCACAATGTGATTGTTCTTTGGCTCATAATAAACGGCCAGTGACTAATATTGCCAAATAGTAGCAATTAGACAGTGGTGGTTTTATCTAATATACGTACTGCAAAAATATCCTTTAATGCAGTAGGTACCTACGAGTTTAGTTTTGGGAATCACGTGTTTTAGCAGTCTACAACACTTGGAATGTGGGTTTTGGGGGCTATTAATTTTTAGGATTTGGTGAACGAAAGGAAAACCATCCTGTTTTTTTTATTTAAGTACCTTTGTCATTTAATTAGGTTTTTTTTTAATATTAATTTATTATATTATTTATTAAGTAAACGATGCAATCGGTCTCTTCGAAGAAGATGCGATCAAGTACATGATGCGTCGACCATGTCGAATTAATAGCAATCGTCGAAATGGAAATTCAGCCGCCGAAGTTCACGTAACTCGTGATTGTAGCTGTACAGTGTAGGTACAGTCGCGGGAACCTGCCATGTACTACTTCGAAACCTTATTGCTTTACAAATAAGGCCGAAATGCGGTACATCAGATTTTTGCCGACGTAGGTAAATATTTTATACTAGGTGCTACCTTAGGTACTGAGAATTAAACCTATGATAATTATAGATACTGGGTGATTTCTTATTCCGTTTCGAGAGAAACAGGGTATAATTAGCTGCATGGAAATAATGTGACATATTTACTGAAAATTTGTTTTACAAGATCGCACAACTCATGTTAAATTCATAATTTTAAAAAATTATTTCAAATAAAGTTATTATATAAAAATTTAAATTACAAATGATTGTCACCTCTGTTGACCCCTATGAAGTTGCGCGTGATCGGAGCGTACAACGGCGCGTGGGAATAAAAAATTACCTAGTAGTGCACCTACTTTTAAATTAAAAATTAAAATATTTGTTATCCATTATCAAATTTTACTTGAAATTTTTGTGAATAAATTGATAAATAATAAAGGAAATTTACCTACTATTTTTTGTTTTATTGAATAATTCAAAGCATACATCTAGCAAACTTAGAAATTTCAAATTTGCTGTTAGGCTAGATTATTAGCTACATATAAAGGATAAATATAAAAAAACTAAAAATTCTAAAAAAAATATTTTATTTTTACGAATTCACAGGAACAAAATGTATGAATACATGTGTATTATTACTGATAACTTTGCAATCCTTATTTATAACAAATCTCATAAATTGAGAAATGGTTGGTTATTTTAGGTTACAGTAGATGCTTCGGGACGAATGGACCCACGCGACCGGATAATAAGAGGGCCTCACAGAAAACCGATGGGAAATAGAACTTGCTTTGTGTTTCACTGCGTGAAAAAGGTACTGGTGGCCCAAAGTGGGTTTTAAAGCTCGCAAACATACTTGTAACTCTTCTAGTGTTGCGGATGTCCATGAGCGACGGTGAACGTGTTAATTCTAGAAACGAGCAAACCGATCGCCTGGTGGGTAAAAATTGTTATAATTTCTTACCATCACAGGTTGATGGTTCTAAAGATCGGGAACGCACTTCTAACTGTTTTGGTGTCGCAGATCACAGATGGTCGTGTTTATATATAAATTATTGTAAAAACATAAATAAAGTGGAAAAGTATATAAAAAAGATGCGATATTATTGTGAACATGAATTTCCACCAAGAACCAACAATCAGTGGTTGACTTACACTAGTCAGGGCTCTAGTGCCCAGGGCGGCAAATTTTGTGGGGCGGCAAAATTTGGAAAGTAATAAAAATATTTTTAGAATTATTTTTTTACAATTATCAAAATTGCACATAATTAATTAATTCTATTAATTAATCATTTTTTATTTCTTGTTTGAAACGAGTTAAAAATTACTTATGTTTTACAATGACTCCAAATAGTCTCAAAAGATTGGAATTCTATGCATAGAAT
This sequence comes from Phengaris alcon alcon, assembly GCA_037179445.1. Classification (NCBI taxonomy): domain Eukaryota; kingdom Metazoa; phylum Arthropoda; class Insecta; order Lepidoptera; family Lycaenidae; genus Phengaris; species Phengaris alcon. The sequence continues at coordinate 3,338,343 of JAYRCH010000589.1, forward strand.
ATGTACGTGTACGTCTACTTTAACGTTTAGATTGTGAAGATTTAATCGACCAATTTACAAAGTCAGGTGTATTTGCCTGACAAACAAATGCAATACAATCATAAGTCATCGTTAGTGCAAAATTCATGATTCTTACAAAGATATATGATTGGCTTCGCTGGGCGCTCGGATCAATGATTTGTCTATGGATTCTTGGAACAAAAACAAATATTTTTTTATACTATTGAAGTATATAATATAAAATTTCTGTGATAGAGCGGAATTTTCTTCAGTGTCCAGGGCGGCACTAATTTTAAATCCGGCCCTGCCAACAGTACACTCAATCAGTTAGAGCTCCTGACTCCTTATAGATACATGTTTGAGGATTACGGCGTTGTTTAAAGAACTGCAAGCTTATGCCACTATATCAATTAAAGTAATCATCACTATCACCACCATCATCACACCATACATCATCAAATTATAATGAATACAATGAGAAGTATCTATTAGTACTTCTCATAGTATTTTAGACCGACACGGTTAACTTTAGACATTACTTTGCCGTTTATGGACCTATTACCAAAATTATTTTGTTTTTGTAATGGAAAATGTTCGATATTAGAGTAGTCACCATGATCCATGGGATCCATGAGGAATCGAGGGAACTCCTCGAAATTTATATGGACACATATTATAGTGATTTTGACTTTTTCTGAAGTTACCAAGCATATGCTCATATGCAAAGGTGATCAGCCTGCATTGTCCTAACCAAACTTGGAAACAACGTTTTTTGTTTTTCCAATGCGGAAATCGAACCCACGACTGTGGTTAGAGCTTGGCTCTCGACTCGAAGGAGTCGAGAGCCAAGCTCTAACCACTAGACCACGGAGGCTGTTAAATTAGGTGTTTAAGTATAATTCAAATTTATACCTAAATATCATCTGTGCAAACCATTTAACTAGCTCGCTCTTATAACGTGCGTACTCTTTCACATATCACCTGTGATTGGTGATGCAGAAATAGAAGTAGAAGATTATTTTTAAATTTCAAACTTCAAACTCTCGCGACCACATAAAAACGCTCGTGGGAACGCAGCCTTACTTGTATTTTTTTTAATGCAATAAAAACGATCGAATTATAGTTGTTTGATTTTTAACCTAATGACCTAATAATTGGGTTTTAAAATAGAAAAATCGATAATAATAACTTACGTTTAGTTTTTTTTTTAATATTTTTTTTTCATTTTAGGCTTTGTATCTTTTGCACTATTAGACGGTAATACGTAGAAAACAAAAAGGTATAAAATTCGAAATTCAAATGAATTTCGAACTCTTTTTTTTATTCTGAGTGCCACCTCTTAATACGTAGTTTACATTCTCTTTGGTAAGCTATTCGATGTTAGACAACATGTCATAACATCAACAGACATAAACAATCTAAAACCCATTTTTGTGAATCTTCAAAAATAACGAAGATACAAACAATTTAAATTTACAATATCGTACCTAGGGTGCAACACCGTCACTTATGCAAATAATGTAATTTTTCAGGAGAAGCGTTTGAAAATTCGACATCACATTATAATGTATAGGTATTATTAATTAAAGATATAGACAGGTAATATTTAAACTATAATATTAAACTTCATGCCTAAGTAAAAACAAACCTTTTATAATTTTGTAATAAATAATTATAAACGTTTAAAGTTTACAACCCTCCCAGAAGCGACGTTATGACACTAGAAAACAATTAACTGGGCAATTGTGACATATCAGTAAAAACACCCGAAATTATACTTTTTAAAAGTTTTATTAATTAAAGTAGCAAAACAAGTGTAACAATATTTTATAATTCTACACAGAACTAACTCTTAATCAGACTTTTCACTTAAATCAGACTTAAATTACAGTCATTGCACCAGTATGGTATTTAAATATAATAATTAAGCAGTAATCAACAGTATTAAATAAAAATCTTTGCTTATCTCTAATTATCATCGTTTGTACTCATTTGGTATACACTTTTATAAATTAATAATAAAGAGAAGAAGAACAGTTAAAGTCTTCTGAGTTAAGACTTTGCGGTTGCAATAAACTTGGTTTGGAACCGTCATTTTCAAAATTATTACAAGTAAAAATTAAATGAGATTATTAAAAAAACGTCAATAGTATCTTGGTACGATATTAGCCTCTACTAATTGCAATAAATCGCGCTTTTTGCGTTCTATAATTGGTATTTTTGAATTGTACGCTTGCTTCAAAGTAAGTTCGTCTATTCTTCGAGAGCTGCCCCTATTTCCGCGTAAATTTTTACCTCTTGGTTGAGTTATAGCATTTGCAACCTCCCAGTTTTCAGTTTCTATATAAATTAGTGTCACTATTCAATGTAAATTTAATGCAGACGTTTTTATTACATCTCCGTTTAAATTTTTCACCATATTGAAGTTCATGTTGAGCTCATGTAACTTGAAATCAAAAAAATCATCGTAATTCATTTCTTTTACTATAAATGGTTTACCAGTCTTCTTCGCCCCACGAATCAGGGATATGTATTGGTCGGTGACATAAATGGGTCCAGCATTTTTTGCTCTTGTTACAACTTTTTCAATGACCAAATGCGCAGTGTCACCTTTGTTTTGCGTATGACCTCGAATTAAAAAGTTATGTTGAATGGAATTTATTTTAAACTTACTGACTGCATAATAGTACATCGCAAACACGAACCTGTTTTTTTGCTGGCCACAGCAATTGTCAGAATAAATAATTATATCGCAGTCAGGAGTTTCAAGTGCAATATCTTCCAGATATAAATACACACACGGCCCTATTTCGATGGCTCCTCTATTGCCCAAGTCTTCGTGCCAAAAATAACAGGTTGTTTCTTGCTTTTTTGCATTAGACATAGTTAAATTATAACAGTTTAGTCTCGATTTATAGTAAAAAGAGCTTGATTTGCCAACAGGGCATGGTAACACTGAGTGTAAGTCGTAGGTGAAAACAATCGTGTTGGTGTCAGGTTCGCAACACTTTTACATATTATCCTTGTCTTTTTCTTGTCTACTCAGACTTTTTTCTTCCTGGTGTATCTTGAAGCTGTCATGCAATTTAATATTTTATTCTTCAGAGGCATTTTCGTATGCTTCACACTCATCGCAGCGATCTTTTTTGGTTTAAAAAAATCCAATATTGAAATCTTGCCTGAAAATCCGTGAGTAGGCATCGTAGTTTACAATAGGCTTGTTATGTTGCTTCTGGGTTTCACAATAATTTTTGTGTAATTCTGCGACTGTCAAATCCCCATCAATATACATTCTGCTAGTACTAGCCCGGAGATAATGACTTTCAACTTTTGGGATTGATTAGATATTATGATCTTTGATTGCTTGTATGACTTCAGGTTGCAATTTGCATTGTTTTCCGTGTCTTCCTCGCCGATCAACCGGAATAAAACCATCATTCTGAGATTTGCCTTCGATAACAGTCCGTATAATTCGTTGTGTGATACCCAAAGTGTTGATTAGAAAAGTTTCACAGACGCGTATATCTTTATGGTCACTAAGCAAATAATATGCAGTGTTTTCTTTTCTGTCGTACATTTTATTGGTCTTTATGCGGCGATAGGTACATATTAGTATTCTTGTACAAGCATTTAAAAAATCCCGTTGCCTTTCTACATCTTCCAACTTCCAGTAGGACTCAAATATTTCCTTACTCTTTTGTTCAGTAAATTTTGAAGCACAAGTCAACCTACATTTAGATGTACATGTAGGTCCCATTGTTTTACATTGATTTACTTTTTTAGATTTTGCTGAGATATAAGCTTGACCAGAATTTTTCAATCGCTTAGCAACATTCTCATTCCAGGTTGTTGGATTACGAGTTCGCTTTTTGCCTCTTGTCTTCGTTATAGGTTGCACGTTGGTTGCGTTCGTGGACAAGGCTATCATTATTAGAGTTATTATTTTCAGAATGAGAACCACTGGAACTGCTACTTGAGTTGTCACTGGAACTAGAACTGGAGCTGCTAGTGAAGCTACTGGATGAAGACGATCTTGCACGGCCAGGTCCAGGTCTATATTCATCACCGGAATCAGTGCCGGAGAAATCGCCTGTAGGGAAGTCAATATCATCTCGTTCATTAGATTCATTAGTGTCGGCTAAAATAGGTGAAGAATGACCAGTGTTGTCTAAAGTAGGATTATACTGCGCTGGAGTAGTGGTACTTGGTTCATCTGGGATGGCTGGTGCTGCTTGTCTGTCGGAGTTTACATAGTGTGAAGACTCTGTATTTGGTTCTAAATGTTGCACGTGTTCCTCGATCCTTGTAGTATATTGGGCTTGCATTTCAACAGAAGTTTGGCTACCGCTTGAAAGTGCAAGCAGTACAAGTTTTTGGCTGCGTTGGTTCATTTAGGGTCTGAAAAGAAAGCAATAGATACATAGGCGAGCTTTACCAACGAGCCATAAATCCGTTGCATTACTCGCCCGTCGAAATTGTTATAAAAATTAAAGTTTTCCCCACTGCCCAGGTATCGCATAAAAATTACAAAAAAACGTTACTTAATAATCATTCATGAAATCACCCTTCCCATTAAAATAATATTAAAAATAAATAGTATGCAACATGAAAAGCATTCGGAAGCAATAACGTCATTACTTTATATTAGGTAATTTTCTAAGCAAAATAAAAACATTAAACTATACTATTCTGGAGGAACACTGTCTCAATTGTAAATCGAATGTAATTTTTTATCGTAAAATATGAATTGGGGAAACAACGTCACTACATACACAAGTGACTGAGTTATTTCAAGAAACAAATGTCACAACTAACTTATTGCTCCAAAAACATAAAAATAAATTGTCACAATTACCTTTTTGATGTCCGAGCTCCAAAAGACTGTTAGTCATGCGGGGGACCGCGCGCAACTGACCAATAAGACGTTAATAATTGTCCCAGTGGTGCCTTCGCGCCAAAACCTAACGACACAACTGCCCTCTCGCGGAAAGTATACACACCCAGTAAAGAAGCATATTAGGTAGCTATTTTTTTCATACTCGGATCAATTTTGACAAAAATTGCATAAGTGACGTTTTTGCACCGTAGGTACGATATGAAAGAGAGCGATATATGCGCTTGTGACGTCACGAGTTGCAACCGCTATACATTTGTCATCAAAAAATGTACGGCGGTAGCAACTTATGAGTTGTGACGTAGCAAATCGTTTTCCTAAATTCCTATCTATATTTAACAATTATTTAAAAAACCTATCAATATTTAACAATTTTAAAATTTAATTTGCAAAATTATGGAATTTACACCAGGCACATCCCTATTATGAAGTTTTAACGGGGATCTGAATGTGTGACGTTGTTGTTTTATTCTCTCCATTAATTTGTTATTTCGGTTCCTCATGTGTATTTATCATTAATGGTAGAATATTAACCATTAAATATTCGTTAACGTTCGCAAGTATGGGCAAGACGTGGTGCAAAAAACTTCATAAAAGTGATGTTTTCTCCAAAACTCTTACTAAGAAGTTTCAGTAAAGCGTCTACCACTTTACTGAATCGACTGAATTGACGATTCATTTGGACTTTGACTAGACTTTGGCCTTGACGGTTTAGAAAAACGCTGTTGAAAACATAAACAAAATCTAACTCTCGGCATTTTATCTCGACACTGGTAATAGTTTTACATACCGACATTTAAAAAATACGTCAATTATGACATTGACATTTGACAACAACATACCACTACTGAATACATTTCGAAAAATTTGTTGCATTTTTTAAAATGTTTAATTATTAAATGATTTGTAATTATTAATGTAATAATTTACAGTGAGTGTTATTTTGATTATCTCTTCGATAAATATAAATAATAAAAATTTCATTTTTTTAGACTCGTAATAAGTAAATTGTCACGACATTTTATATATTGGATAATAAATTAGAAGAAACTATTTTTAATCGAATATACCTTTAAATACCTAAGCATTGAAACATGGATGAAAAAGGAAATCCTACTTTTTCTTTGAGCGACACAATAAACCCCAACGCATTCGATGTTTCCGTCAGTGCACTACTAGTGGGGTTCGGTGGCGAAAAATACATCGATATTTTCAGGTAACGGGAATTAATATGAAATAATACCATCATATTTTGTCACTCAATTTGAGCCTTTATTGTTTTTTATATTCTAGGAAAAATAACATTGGACAGAGTACTCTCATAGAACTCACAAATGAGGATCTAATAAAGATGGGAGTGGATGATGCCAGTGTAAGAAACAAAATATTGGAAGAAGTAAAAAATTTACCTGTATACAGTGAGATTGTAGGAAAGTATGTGACATCATTATTTTGTTAATTACACTCCCTTCAGATTGTACTTCACACTAAGTACTTCAGATTGCATAAATAAATGTCTATTTTAGTTTACCTTCTAAACCTAACTTGGGTCCTAAGGAAGTGATAAATGTGCTTGAAGAGAGCTCTCATCATTTGTACAGAATATATTTAAGTATGATGACCAATACATTGGCACTGAAAAACTCAAAAGCAGTGGATTGTTTAATTGATGATGAACTGTTTGCTTCAAAAGTGGCTCTGTCCTCGCTCAGGCATATTACTGAGAAATTAAATCGAATGGAGATAGCCCTACATACACAATTTAAGGTAAATAAACTTACAATATTTTTTTTATTTAACAAAGAATCTTACTAGAGAACAGTCTAAATTGTTATTTCGGTAAAAAAAATTAATAGAAAATACTCCAAATAGCTACATCAATTGATATCTACATATCATCAAAATGTAATTTTATGCAAAATTGTTTTATGAAAAAATTTTACACTAGATATAATATAATGTTCATTCGGTAAAACTTTTTTTTATGGTGAAATATTTGTTTTAGGCTTTATCAAAGGAATCAAAATACAGAAAAAGAAAAAAGGTTGTGGTGGGCACTTTAGGCAGTGCACTTATAGTGGTGCTTGGGGTTTGTTTTGTCCGTTCACTGAAAAATCTATAATAAGCCAGTAAAAGTTACGAGAAGGATTCAAATTGTACAATACAAGAACTTACCTAAATAATTATCATTCTGAACGAAAGACATATTTTAAACAAAATTGATGATTTGAGGTGTATAGTTTTTGAAAAGTAGCAAGGTTTTGGCTATGAAATTTTTGTTTGTAATGTACAAGTAGGAAAGTACAAGTTTAAATTGGAAATAAGATCCTGTTCTTATTACTGTTATACCGTAAGGTTATTTTTCTTTATTTTCTACTCATAATTTAAGTGGATTGTGTGTCTGACAAACATAATTTTGAGTGATTTTCCAGTAGTATAGGTCTGATATTATAATAAATAATGTGAATGATAGGAAAGTCAGTACTTCCATTTATCTTAAACTTGTTGATTTGTCCTGTGTATATATGTAAGTTAACATTATAGAGACTGAGCAGATTTCTATTTTTATGTTATTACACTTACAAATATTTTTACCAGATGTCTATAAAATAGCCCTTTTAATATTCTCTCCTTGGAGTGCTGAAAATTACGATAATAAAAAGTGTTGCAAAACAGTGTCGTTACTTATTTAGCACCACAGTGGTTGGCCACAAACAATAAAATTTATTGAATAATTTTGGTGATCATCTCGTTTCATGAGTAACTGAGACAACGGACGTAAGCTCAATAAACAGATCGGATAAAGTAAATCGGTATCAAAACGACCTAATTGTTTCGACCTCACCAATTAAAAAGTGGAAGGTGTACTTGGGTATACGCGGGGCGGCGGGCAGCGTGTGACGTCACGGGCGGGCTCCGGAAGCGGCCGGCAGTGGAGTCCTGGGCTCCCGGAGCGGCGACACCGTTTATCGCGAGTATAAGTCAATTGAACTGCGTGTCCGCTGCTCGCTCGCTCGGTGATGCTCGCGCCGGATCAACACATTTTTGCCACTTAATGTGCGCAATTTATTGTACAGAAAAACATTAGTTTCGGAAAAATGGTCCTGTCTAGTCTACTGATTTTAACGGTGTTATTTAAGTGCTGCGTGGCAGACGATACTGTAGCAGGTAAATATGAAAGTCACTGTTATGAGCATGAAAAAATATACTTACAGTGCTTTCCATTTTCATCTCAGACTTCGATGGCCTCAGCATAATGAATCGGAATTTTTAAAAGTAACAAAATATATATAATGTATCGTTTATCAGCTTTTTAAGAGAGGCACAATGCAACTGGCAATAATAGTTGATTCGATCTTCAACTTATTTAATTGAGTAATTCTTTCAATTACTACCACTGGTAATTATAAAGGCAGGTATGGCAAGGCTGTAGAATCAGATCAACAAAACAGGAAAACTTATTCATGTGAGTCACGACAAGAGATCTAAGTTGTAGAAGATACACGACTATTAATGAGAAGAACCCTCAAAGTACTTTTGTAAGAGTCAAGAGACAAACAGAATGCATAAAGACTGGATTGAAGATGATGTCCATCCCTATAATATAGCTATACGATTCCCTATCCGCACTCAAGAATTTGATATTAAGTATGTAGTATTACGTATTATCGGGTGATAAACCCCAAGGGAGGTTGGGGATTTTAAGGACCTGGAACTCAAGTTACATCTGTAACTCCTCTGGTGTTGCGAGTGTCCATGAGCAGCGGTAATCGCTTACCATCAGGCGAACCGTATTTCATAAAAAATATATTGTGCAGAATGCTAGGTCTAGGCTAGGCTAGGTAAGTCTTAGTATTTAACGTATGTAATACCTAGTATTTAATACTTATACTATAAGTAGTCGAGCTTCTCAGCCATGCCGCCCTAATTATCAAATGCTTTTAAAGTTATGAGTTTCTCAAGTCACATGGTTGATGGTGTCCTTGTCATGAGTTACCTAAGAATTTAGATTTAAGATGACAAGCAGAGACCCAGTGATTTAGAGATCCCTTAACTTCAAAAAGCGTTTAAAAATACGACCGTAAATTCTAACAAACGATTTGAACTAAATATTTGTTATATCTATTTCCATAAATACCTGCATAATGTCCACTTATATTAGGTACGTATTGTATTGATAGTTGTTTACATTTCCTTGAAAATTTGGCGCATAACGATGTTAGGTACTATTTGTGACTGTAGTCTGTACCTACCTACCTAGTATCCACTAGCGATACCTTATAGGTCAGCAATCAGATGCAGTTATTTATGTTTGTTAATCGTGTACAATTATAATTTATAACTCACAATCTAAGGGTCAATATTGTCACACCGAAGCGATACGTGACATGGCGATGCATTTTTAAGATAGCTATTCAAAATTGAACTTTATTTATTACCCAAGAAGATACCTACACGTTTCATCGTAAGAATTTGAATGCAATCCGTATGTGCAGTATTTGACTGTTGTAATACGAAACTTTATGTGTAGTGAATAAAGTTCAATTTTGAATATCTGAACTGACCCTAAGCTTTTTATTTAAGTTACTAACAATTAATTTGGATTAGGAATTGACGAATTAAGGATAGGTACGAAATATAATACATACATAACATGATGTTAGTTTGAAACTAGGATGTACCCACAAGCCTAAACAAAGCTGTACCTATCTGTAGCAAATACGTACTTTGGTTAGGCTAGTAGGTAGTATGGCTCAATGGAAATCTCCATTTCCAAATGGGAAGCTCCACAACCGTGTGGCTTCGACTTCGACCCCATTGGTGATAGATAGGTACAATCAACGGCCAAACGGCAATGAAAAATATGAGAGAGAGGACATGCGTGCAAGAAAGTAGCAACCTTTCGAGGAGTGACATCTATCAGGTGCTCCGGTTTTAGGAAATCTGGTAGCTTAACGTAATAATAATTATGATGATTAAAACCTCAGTAGGTATTCACCAACCTACTTACCATACCTTGTAGTTTGTACATACCTAATATACCTACAGACAGATCCGACAGAAGAAGTACCAAGTCCGGAAGCTTAAAAAACCTATAAGTATCTTACCTGTGACCATATTATTTAATACCTACGTCCTACAACTCGCAGATTTAGAGTTTTGAACTTACTTAGGTACAGTCGCCGACAAACTGTGTGTACCAGTTTTGGACCTTATTTCTATAGCAATTAGATCGAAATGTGGCACAGCAGATCTATCAGCGATTGGACCTATCAGTTGGTATATTTATCAGTAGGTTGCACTAGGTATAAGGTAACTAAGGTTAATTTTCATCGTCATATCTCGTGTCATCTCCAAACAAATATCACATGTCTCTGCAATAAGTATTAGCCGCCTTCATTTGTTATAATCAAAATCTTTCATTCAAGTCGTTGTTTTAAGTCTTAATTACCGACACTTTAATTGACCACAATGACGCAAAACATATTTTTTCATAAAAGCATTGTATAATTTTTTTGTGAGCTATCAGTAAGTAGTTGGAATTTTAATAACGAGGGAAGATAAGATAAACTTCTTTGAAATTATTAAAGTAGCAAAGGCATGTTTTGTTTCATGAAATTAGACTAGCTAACCAGCAGATAGATAGCCTGTTGATGGTAATGTGATTGCAAATGCGTTGCCTTTTAAATCATCGTTATTTAACGCCGTTATTGTGTGACGCCGTTAGAGGTAACGTAAGGTAAATAGAGGTGTTAAAGTAGGACTATTTAACGCAGAGTAAGGTATTGCTCGCGTAAATATAATTTTTTTTTTACAGTTAAGGCTGTCCTGGGCGAGATTGTCGAATTACCTTGCAATGTGACGACAGACATAGAAGACGACAAGCTCACTGTTTTGGCCTGGTACAAGAATAGCTCGGCGACGGCATTCTATAGGTGATCATTATTAGTTAAAATTTAAATTATCAAGTCATAAGTTTTTTTCAAAATATGATAATAATATAAATAATTTATTTTTGTTTCAAATATGTACAATCAAGGAATCAAATTCATAAGCAGGTAGAATGTTAATATCATAATATCAACTAAATACGAACAAGTTATGATAACAGTCAACCTGCTTTTAATTAGATTCCCTGATAGTACTTGTATACCTACTGAATAGGTGGGTAGGTAGATACCTAATTATTACTTTAAGGTCCTTCTAATCCTAGTATCAGGTTAGTATCTATAGATTGTGCTTAAGGTATTAATTAACTATTGACTTCACAAGTTTATTTCTAAAATATGTAGAGTTCAGATTCAGATCTATAATATAATTGCGAATAGTACTTAGTAGCTATTTATAATTTAGTTAACCAACATTGCTAATTGAAAAATGATTGACCTTAAACGCACCGCGGACCCTACCTACAAACCCACTGGCATTCTAATCGCAATACTCAACCAATTTATAGTATAAATCATATACCTACAGCTAGCTTTTGTGTGTAGGTAAGTATTCTTAGTAAAATGTTAACAAGCTAGTCGATGCTGTAGCTGCGTTTCGTTTATCTACCTACACACTCGAGTAGGTAGATAAATGAAACGCAGCTACTACCTACAAACTTAATTATTAAATAAGTTTGTAGGTTAGACTCGCGGGAAGTTTAATCAGTGCCGAGTGTTGCTCCAGGTAGAGTTGCTACACGCGTCTCGATATCTCGTAGCGTCGTAGCCAACTGCCATGACACAGCAATACAATTCGAAGGCCTCTTGCAAACGCTTTTAAGGTATAAAAAGGGTCAATTCACACCGAGACGAAACGATACGCGACATCGCGCTGCATTTTTAAGATAGCTATTTAAAATTTAACTTTATTCAATGATTTGACATTGTAATAGTTTGAATGACGGCACTCGGCTTGCACCGCGCTGCACAGCGCATGTGCAGCGTATGACTGATGGTACATAAAATGTGTATCTTTTTGTGTAGTGTATAAAGTTCAATTTTGGAAGCTATCTGAATAAAAATGCAGCGCCGCGTGTCGTAGCGATGTGAACTTACCGTAAACGTTAAATAACCTTAAAATCTTATGTTTCATTATGCCAATAATTAAGTAAATAAAACATATTATGTAATTCCCTAAGTTTTATAGCTGCGGGACATGTGATAAAGACATGTGCGTCTAGCCACGATATAATTACTAATCATAGAATATACGTAACGGGCCAGTCGTTCAACTTTGCCACCTTATTTGCCACGCATCCGTTTCAATGCCATCATGTTATTAGTCTTCAATTGCTTATTTGCAAGTGCTACTTGCATATTATATTGGAATTTGTCGGTAGTTACATTCACCGGATGATTCATAATTTTATTACAGAGAGCGCATTTTTTAAAAGTTGGTAACAATATCTTCATCATATAATAGAGAGATATCTATAAGCGCATTCTTTTTAATCCTTGTAATTACAAAAATCTTCTGAATGTTCCAATTTCTTTCATCTGTCCCTATGTAATTCATATTTTTCTTAAGAATTATTGCCAATAGAAGTAGAATTTCATGTTGTCATAATCTAGATAGGTATCATTATCATGGTGTCGTACTCTACATATAAAAATATGAGAGTTACATAATTAACACATTTTTTTTGTACCAGCAGCCACGACCTGCGGGGTGGTCACAACATAATGTCGCCGAGTGGCCGTTACAATCTGGTGTCCTCAGAGGACGAGGGTCTGGAGAAACTCCAGATCTCTAATGTGGCCGCCTCTGACGGTGGACTCTACCAGTGTATGGCGCACTTCGACACCAGCCGCTCACACAAAACGTTTGTACAGCTGACGGTTATAGGTGGGTTGTAGGTACTAAGGATATATTTTGTACTAGCTGTTGCCCAGCTGTTGGGTTCCGCCCGCGTAAATACAGTATCCCACAAGAACACTGTACTTTATCGGGATAAAAAGAATCCTATGTTTTAATCCAGACCTACTACCATACCAAATGTCATCGAAATCCGTTCAGCAATTTTTGTTTTAGTGAAAGAGTAACAAACATTCATCCATCCTCACAAAGTTTCACATTTATAATAGTAGTAGGATTTTTATTAAGGACCTACTAAGGACAGCTGGTGCTCTTATTAAATACTAAGCTAAGTTCGATTACTTCTGTCGACAGCTTGTAGATACTTGTATTACCATATAATGCAATTTGCAAAGTCGAAATACTTTTAATAAAAATGCCCTGAAAACAACGGCTTACTTTACGCTTATTAGGCTAGGCACACAGCAAAAGTTCACTTAAACAAGGGCTATTCTCGTTTTGGTTTGTTTCGGTTGTTCGCCCGTTCAATGGCAAACGTTTACCTTTCTAGTGGAATAGCGCTGGCGCAGTTTTGATTAATTGGCCCGCTCTTAATGAGGAAACTGACGACGGAACAATTCACTCCATTTAACTTAACGTAAATAATGCGTCACCGAAATAACAGAAATAGTCAACTACCTACATGAACTCCAAATTGATGTTTTGTGTTTGCTGCTAAAAATTGTGGTACCTACTTCCAGAGTAAATAGTAAATAGGTATCTATTAAGCCTATCCTACTACTATTATAAATGTGAAAGTTTGTAAAGATGGATGGATGGATGTATGTTTGTTACTCTTTCACGCAAAAAGTACTGAACGGATTTTGATTAAATTTGGTAGTTTGAGCTCTGGATTAACACACAGACTACTTTGTATCCCGAAAAAGTATATCGAGTGTTCCCGACTATTTGCGCGGGCGGAGCCGCGGGCAAAAACTAGTTAATAATATGTTGATAGCTTCCACATCTTGTAAGAAAGTGCTTTGCAGTACACTGCCTACTATCATTTCTACCGTATAGGTGCTTCCACACTATTAAGAAAATGCTTACAAATATTTGATCACAATGTAAATATCAATCAAATATCATAAAAAATATTTTTATGATATGTAATGGTAGTAAGCATTTTTCGTTAAACAAAAATGAAATATTTGTTATCTTTTGTTTGTAAACATTTTATACAGGTGGCTTTTAGCGTTTAGCGCATCTAATAAGAGTATTTTTTCTTTTTTTTTTTAACAAAAAATACAGTTTTTAACAAAATGTAAAAATTGTTCACATTTGTTAGTAAATGTTTTAGTGTTAGAAAATGTTTGTGAACAATACTATAATAAATTAGTACCTATATGAAATATCACGTGCTCAATTTGCTCATACAGTTTAATACTGATTATATCTTCCCACTACACTATAGACCGGCAGAAAGTCTGCGGTGCGTGAGGACTGTTAAATGCAATACTCGACTTAGAATTCTGATATATCAGTAAACAAACCCAACAGAGCCACCGCAGCGGCTGTGGGTGATCTACGAGAACGGCTCCCGGGTGGTGACGGCCAGCGCCGGCTCGAGCAACAGTCGCAACATCGGGCCCTACTACGTGGGCGACACGGTCAACCTCTTCTGTGTGGCCTTTGGGGGTGGGTACACTAGAACGATAGTTAAATTAAGTGACGCTCAAGTCACACGCTGTCCTTGTCATTTTGGGCTAGCAGAGACAGCGACAGCCGGTGAATAGGAGGGCTCTTAATTTTGATTAGCGTTTCAGTATTCCGCCGTAAAACTCCAAATTTAGAAGGTCGGAACAGCGTTAAAATGTACACCGAGCTTGAGTAGGTACACACTATAATACAACTAAGTAATGGCCGAATACTGGAACGATTGTTAAATTAAGTGACGTTCAAGTCACATGCTGTCCTTGTCATTTCGGCTAGCAGAGACAGCGACAGCATGTTAATAGTTTTGATTAGCGTCTCATTAAAAATATGTAGGTACTAATATACAGGGAATCTTAATCATTAAGCGGGTTGACTGTATGTGTATGTTATCATAATTTGTTTCTCAACACTAATATAATAAAGAGGGAATATTTGTTTGCATTTAATAGGCTCCGAAGCTACTGGACCGATTTTGATGAAATTTGCTACTTTTTATCGCGGTAAAAGTACAGTTCGTAATTTCTTTTTACTATTATAATAATATGATATCATGACATAATATGATTGAAAATTGTATTGTGAGTTTGTGACTACATCATGCACATCGCAATTGTAATATACAAACAAATTATGAAAACAAATGCCTATGAATTAGATTCCCTGATAGTATGTATTTTCATGTAGAGAAAAGAAAATGCTTAACTAACAGCTGTACTTGCGGTGTTCACTACAGACTTAATGTAGGTAGATACTAGATACTAGAATACAAATACGTGTGGGTTGGTCGTCTGGAGCCAATATTATTAGCATACAATTCTGAAGATTTATATTGATAACTGTTTATATTAAGCCATTCAGCATTTTATTGCTGCATTGATTAAATTTCCTTACAAAGAATAAAAATATTAACTTATCTGTAATAAATTATATAACGATTAATACGTCACATTTTAGGATAAACAATTAATTATTCTCATCGATGTAATTAGTATTTCTAGTTAATTATTGTATCATCATCGTCATTGACCGGATGCCATGACTTTGCAAATTCAACCAGGAATGACAAACAATATTTTCCCTAAGGTAAGCCTCAGTCGTCTCTATCATGGTGGACGGACCAGCAGCTTTTGAAGAACGCGACTACTCCACTCTCGGAGCAGAGGATCCGAAGTGACCTCTCATATGGACCTCTGATGAGGGAGGACCACGGGAAGGTCCTCACTTGCTTCGCGAAGAACAATGAAAGGACACCGCCCCTATCCATCGACGTCACCATAGACATGTACTGTACGTTCTGTGTTTTTTTCTTTATCTTAATCTAAGCAAACTCTGAGTAGATGCGAAAAGCGATGGTCAGTTGTTGGATACTTTCCCTATAGTAAAAAATAGCTCGCCACACCGATTTCGGTGACCGTGGCCGGTTTCACTGATGAAGCCAGACCAGCTACGCAGGAGTTATAGTGCTCAAGTGTGTGCCAAATACATAATAACACAGTATCTTTTCCTCTACCCTCGTAACCTAGTAGACGGATGACTGACACGAATGGCGAGAGATCAGGCGCAGGACCGACTTTTTACATGCCCATCCGACGCATGGATCGTCTTTCTTGTCAGACAATCAGGTGATCATCCTGCATCGTCCTAACCAGACTTGTAAACAACATTTTTTGTAACCACAGAAAACCAGAAATTAGGTTTATACCTACTTTATATACTGTATTGGCCAAAACTACCTCATTAAAATTGATCGCTACATTTTTTGTCGTTTTTTGAGCGGTTCAAAGTTCGATGTGACCTGACAATTGAGAAGTATGAATAAGCGAACATACTTTAGAGTTTAGACCATGCATTATGTATTTACCGCCAAAAGCCTATTGTTTTCGTGTTTTCGCCTGATCCGGGATCAAAAACTCATTACACGGTGAAAGCTAATGTCGACCACGATGTCACTTCTGACCTGAAAGCTATTATTTAGTTATCTTTTATATTAACACCTTAAAATGTTTCTTGTACTTAATCTAGTTGTAAAAACGTAGCACTGAATAATGAAACTTAAAAACTTCATTATCTTTACAATAAATCGACGATATTGTGTAGGTGATCATTAAGTAGGTAGTTTTTCCACTATTAACTTCTACAGGCACAAAGCCCAGTCTTGCTCGTGAAGATACGAGTATGAGTACAAAATAATATGTAATGGTAGTAAGGCTTCCCTGACCACTGTTGCTGTATTTTTCCTGTCTTCCATATTTGGGGGTGAAGAATTAGAGTAACTTAGTACACCAAGATTGTTTCTTCATATTATCTGTCTTCTTTGTCTGGGAATGCTATATATAAATATATTATACACTAGATAACTTGAAAAACATTGTCAATAAGTATAAAATTCTTATTTTTATAATTCAGTGTTGTTA
This sequence comes from Phengaris alcon alcon, assembly GCA_037179445.1. NCBI lineage: Eukaryota > Metazoa > Arthropoda > Insecta > Lepidoptera > Lycaenidae > Phengaris > Phengaris alcon. The sequence continues at coordinate 3,355,152 of JAYRCH010000589.1, forward strand.
TTTTTTAAACGAGTAGTTTTGTAAGCGTCTATACACACGTGCCGCAGCTCCGGCGCTGCCGCCCGGATTTTTTATGGATTGGGCCGTCGTGCCGCAGCCGCAGGAGTTACGGCGTTCACCGCCGGCGCCGCGGCAGTTGCGGCGCGTGTGTAAGCGTACTTAGGATACCTTTTTCCTCCTTTCATATCTGGTGTGGTTTTTAAAACGTGTATGATTGTGCATTCTCTGCGCGGCAATATTTATTAAATGCCAAAATTACAAGAGTGATAGAGTCAGCCCGTTATTTCAAATGTTAACTCAGTTCAATTTACCTATTAGGACTCATGAATAGACAGAAAATAAAAGTGATGAATCTCTTCCATCAGGTTTCAATTAGGGTATCTCAGGTCATTCAGGTTTCATTCTTTACCAAGTTATGATTTTATTTGCTGAACATGATTAGATTAGACCTAATAAAAAATGTGAAATCAATAGAAGTGCTATTACGCATCGTTCAAACGATTTAAATTTATTTTCATCAGTACCACCGCAGCTGGTGTCAATCCGGATTGTTGGGCCCAAGGGCGACTCCGTGAGCAGCGGCAGGGTTAAAATGGGTGAGGTGCTGACGCTGCAGTGCAGGGTGCTGGGCGCACGGCCGCCGCCCGCCGTCACGTGGCAGATTGACGACGCGCAGCTGACTGACTTGGAGCAGAATAACACTGTGAGTGATGATGATGATTTACTTTTTTATGTATATGCTCTACTAGATCACAATATTATCTATACTACTCTACCTATTATGACACAAGGAAAAATAATAAAACAAATCTTACAATCGAGGTTGCTGTTTCGAACTACAAGCCCTCATAGTAAATAAGTTGCAACTTGCAGCACATAATGATGTAGAGAACCAATGCCCGCCGCACTGTGCTATGTGCATTGCATATACAAGATAGTTTAGAAACAAATTATCTTATATTATATCGATTATACCTAATATACAGTAGATGACTTGGTTACATGACCTGTCTATAAACTCTATTATTATAACATTATTATTATGGCGACAACATATCACTCACATCTCACGATAAACTGGTGATTGAGGAAAATCTAATTCCTTCTGCAATCTGCATGTAATTTAATCTATACTACTTTATAAGTAGGTAGGTAATCTTGTTTATTCTTATTGATTATATACTGTACCTCGCCGACAAACCTGGTGTACCAATTTTGCACCTTATTGCCCTACGGTGATATAATAAGATCGAAAAGTTGACATCGGATCTGTCGGCGACCGTACATAATATAAAGATAGTAAGTATGCTCTATAAATTTCAACTATTTCTCTACTCAATCTTCTTAATTTTGAAGTCGGTACCAGCAAATTTGAACGTGAGTTCTATAAAATATTATATGATATTGTTTGGAAATTAATAAAAGGGGAATTATTTATTTAGAAAATAAGATTTATTTCATACTTTTTTGTGTATTTTTACTTTGGAAGTCGGTTTAATTTTTTTTTTTAAATAATATAGAGCTCACGTTTAAGTTGGCTGGTACCGACATCAAATTTATGAAGATTGTGTAAATAAATAGTTAAAATTTTATCCGAATTTAAAAGGGGAATTATTTAGAAAATAAGATTTATTTCATACTTTTTTGTGTATTTTTACTTTGGAAGTCGGATTAATTTTTTGTTTAAAATAATATAGAGCTCACGTTTAAATTGACTGGTACCGATATCAAATTTATGAAGATTGTGTAAATAAATAGTTAAAATTTTATCCGAATTTAAAAGGGGAATTATTTAGAAAATAAGATTTATTTCATACTTTTTTGTGTATTTTTACTTAGGAAGTCGATTTAATTTTTGTTTAAAAATAATAATTTTTCCCTTTTTAGTCATATTTGTTATATTATTATTAACAAATTTAGAAAACGTTTAAAATAAACGATCGAATGTACCTATGATTGAATACACGCCAAGCTTCCATTAGGTATTGTATATAAGATGATGATGATGATTACTGTAAGTTACACTATGGCATATGCTTGCAGTTCTTTAAACAATGCCGAAATTTCCAAATGTGCATCTTTAAAGACTGAGGAGTTCTGTTCAGTGCTTTTGGATCCAGCCCTTGGCACAAAATTTTACTTTTTGGTGCCATATGCTTGATTTACTTATTCACTATATGTGTCCATATAAACTTCGAGGACTTCCCTCGATTTCTCATGTGGTATACATGAGGTCACCACTTTGGTGAAAACGGGAACAACTTGGGATTATACCCTTTATATAAAAAAAATTGATTATCGGTCAACAGACGGCGGAGCTATCGTTGAACATACAAAAATAAAATATGTATATATATACATTATACAGCCGAACGTACAACCTCCTCCTTTTTTTGGAAGTCGGTTAAAAAAACAACAAAGTGCGTGACGCGACACATATTTGTGAATCGTCTATTTGACACTCATAATGTGCCTCACATGAAATTGAAGATTGTGTAGAGTGAAGATGTCAAACATTTTCCGTTTAGGTAGGTATACTCTGCTTAGTTTTCCTCTTTTTTATGAAATGAACCAGGAAACGAGCAGACGGATCGCCTGATGGTAAGTAATACAGCCGCCATTGGTAACTCTGGTGTTACGTCTTGCGTTCCCAGTCCTTAAAATCCTCACTCAATCACCAAATACTCACATTTTAATAGAACTACTCAGGTATGTAAAGTCGCCGACGGATTCGGTGTATCACTTTTGAATTTAGGTAATACCGAGTGAGGAAAGGTGGTACACCGAAACTGTCGACGACCGTACAGGGTACTCCATAAATACCTTTGCTTTTTTAATGCTTGCTTTAATGAACTAAATAGATTAACATGACAAAAATTCAGAATTCGCCGTACATTTAGTACCTACCTATTTATGAAAAAATATTTTGAATATAGGTGCGAGTTACCATAATATCACACAAATAACTGGCACCCGCCAGTTCGTTTGCGTTGAACTAACGAAAACGGAACCCTATTTTTTAAACGGAACTCTAAGATATAATAGCCTTAGATGCTATACCTTACAACATCAGCTATCTGCCAGTGAAAGTCCCGTGAAAATCGGTCTTCATTGGCTTCGTTTATAATTTATATAGGTACATTGTTTATTTAATGCTCTTATGGGCACATAATATCACCCACTGTAAATTATATTATATAGGTTTTTTTATAAAATATATGTTCGTAAATACTGACCACTTTCTCCATCACATTTTTGCACATTTAATGTAAGTAAGTATTATAATCTACATACTCATTATACCTAGCCTACCTATAGTACTTAACATCGTAATCAAGTTGTGAATCAGCTGACTAATAATGTTTTATAATTATATTTACTTAAAAATTAGAATGAATAATAATAACTATTCGCATTCGTTTTTTAGGATTCGGTATGTCATTAGGTACCCTTATGTTACCTTATTTTCTAATGAAAAGAAAAAGTTTGATTTTGAGGACCAATCTAAGAAATGAATTAGGTACCAGCTTCCCGTGATACTATTGCATTATATTATCAATATGTACGTATCCATATAGTTATCCATCCTACTACTATTTTAAATGTGAAAGCTTATGAGGATGTCTGTTACTTTTAATTCACACAAAAACAACTGAACGGATTTCGATGAAAATTGGTATGGTAGTAGTTTAAGCTCTGGATTAACACATAGGGTACTTTTTATCCCGAAAAAGTACAGTGTTCCCGTGGGACACTGTCTTTACGCGGGCGGAGCCGCGGGCAAAAAGCTAGTAGACCACAACTCCTGCCTATGTTCCAGTTGAATTCATGTGCTTCTTAAACATTGTTGTCACATGCCTATTTTTTTAAATTTCAAATGAAAATGTTTGTCATCTACAGATGGAGCCATCGCAACAGCTGGTGGTAAGCGAGGTGCGGTTGCTGATGACGTACGAGCACGACGAGTCTCAGGTCACGTGCTGCGCGCCCGCGCAGGACAGGGACGCTGAGAAGGTGCACTGCGCTGTCGGCCTACCGCTCACTGTTTTGTGTAAGTTTGGAGAAGAAAGGATGCGCTCGGTCTACAATACAAAAGTTTGTGTAGGCTCAGAGGTGTGCCAAACAAGTTGCACCCAAGAACAACACGATCTCTTGGCAACGAATTTTTTGGATACTTTACTACAGTATTGAAATATTTTCATTTAAGTGGAGAATATCTTGTACCTTAACTAAAATTTTAATAAAAAACTATAACCCGACTTATAGGTACGTAAATTATATATTTACCCAGCCTGTGTTACCCTCTATCAACACCTCATTTGTTAAAATCGGACCAGTAGTTTAGGCGCTACAGTGGAACAAACATACATACATACGTAGGTACGTACATACTGCCAAACTGCCAAAAAAAATCATTACTTAACACATTAAAACATTCTTCCTTTTGGTTCGCCGTAGTCGGGTAAAAAATCCGGCTATGTCCATTTCACATTTCACATTTTATAAATTGTCAGTTCTGAGTTCTCTAGAGCTCTATTATCCCACGGGGCTCTGTGTTGACACCGTGAGTAGGTATTAATTGAGAAAGGAATCAAATCGGTCTTTACTTTAGGCTAAAATTTATTTTTTGGAACGAGCACGCAAACTTTGCGTGAGGTGTGGAAATGCGTATTAGCAGAGATAAGCGTCACGTGACATTTAAGTATATGTTATGGTAGGTCTGGTACCAAGAATAAGATGACACACTTAAATAAAAAAACATCGTCGTGCATGTGATTTTCAATAATACATTCACATTTTAATGTATTGCAATTTTATGCAAACTAGATTTTGATATATTGTCATAGACATTAAATCTAACTATTAAATACTAACATTAAAATACTTAATTTCCGTTACTGTTAATTTTAATGGTTAAAATGATGGAAAGCTGTAATATTTAAACGATATTTTATTGACTGTAGTGTGTGATTTAATTACTAAACCAGTACCGCTCTAATATACCTACTGTGATTCTTTATGTCTACTTTGATTAATGACTAGAGCCCTAGCCGTAGAGAAGTCCCTTACATTAGCCGTAGCGTCAGTTCATACCGGAACGAGGCGATACGTGACGCAGAGCTGCATTTTTAAGATAGCTATTCAAAATTAAACATTATTCACTACACAAGAACAAGAAGATACACGTTTTATTGCAAGAGTTCGAATGTCAAACTAGACCGCTCCGCACAGCGCGGCGCCGCGCCACTCTTAATTTTTATTAAGTTTTACCGTTTTGCTAAAAACCATTAGTTGAAAATTATATTTTAATTTTAGCAAGCGCCTGCACAAGTTACGTCGTACGTATGTACTCATACCTACTTGGTTGCTAATAAAATGTTGAATCTTTCAACCATGAAACATATAGCAAGCACACATCGGCTTGTTCCCAATGATTTATTTAGTAATCGTCCCAAAATTCATTTATCGATTTCGCAAAGTAATAATCGTTGTAAATCAAATCTTAACACAAAAGACAGTGATCAGATGGGATCTTCTTCCGGTTTTCTTTTTGCGTGACATGTAGAAAAACGATAAAAAAGAATTCACAACATGTTAATTGTCAATATTCAATAATTTTCAGTCACTCGAGTCTTCTATTTAACACCCGGCAGTGGTTAATTGATCGCACGTAATTCAACAGTGTAGAAACACACAAATATGTATTTTATTCCTAATATAATAATACATATTGCATCCTATAATCCGGAATTCAGATAATTCGGAAGGGGTCCTGTTTTTTCCCTATTCGGATTAGCGAGGCCCTCCTGTATCTTTTTACTCGGTTGCTACTCTTCGCATTCGCGGCTTTGAGGGTATTTTTGTGTGATGTAAAATATTCAAAATAGTAAAAGTTTACGAGTATAACTCGTAAACTTTCACTATTACGGTATTCAGTAATAGACAGTAGATAGTGCACAGGTATTGTACCGCGGTTGACCTCGCGCTTGCGCTGCGCCCGCGTCGGTAGACATCGTTTGCTGTATAAGGACAAGCATTTGAATGATATTTAAATGCGCGAGAAACTCTTATAATAATACATTTTTTATTAATATTTTAGTATATGCATAATATTTTGTACGACAGAAACGTTCAGAAACGTGAGTGAGTAGAGTCCCTTGGTAGACATTATTATTCATTATCGACCCATTGGTAGACCACCTAAAGCTTAATCTCATGTTTAAAACATAGAATTATCTTCAAAAATCATCATTTAGCTTACACTATGTATGTTTACACGTGATAAATGTAATATCTACTAATGGCAAGCCCTATCGTCAATAAATAATTAGTACCTGGGTAACCGAGCTTTGCTTGGAGCTCTAGTAGATAAAAAAAAAAAGAATCAAAAAAATATTTTACCGGGGTTCGAAACCACCGGCCACCACATTCCGAATTTCCGGACAACTGCCAATCGGACTGACATTAGAGAGTCGAAATTATTGACATATTGTAGCACGACGAAAGAAAAAACATATAACTGAAAAAATGCGCTGATTCCCAGGGATTAAAACCTTTTTCTGCCCCAAAACTCACTGCACACTAAATTTCATATAAATATTTGCAGCCGTTGCCGAGAATACGATTATATATACACAAGATCGTTTAAAGTATAAGATAAATTCTGTCAATCTAGGTTATATTTTTGGGTACACACTCTATTAAGTATTTTTTTTATTTTAAATGGGCGTCTGCTACTTGTTATAGACCCGCCGGTTTTGAAGATAATAACCGCAGTCGCAGAACGAGAGATTGAAAACGCGACTATCTCCGTAGTGAAGGGCTCTACCGTGGTGTTAAATTGCAGTGTTGAGGCCAATCCGCCTGTTTATCAACTGATATGGTTTCATAAGGTAATGTGGAAAATTGTAGTGAATCAACAAAAAAGTCAGCGATCGTGACTTCTGCTGGGACACGTACCTATAGGTATTTCCTCAATACGAGGAATATGTATAAATGTATATAGGCTTTTACAGAAAAACATCTATTAGGTCCTTACATATGAAATTGGCGTTTTGTCGTACTGGTCACTTTGATCTCAAATATATCTTCTTTGGTTAGGAATTCCAATTTCTTTATACCGCTATTTACTCATGCATTTGTGTTTCGAAAGCCGTAATTAATTTGTTTTTTCCTCTTTTGGTTTTATCTTTGCGTCACTGTTTACAAAATGGAAAACTTGCAATATCGTATTATTTTCGAGTACGAGTTCCACCGTGGCACCAGTGCTGCAGAAACGGCTCGAAGTATTAATGATGTGTATGGCGGCGGTGTCGCAAAAGAAAACACGATACGTTATTGGTTCCAACGTTTTCGTTCTGGAAATTTCAACCTGCAGAACGAGCCCCGTTGGCGGCCGGAGACCAAAGTTGATAATGAAGATTTAAATTGAAAGAAGGCCATTGTGGAAGCGGATCCATCGCAACAACGTCCGAATTAGCTGCAGGCTGCGGTGTTAGTGATAAAACTGTTTTAATCCACTTGAAGCAAATTGGGAAGGTGAAAAAATTTGAAAGGTGGGTACCTCATGAATTGAGTGCAGCAAACCGACAAACGCGCGTCGACTGTTGTGACTGACTGACTGAATGTAACGCACATTACTCAACCGGCACAATAACAAACCAGCCAAAGCGAAAATTTACTCAAAAAAAGTTACTTGTGAGCGTTTGGTGCGCTAGAGCCGGTGTCGTTCACTACAGCTTTCTTAAATCTGGCCATACGATTACGACAGATGTCTATTGCCAGCAACTGCAAATCATGATGGAAAACAGACGGCTACCAAATTAGAAGAGCTTCAATTGGAATGTCTAAGACATCCACCTTACTCCCCGGACCTTGCTCCAACAGATTACCATTTTTTTCGAAATTTGGATAACTTCTTGCAAGGGGAAAAAATCCAACTCCGATGGGGCAGTCCAAAGCGCCTTACCTAGTTATTAATAAAATCTTTGATTTTATTGATTCCTGTCCGAATGGTTTTATTAGTAAAGGAATGAATGAACTACCTATGAGATGGAAAAAGTGCATAGATAGCAACTTCGATTAAATAAATATATTATGTTTAAAAAAATCGACTGTATGTTCCTCCTTTACAAAACGACAATTTCATATGTAATGAGTAATGACCTAATATATTTCTTTTATTGAAACAATGTTCCATCTTTTTGCTAAAAGATGACTCCGTGCGAGTTTCTTACGACGGTTCTTCTCGGCGGGTTAGGGTTGAACCGGTGGTAGCTTTTTCTGTTGACATTCCGAAAAAAACTTTTGAAGTTTCATTTGGATTTTTTTTTTATTTTTTTTTATTGTATACTATTTTACAGGACGATATGATTATACAAAGCACCGACGGTGTGGAGAACTCTATACAACCTAGCCTGAGGCTGACCAACGTGACTGAGGAGGAATCGGGTGATTACGTCTGTGCAGCCACCAACGACGAGGGATCTTCCTACAGCGACCCTGTCGATCTTCAGGTCACCTGTGAGTTCCTATTATATTGGTAAAGTCTACATGCCAAACCCATTTATATTGGTAAAGTCTACATGCCAAACCCATTTATATTGGTAAAGTCTACATGCTTAACCCATTTATAAAATGCCACCGTGATAAAACTCAGATGGATGTCCCGATTTTATCCCAAATATGTCCACAGTTTATAACTTTACGTTATACCTAGTTATTGTAAGCCTCCAGACGTGGGATAATTATTCAGATAATTGTAATTTTAATATTTTTGATAAAAGCAAAATTTCAACCTTTACAGATCCAGCGCATTGCGTAGATGAGACTGTTATGGAATATGGAGTGGGTGAAAATGAATGTGTGAACCTCACGTGCAAGGTGCAGGGCAACCCGCAGCCGACTGTCTACCAGTGGATGATCGTCACCGAGGTGGAAGGCAGCAAGTTGCGCAACAATCAGTCTGTTACCCTGGAGACAGTGGACTCCACCCTGATGTATCAAAGACCTAATGGAAGCACAGGTAACTTTAAACTAGGGATGTTATGGATATGAAATTTAGGATCTGGATACGGAATCGAATATGAGAATTATATTGTACCGGTTACGGATATGTAATTATTTTGGATTATTTGCTAATTTCGGATAAGAATAATTAATATTTAAATAATTTCAAAAGTAATATAATAAAATTTAGACCACCTTTATTCGAAATTATCCGAAACTTTTATATCGGATTCGGTTACGGTTAAGAAGCTCCATAACATCCCTTTACTTTAAACCGCGTGACGCGACGCGACGCTGCATTTTTAAGAGAGCGATTCAAAATTGAACTTTATTCACTACACAAGAAGATACACATTTCATTGCCAGAGCGGCGTGGCGCTACGCAGTACGGTGCGGCTCGAAATTCGAAGTCTTGCAATTAAGGTTTTTTAGTTCGTGACATCTGACAGCTGTTTGACACGTCGACTAGGACCCGGCTTTTGAAAGTGTTTTTTTTTATTTATTTTTTAAATGGTGTCATTTTTTTTTTAGGCACAAGGCTTTTAACCATTTGCCAGTGTCAAGTTATAAAGGCGGAAAATAGAATTTTCGTTTAAATTTTCAACACCGTATTTCTAAATTGTCAAGTCCAAAGTCTAGTCAAAGTCAAAATAAATAGTCAGTGTAATCAATGAGTCAAGTCAGTCGATTCAGTAAAGTGGTACAAGCTTTACTGAAAGTTCCTAGGGAGTTGAGGAGAGAATACAAAATAGCACGCTTTTTGTAGTTGTACCACTTGCCCACACTTGTGCACATTAACGAATATCTAATGGTTAATATTCTACCGATATTGCACATTAAGAACCGAATTAACACAAATTATGGAGGAAATACTAAAACAACAACGTCGGACGTTGACATTCTTGGCAAAACTTTTTTTGAACGTGTTTAAAATTCTTAATGACAGTTGTCTAAAACACTTCCGCCATCAGATGGCACTTTGTGTGAGTCGGGTCTGCCTCCAAGCGACCGAAAATATACTCGTATCGATAACCCTCATCAAACGTATCTATACCTTCAGGTGTAGTGACTAAAGTTTTGAATCGCTATCTTAGAAATACAGCGTCGCGTCGCGTTTCGGAGTGAACTGATGCTTAGAGATAGTAGGTACTGACTGTTAAGAGACTAATAATATTGATATGTAGAAAATATTATGCATTTCAGCTCTCATATACTGCTGGGGTTTGAATGGTGTTGTCGCCGAGTTACCACAGAAGAAGTGCGCGTTTCTGGTGACCGACGAAACCGCGCCCCGGCCACCCACGAACTGTGTGGCGATCAAAAACTTACAAAAAGAGATCACTGTTACTTGTAAAGAAGGCCACGACGGGGGGATGCCACAGGTATTGTGTCGTTCAACATGTCGATGGCGAGGTAACTACGCTCGTAAAATTCTTGCGCAGTTGACTGTAAATTTACTTAAGATGTCGGCGTTACGCCTACAGTAAAACCATGCCAATAAATTATAGTTTAAATATTCACAAAACGCGTATCCGTGTCGCGACCCTATCGACACACAAATTAAATTGTGTGTTTTGGCAAGCAGAATTATAATGTATCTATTGTAACACACATACGTTTTTTGCGAACCTTCTAACAGGTAACTGATTATGTTGTATGCCAGCTAACGGTTTTGTTCGAGGAATTGGTGAGATGTCGTGAACGGAAACACTTTATTATTTGCCTGATTGGAGTACAAAATGGAGTTCCTATCTTATTTAGATAACAGATGTTTCCCGCGACTTCGTGCGCGCAAATGGAAATCGCGTGGGAACCGCAAATTTTTGCGCGATAAAAAGTATCTACCTACCTAGCCTTTTTTTTTTGATCTCGCTAGGGGGCCCGGGGGTATGTAGGACTCCCGGCGACATTTTGATCTGTCGCCAATAATTTACCCACTAAAACCACCTACGGATTGCCATCAGCCGCTGTGTTCCGCTCCCAAGTACATAGAGCTAGCTTCTTTGTATAAAATATTACATTGTGTATAACGTTGTTTAAAACCTTAAATCCTTCTTTGCTCGACATGGAATACCAAAATCATTGGTATCTGACAATGGTCCACCATTTAACTTGCAAATTCAAATATTTTCTTATTGATAGGGATCAGTGATAACAGCTATGGATACGTTATATCCTTACAAAACTGACAAAAATTTAAATGTATATGTATATGTTTTTTCTTTATATACTAACTACGCGCTAATTTAAATATAATAATATGCTATCCAGTTTCAGCTATGAATTATTACTTAATTGCTATTAAGTAATTTGATATATCCATACAAAAAACCTGAACATTAATTGGAGGAAAGTGCTTTAAAGTATCTGGAAAACACCCAGGTGGTCATTTGGATAAGGAAAAGATTGAAATTTTGGCATATTTTTGTTCCAGAATCTTTTTATTTAATGAATTGAGGGATTCAATTAAACATGCCGCTTTGAGATTAATTTAATCATGAACATAATCAATTAAAACATTTTCACTGACTGTAATATTCATAAGGTTTTTTGGTCTGGAATGACGACGAACGAACGAACGAACGACGAAGGAAACGGTGGAATGAGTCTTAATTACTTGCTCATAAGAAAATTGTAACCGTATGTGGAAAATTTTATTTTCATAATTTATTACTTGGATTGCCAAGTACTTAAAGGGTTAAATGTCCGGTACCGGCATTCATATTTTAACACAAATAAGATAGATATTAAAGATATATTAGACGCATTGGGCGGTCCGCGGGCGTTCCGATCGCACGTTGGACACGATCTATTCCAAAGTTAAAACGTTTACTGATGCTCATGAGTCATGGACATCCACAACATCAGAAGAGTTACAAGTGCGTTTGCGAGCTTTGTATGAGGAAGGTACCGGTGTCCCACTTTGTGACACTGGGAGACACAACACAAGTGCTATTTCCCATCGGTTTTCTGTGAGGCCGTTTTATTTATCCGGTCGAGTGGGCCCATTCGTCCTGAAGCATATATTGTAACCTAAAGTAACCTACCTACTTCTCAATTTATGAGATTTGTTATACATATAAATAATGATTACAAAGTTATCAGTGAAATTGTATTCATACATTTTGTTCCTGTGAATTCGTAAAATAAAAAATTCTGAATCATTATTTTTTTCTCAGAGTTTTTACTTTTTCTATATTTTCCCTTTGTATGTAATATGTAACTAATAACCTAGCCTGACAGCAAATTTGAAATTTCTAAGTCTGCTAGATATGCTTTGAATTATGCTTATTCTCCCTACCTCCAGGCTCCATACCTCCAGGCTCCTTACCTCCATCTATCCATATCTTTCAAAATCGCTTTTTTTGCCTTAATAACACCTAAACCATGCACTCGATTTTTATGAAATTTAAAACTTAATTAGATAGCAGTCTCCCGTGCACCCCGCCCGGACCAGGCGCCCAGGCGCTTTCTTACTACGAAGGCGGGACAGAACCACCTCCATTTCAGAGTCAGTGACGGGTGGCGGAACACCCTCCTCCATCGAACCCGGCGTCCGTCGGGCCATCCGCGACGGAGCAAAGCCTGGGGGGTCCGGGAACAACTCCCGGACGATATTCCCCAGCAGGTCAGACCGGAGCATTTCTGTAAATGGGGCTGACAGGGCTTGATATTTGTCTCACCCCTCTTATGGTCATTTTCCAGACCCAGCCACGCTCACTCCTTGGCCCGACTGATGGCCAGCTGCAGGATCTCCCTTTTAGCTTTGTACACCCTGAACAGCCGGTCATCACGCTCCTCGTCCTCGGGGCTGCCGCCTACGTTGCGTACGTAGGCGCGTCGCGCTGCATTTCAAGCAGCGCGAAGGTCGGCCATCTCCGCCGACCACCAATAAACCGCCCGTCGAGGTAGGGGAGGATCCCAAACTTACCCGACCGTTAGTAAACGCGTCGCCGAGACAGCCAGTCACTTTATCCACCCCCAGACTTTCGAAAGACGGGAGGCTCCAGCGGCTGACTATAGCCGCCTCCTCCGCCAGTTACCGGTCGAGCTTAGTGAGCGCCCAATGCGAGACCTGCTACGCCCCCTTGACGACGACGATGCCAGACTCGATGCGGAGACTGGAGACACCTCGAACCTTATGTAACGATAGTCCGAGAGTGTCTCCACCTCCGTTTTCACCCTCCACATCTCCACCCGGCGTGCGACGACGGGAGTGGCGAACGTTAGGTCCACCACTGACGAGCCCATTCGCCGCACGATACCTGTTGTACGGTACCCGGTATGTTATTCCCCGTTAAGCATATCTGTGTCAAATTTCGTCAAAATTGGTCTATTGTTTCGGAGCCAAGAAAGAGAGAGGTAATCCCAAGTCGGGATTTTGGAACTTTTTGAGTGAAAAATCGGGATTCTTTTGTCGAAAGCGGGACATGTCCCGTTTTCGACGAAAGAATCCCGATTTTATACGTATATAATAAAAAGTTTTTTAATATTTCCCTTTTTTTTTAATTCAAATTACGTTAACATGACAATAGATAGCAAAATAGTCATAGAAAATGTATTTAAAATAAAATATGCTACATTAAATCAGATTTACCCTATCGTTAAATAGTTGAGTCTTATTCGTCTTCTGAATAAAAAAATTAAAAGAACAAATCAAAATCAAAACAGTTTTTTTATTAGAAAAATATATATGGCGTTCAAACAATAGTATGAGGATTGAGTGTTACATATTGTAACTTACATTAAGAGAATAATAATTATTTATAAGAATGGGCTACTTGACTCATATTTAATTTCATACATTGAAGGAGTATTTATTCTTTAAGTACTTGGCTTAGGAAATAATCTATCAGTATAAATACTTATAATGAAACTGTTTATCTAATTTATAGTAATGAAACAATAATTATGAACGTTTAGGACATATTATATAAAAACAAGGTCAAGTAGCCTATTACTTATTCATGATATTTCTGTGAAGATTTAACTTCTTTTTAAGTATTCTTTTTCTCTTTAATAGAGATGAAGAACTCTGTAGATTAAATTAAATGAGTAATTCTGCTTTCATTAAAAATTCTCGAAAAGCGGGACTGAACCTGTCCCGCGCGGGACATTTAATTTTGATTTAAAAATTGGGACGTCCCGCCAATATCGGGACGTCTGGCAACGCTGTTTCAGATATATATATTTATCTAACACTAGCTTTTGCCCGCGGCTCCGCCCGCGTAAATACAGTATCCCACGGGAATACTGTACTTATTCGGGATTAAAGTGGTCTATGTGTTAATCCAAAGCTTAAACTACTGCCATATCAAATTTCATCAAAATCCGTTTAGTGGTTTTTGCGTGAAAGATTAACAAACATCCATCCATCCTCACAAACTTTCACTTATATAATAGTAGTAAGATAGTTGGATGACGTCACCTTTTGGAAAAATTTGTTCCAGAAATTCAAATTTACCGTAAATAGTTTGCATCTAGAAGAGCCGTTGATGTCGATAATTAGCGTAGAAGCGAAGTTCATGATCCCGGAGCCCAAGCAGGACAAGTACAAGTTTGTTATCAGCGCCTTCAACGACAAGGGCTGCAGCCCTAGCGTGGAAATCGATCTGGACAACATCGTCGACGAAGCCCTAGGTGAGTAGTTGATTACCTACTTACCTCCTCAGTACCCATATGGGTTAATAGGTAGGGCCACTTAGAGATGCCTAGGAGTATACTGGCTAATCAATTTTCAGTGCACAATTAAAAATATGTTGTCATGTTGAAAATACTAAGTGGTTTTAAAATATCTGACCTGAGACACAATACCTAAGGTGTGGCTCTCTGACCAGAAACACATTTCGACTAGCTAACGTAATTTAGTTTAGCCTGTCTAGTGTCTACAGAAACAGATACTGATATAACTCGTATAAAGAAAAACGGACAAATGTCGACCACGTATTAGAAATATGATTTGTGATGTTACTTAAGTATGCCATTGCGAGGTTTTTCGAAGTACTAGTAGTAGGTATTTGGAAATTAATGGTAATGTAGGTTTTGTTGTTATCAAATTTGTAAAAATATTTATAATAAACTGATTTTACCTAAATAAATAAATAGATAGGTAAGTATATAGTAAATAAATAGATATAAAAAAAATATTTTGTCCGTGTATTATTGTTTATTTAAATGAGTTATAAGTATTTAGGCATTGTATGATTACGTACCTATCTACTTATTATTATATTTTTAAACAAAGCAATTTAACCATCTTGTTCTTTTATTTCATGATTGCTATATTCCGTTTCCCTAAGCCAAGTACTAAAGGAATTAATACTCATTCAATGTATGAAATTAGGTATGAGTCAAGTAGCCTATTGCATGTATTTGCACCGTTTGCAACTGTTTAAGCTTACTGAACAGGCAGTGCACATTAATTTTACTTTTAGGTCTGTAACACATGTTTAAATGAAAAAAGACATACCAAAAACATATTTGCATGAGTGACTCGTTTTTGTAGAGTAGATTTCAAAATATCGACGTCCAATTATTTTGTGGCCAGGCTAATGAGAATTTCATACAAGCTAATGATAAGAGGAACAAAAAGTGAGTACATAACAGTTTGAATCAAAATATTATCATATATTCTCACAACAACAATAATCTATTAATGAAAACGGTTTACAGTCTGTAAACAGTTTTCATTTTTTACTACCGAAAGGGGTCTAAAAAGGCCGAAACAAGAAAATAATTCAGATAGAAATCCTCCACTCTCTCCAATCCACTTCCAATCCACTCCAATCTACCACTCCAAGACCACGGCTCTAACTTTACCATTTTTTTACCTATGCATTTCTGGATTTCTATCTGAATTATTTTCTTGTTTCGGCCTTTTTAGATCCCTTTCGGTAGTAACCAATGAAAACCGTTCAAAAGGGGCCTACCCTTTTTGACGTAGTCGGGTTATGGTTTTTTAAAATGGGAAATGGGCATGGCAGACGAAATCCGAAACTATAGTGAAAAATGCTGAAAGTAGTTGCGAGCTTCATTTATTTATCCTATAGGTTCAGATTTCGCCATGCCCATTTAAAAAATTCATACGAAATTTTATGCGAATATGTCCAAGGAATAAAAAAATCATACAAACTTTTATCTCCTATTTCACCACCTTGGAGGGTTGAATTTTGAAAAATACTTCCTTGGTGGATGCTTTCGTCAAATGAGAAATATGGCACACTTTTTGAAAGGTTAAAGAGATAAGGCTGGGACTATATGATCCGGAATCCGGAAGGCCGGAGAAAATTCAGAACGCAAAAAATAGAACTCTGCGTTAATACAATAGAGCTGGAAATCGAAGACACAAGTGTCAATGTCAATGTTGACACTCGATACTTTGATTTTCAGCTTATGAGCGCAAAGTTCTGTTTTCAATGCTCTGAATTTTTCCCGGCCTACCGGATTCCGGATAATATAGTCCCAGCCTAAGGTCGTGTTAACTCGCGTGGGCGGGTCAATACTCACACTTTCCACTTTTCTCTAAAATTTATTATGGATTTAAGTCCCCCGCTGAGTCTGTCTGTCTGTATGTCCGCGATGATCTCAAAAACTACTGAAAGGATTTACATGTTTACGCTTTGTTTTACGCAGAGTGGTTCCTTAGGAAGGTTTAGGCCGATAATAATTAATTAGTTAAGGTTTTGTGGAAATTGTTTGATTTATGACGGTAATTGTTGAAGGTGTCGAAAAAAAATCAAGCAGTCTGGGAGCTTTTATCGATAACGCTTAAATAAACGCTGATAAATTATCTCCAACGGGTTAGGTTAGCTAACCCGTTGGAGATAATTTATAACAAAACAATGTTTCGTAGGATTGTTACTCTTCTAAAAGGTCTACAAAAAAGTTTTCGGAGTACATAAGTATTATGTCTATCTTTTACGGATAGCTTACTATACACATTCTATGTTTAAAAAATCACAAAATATACTGTGGTATTTTCAAAAGCAAGCAAAAGACGGATACAATTTTACTCTGTGCTGTTACTATATTGCAGGTATATTTGCTATAGAAGTGTTTTGCCACGAACTCTCTCCCACGCGGGCGAAGCTCCGTGCAAAAGCTATTTTGCTAATATAATTAAAATTTCTGGGTCGCCTTCGTTTATATTAGGTCTTTACCTATGAAATTGCCGTTCTGCAGTACTGGCCATTTCAAATCAAAATAATTTTTGTTTGGCTAAAAATTGTAATTTCAAATTAATTTTATTTTAAAAACATAATTCTTCTTTTTCCAAAAGTAGTCATTTGGTTATTGTTTAGTGTTACATTTTCATCGCATTTCAACCTTTTTCGTCATCACGGATACGTTAAAAATTCGAGTAATTATGGAATATGATTACCGTCGTGGCAGCAACGCGGCACAAGCGGCACGCAACATCAACGACGTTTACGGAGCTAACACTACAAACCAACGCACCACCTGTTATTGGTTTGCTCGCTTCCGTTCTGGAAATTTCGACCTGAAAAATGAACCTCGCGGTTCAAACACCGCGAACACCTATTATTCAGACACTCGTACACTCTTTTCGGAAGTTATATAACATTTTAATAATAACACGTACCTACTTATAATTTACTATAACCATGTGATGATTATTTGATGAGCTTACGACAAGGTAAAAAGGAGAAAACGGAAAACGCATCTCGATGTACTTCAATTCCGCTTGTCTAGAGCTCTATAAAGCCATAAACATTATACAGGTCACCAGGACACCGCGATCAGCGCTGTGACGAACATCACGACGCTGGCGCTGGCGCTGTGCGGCGGCGTGGCGCTGCTGGCGCTGGCGGCGTGCGGCCTTGTGCTGTGCGCGCACGACCGCGCGTCCGACGCGCCGCGCGCCGACCCGCCACTATGTGCGTACACCACGGACGGTACGCAAATATTTTCAATGTTACGGTATTTTTAAGTCAATTGACATTTAGGTATTTTATAGAACATTATAGGGCCATAATATTATTATTGAGTAATTAAACAGTATAACATTTCCCGTAGAAACTGTTAGTTTAGGTTTGCTAAATTACTAGTTAAACTTATTAGTTAAATTCTGTTGCCCATCTACAGGCGAAAGGTATGCTGCTTCTTCTCTTTTCTAATTTAGACTTCTTTTTTATTTTCAGAATCTAACTGTGACACGTGCAACGACAGCGACGATGCAAGCGAGTGCAACGTGCGCCGCACCGACTCCTTCCGTAGGGCGATGGCCAAGTACCCGTCCAGGAACTTCGACGTCCAGCGAACTGGCTCATTCCACTCGGCCCGGTACTTACACGACGCGCGCGACGACGAGCCCAAATGCAGGGAGATACGTCACAATACAGCGTGCAGAGTCCACTCGCTGCAGAACATCAGCAGGAAGCGCGAAATGGACGCGCTGTGTGATCACCTGGTGATGCATCTACCCCCGGACACCAGCTACAACGTGCCTAGACCTGTGAGATATATTGTCTTTGTGTCAGTAGTAGTTGTCTTTAGATTATTCGTATCAGCCGCTTATTGTACTGCGTTCGTACTCCACTCCAGCATAACCCTCCCCACATTAATAATAACATACCCGAGCCTGAGAAGAGAGGACCTAAAAGGTCATGATGATGATGAATCTAGTAAATTGCAAATTACAATTTTAGTGCTTAGTTCTAGGTACACTACAATTTTTTTCCAAATGTGTTTTTAAAATAAATTACCATGGCTTAAAATGCGTTTCAGTTATTTATAAAATGCAATATCACATTTCAGATGAACACGTTCTACACGATGCCACGGAAAATGCGTCAC
Organism: Phengaris alcon alcon; assembly: GCA_037179445.1. Lineage (NCBI taxonomy): Eukaryota > Metazoa > Arthropoda > Insecta > Lepidoptera > Lycaenidae > Phengaris > Phengaris alcon. Next base: position 3,373,977 of record JAYRCH010000589.1, read on the forward strand.
AAGTCGAAGGAAATATCCGACGAAGTGTCAGAAATAACTTCCGACGGCTTCTCTTTGCCGCCGCCCCCCGACGAGTTCAACACCTATAGAGCGGCATCTAAAATACGAGACGTGCCAGCAAAGTCGACACCCACTTACACGACCATCAAAAAAAATATTACTCCCAAAGACCCAGCCAAGTATAATGCTTTAACGTCAATGACAACTGTGGGCCTACCAACAATCAGCGGGGCCCAAAACAGCATGTGCTCGTATCCCGACGCTGATAAGGTAACTACTAACCCTTTCGACGAACACCAATGACATTTGAACCCGACCACGAAAACACTATTTTAACAAAACTCTGAATTATGTAAATTATGCGAAAGCTAATTTTCATAATGGTATTTATAGTATTCATAATTTCGTCATTTTTCACCCCAATGTTCTGCCGTCTATTCATGCGTCGCGTTTAAGGCCATACTTTCGATTTTCACGAATACCGAAAGTATTTTTTATTTAAATTTCACTTAATAAATTTTCTTTATTAACTTTCTCTTTAGGTTGAGTTTTTGATATTAAGTAGTCCAGGGCCTTTAGTTCGACGGCGAAGTTCGAAATCTTTTGAGGCTCAAATGGGATTTGACATAAGTCATCGCTAAGTGACATGTCAAATGCATCTTGACTAAAGGCCCTTAGGCCGAGAAAGTAGCGATTTTTCATTACATATACCTACGTAAAGTAAGTTTCTTACGAGTTTGTAAATGGCACGTGTGACGTGAGTAATTGCTATTAGAGCTGTAGCAAAACGGATGTATTCGATACTGAGTAACGGATGCCCCATCTAGTATCGAGTAACGAAACGTTACACACGAATACATTTCGTTACTCGTATTTTTCGTAGTATTGGTACCTACACTGTTTCAGTTCACACAAGTAGCGTTGATGCGTGTATTGAAACATTTGCTGATCGTATGTTTTACGCATGCGCGAGCTTATTCGGTGAATTTAAAAACGTACGTTACAAAGAGAGACGTTTGTTTAATAAGTGAAGTATAATTTGGAAATTCGTCGTCCAAGTTTTTTACTTACGACTAAGTCAGTCGTACCTTAACGTAACCGATACCTTTAACTTTTTACTAGTCTGCATTCGTTGCTCTAACATAACATGGCATGTTAAGAGGTATCAGAAGTAACGAGTAACGTAACGATACTATAGTAACGAGTACTAATTATAGTAACGAATACATACGGGTACGCTTTTTTTCGTTACTTTACATCTCTAATTGCTATTTAAAATTATCTTGTTACAGAGGTGAAATAGACTCGTTTAATAATATGAAGTCGCTTTGATTTTATACAGCACTTTTAGACTATTTCAACAGTATTAAATCAATGAAATTAATTACTTATATTTCTATCAGTCAGTATTTTTAAGTATTTTCAATATTGTTGATTTACTAAAGATGTCATTTTCTACCAAATAAAAAGATTTCACAATTTATCTGAAGTGGTGGAATTCCTTCATGGATAGAAACCTTTTTATATTGACTCGAATACATTATTTTTTATTATTTTTATAAAGTTATATAATATATATATAGTCTGTCCGGCAAATGGGTATTCACGACTTTTATACACTTGTATTTAGCTTTATTGAACGCTTTGTATGTAGGAGCTTGTAAAAAAGATAGTCATTAATTTAAGAATTTATTTACAAAAATAGAAACCACATCTGAGGTACAGAATCACAATTTCTATATTTTCGTATAATCATGCACATAATTAGAATATATATTAGAATATAATAACAAATTGTTTAATGTATATAAAACAAGTTAGTTAAATATTTTATGTCACTGCCAATGTATAACTGTAAATTATTAGGATAAGTAATAAGAATTATAAAAATGATCGAATGTCTATCTATTGCAATATACATAAATGGTATAATTTATGGATGTCTTGTTTTATTTTGCCAATCATATGATTTGACTAACAGAATGCACTTGAGTTGGGCCCTAAAGGGGACAGAAAACTGATTGACTTTATTATACTACATATTTAATAACCTGCATGGTCACCGGTCAATCCATACGATCCAAGTACGCTTGCGCAACAGATAATTTGTCTATGAGGTGTTGTGTGTTTGGACGACTCTGGAAATAAGAAACAATATTAAAATCATTATACTTGAGCATCATACAAGAAATAGTAAGCTTATTTTTTTAAAGTCGAGTAATATAATATGTGTACAAATTAATACATGTTACATCAAAAGTATAATGTACGATTTTGTGGTTTAGTTAGCACTTTAAGTCTTACGGCCGCACTCAGACTTTTTTGCTCACTTAAGAATATAATGCTTACTTAAGGAGATAATAAGTAGAGATTTTGACATTAAGCTAAATTCTACTTCAAAATATCTACTAAGTAGCTTCTTAAGTAGGAATTAAATGTTTCTGAGTAATGTCTGAGTCTGCTAACAGCCGCAGCCCCGGTTTCACTAAAGTATGAGAGAGAGAGGAAGAGGTCGAATCCGAGTTCAATCTCTCTCTCTCTCTCATACACTAAGGTTACCGCTAACGTTAAGCGAGTTTAAAAGTTTAGCGAAATCGGGGCTAAGTGTCCTTTATAGGAAATGTTGAAACATCCCGGGATTATTTACCTGTAGTGCGGAAAGTGCCGCCTCGTGCAAGTCCTTGCAGCGCGCGCGTGCCCTGCGGCGCGCGGCGGGCGCGAGCGGCGGCAGCAGCGTACGCGCGACCTGCAGCACGCACACCGCCGCGCCACACACGTGCGACTCGTCGCCGCACCCCAGCCAAACACGCTCGTTCACGCTCACCAGTCTAAACGACACATTGTTTTATTAAGAACAAGAAAATTTGCATTTAGCCAGCAAATTGTACAAATATTTTAACAGTATGATGCTGGCGTTCAATGCTAGGCGAGCGAGCTAGGCTGTGGACGAGCAGGAGTGAAGTATTAATAATACGCGCGCGATACAGGCACGGCGTGTCAATGTTAAACTATCAGTTCGTCTTTTTAGTCTTGATTTTACTAAATTGACGACCTCTGTGGCTCAGTGGTTGAGCGTGTTGGTGCTCATGCCGGGGGTCGCGGGTTCGAATCCCGCCGAAGGAACAAAAAGTTTTCCGTGTTCCTGGGTTATGGATGTGTATAATATAATAAAAATCTTAAATATATGTATAGTATAAAAAGTGTTAAATATATTTCCGTTGTCTGGTACCCGTAACACAAGTTCTTCGAGAACTTACCACGGGACCAGATTGACGTGGTGTGAAGCGTACATAGATAAAAAAAAAAAAAAAAAAAAAAAAAATACGCAATTAGGTGACGACAAAATATAATACTCACTTTATATAAATATCTAAAACTTGTTCAAACGGAACTCCTATATTTAATATCGCCTTAAACACCATACTCTTGTCTGCTTGCAACTTACAACTCATTATTTCTAATTGACGGACTATAAAATCTGCAACAATCATTTACACATTTTTAACATTAAAATCTCCATCTTACTATTACTACTTACAAGTGTACCTGCGCGAAAAAGAGACGAACATATACTTACAAAGCGGAAAACAGTGGCCAGTGTTAACGTATTCCCTGCCTAAGGTAGTTAATTTACTGAGTACGGAGGTCAGCCGCTCGTCAGGTGTAGGGAGATTGCGTGAGTTCGCCTCGGCCTCGGCGAGGATGTTGCTCCAAATGTTCTCGACTAGGAGAGCGTCGTTGTGGCCCGAACATTGGACTATGGCTAGCTTGCACTCCCATAGATTATAGCGATCCGCATACTCTTCGTACAGCTGCAAGAAGTAAATAGGATTACAATGTGCTTCATTTTTAGGGTTCCGTAACACTTAAGGAACCCTTATAGTTTCGCTCTGTCCGTCCGTCTGTCTGTCCACGCTTCTAGCTTCCGTAATATATATGGATAAAATGGATGAAATTGGTATAGTTAAATACTGTGTATAGATCTCGGTTTTGGCATTATAAAATAATAATAATTTTACATTTTAGGGGTGGCTAAGTATCCATACAATATGTCAAGTGAGGATGAAAAATATTTTTCATTCTACCCCATCGTACAAAGTCAACCATTTTCGAGTAAACGGCCTCCGAAGTGGTTTATAAGTTGCACCCACCATCGCCCTTTCATCGCCATTTCTAAACTATTGGAAAAATTCAAAGAAAACCTATTGCGCGTTGATAGCTACGGAACCCTTAGGTGTCCGCTTGGTTACCCTTAGGTTTCCTCTTGGTTAGGTTTTTTGCTGTCGCTTTCAATTTTCCCTATGCTTTGTAAGCGTCGCATAATCATATCGTACCGTGTTCGTTCTGCGCTATTTCAAATAGAATAGATTTATACGAGTCCTCGTTCCTGTATTAGAACATTGCTATATTTTCTATAAAGGTAGGTTTCATAATTACCTTCTTTTAAATATTTCATATTGGCCTGTAGTTTGGTATTTGACTTTAACTCTCTACCCTTTAATACTGAACTCGAGTGTTACCTGCGTGATATCCAGCAGTTCATCGTCCAATCTCTGCAGCTGGTGGGGCGGCGGCGCGCACGGGGCGCTGCGCAGCGCAGCTCGCACGGCCGCCTGTACACGCGCCACCTCCGCCGCCTCCTCCAGCCGCCGCACCAGCTCCGCGCCGCCCGCCGCACCGCGCCCGCGCACGCACACCACGCCCGCGCACACCCACGACATGCGCTGCGCGAGTGTCGCGCCCGTACTGAATAACACAACAATTTCAATATAATAGCGATGGTGAATAGAAGAACTATGCCTTATAGACTAGAATATAGACAACATTGACTATTGAATTTTAATTTATTAAAATAATTAAAGAATCATTATTAAAATCTTGTAAGTACTATATAAGGAAGAAACCTCATACGATACGAGCGGCCTTATTACACAAAGCAACGTTTTTGTTATAGTAATGCTAAATTCCAAATATTAAAATTTTATATCTACACTAATATATAGAGCAAAGATTTGATTGTTTGTTTGCATTGAATAGGCTCTGAAACTACTGGACCGATTTTGATGAAATTTGATACAAAAATAGTTTAAAAAATAATAGTATTATAAAAAGCTGGAGTGTGTGTGTATATCAGAGATGATATCAGCTCTCGCCGCCTCAGCAATCTTGAGGACAGGGACCTGTCAACGTTATGGCTCCGCATAGATTGCGACGACCACCCTCGCGTCTATGCGTGCCTATATAGGTCCCATAGTGGTGACCCCGAGACGGACCGACTCTTGGAACACCTGCAAGCTGCTTCAGATTTTGTGCAGCGGCAGATCCCATCCGCAGAGATCATAATACTTGGCGACTTTAATGCCCACCATGCCGACTGGCTCAATTCCAGTAAAACTGATCATGCGGGGAGATCTGTCTGCAACTTTGCCCTTGCGAACGACTTGACACAACTGGTTACTACGCCTACGCGAATCCCAGATGTGGATGGTCAGAATCCTTCCTTGTTGGACCTTCTGCTGACTTCAAATCCTGACGGCTACCAAATATCCGTAATCGCACCACTTGGTTCATCGGATCATTGCCTTGTTAGGAGTTCTGTGCCACTTACGACGGTGTTACGACAGCGTGCTGTTAAATACCGTCGTGTGTGGCACTACAAGTCAGCAGACTGGGATGGGATGCGGTCGTTTTTTGCATCCTATCCTTGGGGGAATGTGTGCTTCTCGCCGGATGATCCCCACAACACTGCCAACTCTGTTGCCGATGTGGTGATGCAAGGGATGGAACTTTTCATTCCGTCCTCTGTAGTGCCAACTGGCGGCAGATTTCGTCCCTGGTTTGGTTCATCCCCCAAAAAAGCTTCTCGCCGGAAGCAGGAGGCTTACCAATCCTGGGCCAATGCAGTGTCTGCTCGGGATTTAAATACCAGCACATATAAAAAGGAGTACAACCTTGCCTCTAGGTCCCGCAAGAAAGAGATCACTCGGGCAAAGAAACAGCACGTCAATAGAATTGGTAAGAGACTTGAGCGCCTCCCCTCGGGAACCCGTGCATTCTGGTCTCTGGCCAAAGCTATTGAAGGAAATTTCTGCAAGCCAACCCTGCCATCCCTACGCGTAGGAAATGGATCGTTGGCCCAGGACGCAAAGGACAAAGCCGATCTTCTGGGCAAGCTCTTTGCGTCAAACTCGGCCCTGGATGACGGGGGGCAGAAACCGCCGACCATTCGGTTTCATCAGCGCTCAGTGCCAAAAGCCCTCCGTTCCCTTGATATCCAAAAGTCGAGTGGGCCTGACGGAATCCCTCCTATTGTGTTGAAAAAGTGTGCTCCAGAGTTGGCTCCGGTCTTGACGCGTCTTTTTCGGTTCTCCTACTCTTCTGGCATCGTCCCGGCTTCTTGGAAGACAGCCTTGGTGCACCCGATCCCCAAAAAAGGTGATCGCTCAAATCCTTCCAACTACAGACCAATCGCTATAACCTCTCTTTTCCCGAAGATAATGGAATCCATTATCAATAGCCAGCTTCTTCGATACTTGGACGGCCAGGGATTACTAAGCGACAAACAATACGGGTTCCGTAAGGGTCGCTCGGCTGGTGATCTCTTGGCGTACCTAACTCATCGTTGGGCTCAGGCAATTGAGTCGAAGGCTAGAGGCATTGGCTGTTAGTTTGGACATTGCGAAGGCCTTTGATCGGGTTTGGCATAAAGCGCTGCTATCAAAGCTTCCATCATACGGGCTGCCCGAGAAATTATGTAAGTAGGTCACTAATTTCTTAGCAGATAGAAGCATAAAGGTCGTAGTTGACGGCGAATGCTCGGAAACTCAGTCTGTTGATGCTGGTGTCCCTCAGGGCTGTGTGCTATCGCCTACCCTATTCATACTGCATATAAATGACATGTTACAGACCAACGGCATTCATTGCTATGCGGATGATAGTACAGGTGATGCTGTATATACCGGCTCCCCCAATATTTCTCGGCTAAATGTCATTGAGAGTCGAAACAAACTTGTGTCTAAAATAGAGAATTCATTGGGGAAAGTCTCTGAACGGGGTAGACGTAACTTTGTCCAATTCAACCCCGCCAAGACACAAGTCTGCGCGTTCACCACTAAAAAGTCACCAATGGTCGTATATCCTCGTTTCGAGGGCACATCTTTAACCATCTCCCCTAGCATTGAGATACTTGGCGTCAGCATATCGAGCGAAGTCCAGTTCCGATATCATATAGAGGGTAAGGCCAAGTTAGCCTCGAAGAAGCTTGGTGTTCTTAACAGAGCGAGACAGTACTTCAGTCCGGACCAACGCCTACAACTCTACAAGGCGCAGGTTCGGCCTCATATGGAATATTGTTCTCATCTCTGGGCAGGGGCGCCAAAATACCAACTGCTCCCTCTGGATCGTATCCAACGAAGGGCCGCTCGAATTGTTGACTGCCATAGTGTTTCAAACAGCTTGGACCCCTTGGAATTACGCCGAGATGTAGCTTCACTCTGCATCCTATATCGGTTGTATCACGGGGAGTGCTCTGAGGAATTGTTCGGAATCATACCACCTGCAACGTTTCGCCATCGTCCCACGCGAAAAACATACCATCCTCATCACCTTGATGAGTGGCAGTCTTCCACCGTGCGCTTTTCGCGTAACTTTCTGCCGCGCACTGTAAAACTCTGGAACGAACTGTCACCAGCAGTATTTCCGGACCTATACGACCTGCAAACCTTCAAGAAGAGAGCGTATTCCCTCTTAAAAGGCCGGCAACGCACCTGCAGCTCTTCTGATGTTGCGAGTGTCCATGGGCGACGGTAGTTGCTTACCATCAGGTAACCCGTTTGCTCGCTTGCCCCCTTATTTAATTAAAAAAAAAAATATATATAATAGTAAATATAAAAAGTTTTTTGTTTTTTTTTCGTAAAAATAACCCTATTGTCTTCAATTATAACATAGCCGACAGAACAATAAGTCGGGTAAACTCAATAAGAGATCTAGGTGTGACCCTGGATACTAAGTTCTTTTAATCTTCACATTGATAACATAATATGTAATCGTGCATATAAAATGCTAGGCATGATCCTACGTGTTGGGAAACCCTTCAAGCGCGCTTGCACTTATAAAATTCTTTATAACCCTTATGTTAGAAGCATTCTCGAATTTGGTAGGTAATATGGACTCCGCAATATCGAGTTCATATTGACCGCACAGAATGCATTCAAAACATTTTTCTTTTTTTTAACACTTTCAAAACTTAGTAAATGCCGCTAAGCATTTTGATGTACCAAAACTGGAGGACAGAAGATTATACTTAGACTGCATTTTCTTTTGCAAAATTATTAAAAATCTAATCAACTCCCCGACTATGCTAGAAAAAATAAGATATAGTATACCACATCACTCCTTACGTTCTCATAATCTCTTCCACATTGACTATGCTCACTCCAACAATGCCAAATACAGCTTTTTAGCAGACGAGTACCTAAATATTATAATAGAAATTTATCTGAACTTGACCCCTTTTTATTTTCTATACTCAAGATAAAAAACTTGCTTAAGTCTTTGCTTCCTTAAATTTGAGATTATGTAATCTTCACTTTCACACATATACTTAATATTGTTATGTAACAAAATATATTTTAATTTAAAATAATTTGTAACAACCAACGTACAACACGGGCACACATCACAAACACCTCCACACCTCATACTCATAAACACAAACCCTAGTGGAACTAGTTTCTGAAAGCCAAGACTTGTCATAGGGCTATGGTTCTAAACAGACATACATACTGCACACCACACAATACACACCGCAACATACACTATACACTACACACTTCACACATAGGCCTGTATTAATAAACCGTTCTCAAACTCGTTCTCAAGACATTTCTTGGCTGAGACAGGCTCAAGTAACGATTAGCTTCTCAAGACGGTCTTTAATTCATAGTATGATCTCAAGACAGTCTCAGTTGATAACGTTATTGTCATCACTTACTCAACTTTTAAGCGTCATCTATACGACAAAGAACGAATAAAATAACGTTTCGTTTACACTTCTACAAAGAACGGATTTATTGATTATACATTCCTTCAATATTTCTTTTGAAAAATGTAATATTTAATAATATAAATACCAAAAAAACTTTAGTCTGTATTCTTTATATTAAAAAAACTGATTTTCATTAATTTTTACGTATATATTAATATTTATTATTGTCTAGCGTAATAATATCCATATTTTTTTAACAACTAAGTAAAACGCGGATCATTGCCATTCGAAAAAAGTTCTTCTTCTTCTTTAAAGTGGCTCCTTAGTGATTCGCCAATGTGTTGTGTTGACGAAAACTCTGCCTTATGAATGGGTTTTATGAATAAACAAGGGCACGGTGTACAGGAGGAAGTCTGTTGAATAATCTAAAACCTAGAACAGACAAATTTAGGGGCAGTACCAAAGTATGTACATAAAGTTTCAGTAAAAGGAGTATTTACAAAACACAGAACAGATTTAAGGTTGATAGGGCGAGGAATTGTAGGAGGGAGGGATCATATAATGAGGATTGTTTTTTGGGCAGCGAAAAAAAATTCTGCTGTCAAGTGTCAAATCCAAGTCAATTAATATAAATCAAATAGGTATTTCGTTTAATATAAATAAATAAATAAACATATTTAATTAAAATCGAAAATATTTCTACAAATACTCGACACTGGCAGAATGGTGCAAAACCTTTGCAACCGCGATTACCAAAAAAAAAAGAAGAATAAGTGTCAAAATCATGTATAGCATAGCATCTTTTTTTATAACTTTATTTTGTGTTGAGTATGTAGTGTAAATTCTGAGTTTGTTTAATCATAAATATTTAGATTTTAATTTACATAATTGTAACACACCCAAAAACACCACAAATAATAATGTACTGTATCCCAATTCCCAAGCAAGCCGTTCTCAAGTCAAGGTTTGACTGTACCCACGAAACCGCGTCTCAAGTAACAGTTTGACAGCAATGACAGCGTACTTGAGTAACGAGTCTCGTTTATTAATACGTTCGCACTCACTTGATACGCCGTACCTACAGCTGTACTTAAGAACGGTCTATTAATTAAAACAACGTCTTAAGTACTTTCGTGAGAATTGTCTTAGAGATAAGAACGCTTTATTAATATGGGCCATACACTATACACCACACACCAATCTGGGCTCCACGCTCCAGTATCCTATATATCTTAGTAACTTAGATAAGATTTATGAACCTTTAGGTATATTCTTAAGAAAATGTCAGTATATGTAATATTTAAGAAAAGACCACGGTGAAGGACATAGGCTAGTTTATGCGGCAAAATGTACGGTTCTCGCGCGATTTTTTTCTTGCCTTTACGAAGTCACGGGTAACAACTAGTAGAATATAAGCTAATAAAATTAATATTCACCCGGGTTTGGTAGCGAGTCCCTCCAGCACATGAGCGGCGGCCAGGTGGTCGCCAGCCCGCTCTAGAACCTTCCACAACAGGTCGAGCAGCTGCAGCGCTGCGGGCGCGGGAGCCGCACGCGCCGCCGCCGCCAGGTACGTGCGCAACGTGGGCGGCGGCGCCCCGGACGTACCCGCTATCAATTCTACAGAATTTATACAATTATATTATTATGTTACCTGAAACTGCGTTATGTAAAAATGAAACTTATCAGAGAATATGTAGTCTTTGTCCTATTCCAGGCACCAAAGGATGTAACTACTTTTATAAGATAGGGCCTAGAAGTATAGACAAAATACTAACCTGAACCTAAATTCTTCGATATGAGCCACTCGTAAACAGCCACATGAAGAAGTTCATCGTTTCTAGATAGACAATCCCAGACAAGTTTCTTTCCCTGAAACAGATTAAAATAAATATTTTAACTCTAACATTTCTAAGTAATTTTATGAGTAACCAAAACCAATGTTAACTCATAAATTACCTTACTACATAAGTGTTAACACTCAAAAATATTTTTCGAAAATCATCCAGTGAATACAAGCGACGAAATCAATACCTGATATTGCGCATCAGCGGGCGATAGCGTATGCAGTGCGTCGCTGTTGGCGGGCAGGCGCGCTCGTGCGGGCGAGCCGTCGCTGGCCTCTGCGCTGCGTTCATACAGCCGCTCTAGCGCGCCGCAAACCTCACGGTATATCTCCATCCTAAAATAATTTTGACATTTGGTTATATTGTCTTATTTCATCTTATTAGAGTTCTATGATCTACTTTTTGCCCGCGGCTCCGCCCGCGTAAATACGGCACACCACTGGAACACTGTACTTTTCCTAGAAGTCTTTCCTAAATGTAGCCTATGTGTTAATCCAGAGCCTAAACTAAAACAATACCAAATTTAATTAAAAACCGTTCAGTAGTTTTTGCGTAAAAGAGTAACAAATATTGATCCATCCTCACAAACTATCACTACCTAGTGGGTAGACCGTTTGATTCACACTCAAGAGAGTGCAGGTTCGATTCCCAGGTTGTGGCGTGTACCAATGAGACTTTTTCAGATCTCAAGTACATTATACGGATGCCCTAACGGTGAAGGAAAACATCGTGAGGAAACCCACATATAGTTGGGCTCAGACATTCCTGTGGACTGACTGACTATGGTGTGAGAATGCTGTATGTGCTTGGGGAACCATACGACATTTAAAAACCAACTGTCCCAGGCACTACAGTATTTCAAGAGTGGTTACTTCGCTCAGAGAATACTGTATAAATCATCCAATAAAGGATGAAAAGGCCTAGGTTTTATTCGTTTTACAAGAACAAATAACGTTACCGTCTATAGTATGCAAGCTGTCCCTCTCTATCTTGAGTCGGTTGATCGCTCTTGTAGTAGTACAATGCCTTATCTTGAGGGTCCAGTTTACTGGCACAGGTGACACAAAGTTCTACCACACCCGAGTAATATCCAGCTGATAATAACTTAGAACAGACTAATGGAAGATTTACGTTTGGTGCAACATCCTGAAGCAAAAAAAAAACACTAACAAATATAGCGAGAACAAATGTTAGATCATAAATAATGTAATTACAATAACATGTGCGTACAAATTTTGGAATGTATTATTTATTTACCTTGCATAGTTTCAAAGCTTGACTAAGCATTTCTTCTCGTTCTGCTGGATTTTTCTGTTGTTTTGCGAAAATCAATAGTTCATTTGCCTGTGACGAAAAAAATGTATGCATACATTAATGTCAATACTAACAATAATTTATTGGAAGGCATTACATGCAAAGGAAACTTGAAATTAGAGATACAATGGTAGAGTTAAAATACCTTTGAACACGTAGCATCTTCTTGTCTGTATAGCGTGGGGCACAGCTGTCTAAGTTTTTGCGAAATACCATCGACGGACGCATTATCTTTCAAGTAGCCAGCTACTAGAGAACCAAGAAGCAAACAAGCAACCTCTTGACCACCCAAGAATAGCTCTCTGAAACAATATATACAATATGTATTTTAAAAAATCAATGGCGTCTAACTTTATGAATTTTTCATTGCAAAGTCAAGTAACATAGCCGTACCTAAAGCTCGCAGCTTGCAGTGCACTCTGCTGTTCCGGTGGTAAACTTGCCGCTATAACATGGAACTGGTGTTCGCAAAGGACTTTCCACAAGCTGAGCATCTCAATTGCCATATCTGTAAAAATATAATTAGTAACTCATCTCAACATACGAGGGGAGGTCCAAAAGTTCGCGGAATGGAGGGTATGGAGTGGGGATAGGGTAGCTCGCTTAGTGTCATACTAATTGAGAACTCATAATTAGTATATATATAAAATCTCAACCCTATAGCGCCATTCGTTTACGAGTACTCGCCTGCTAAACAAGTCAATCCGGAAGCAAACTGCAACTATGGAGAAAATTGAACATCGCGCTGTGATAAAATTCCTTACCAAGCAAGGAAAAAACGTTCAAACCATTTTAAATGAAATGGAAGCCGTTTATGGAGATCAGTGCCCTGGTAAAACAATGGTTTATAAGTGGCATGGACTTTTCAAACATGGTCGAGATTCAATTGAAGACGACCCTCGCTCTGGGCGGCCAGTTGAGGCCACCACATCAGACATCGTCGAAAAAGTCGAAAAACTTGTACTGGAAGACACACGTTTAAAGAAAAAACAATTATCTGCATTTGTTGGAGTATCAGATACAACCATTTTGCGGATCCTGCACGACCACTTGGGCATGACAAAAGTCAGTGCAAGATGGGTGTCGAGAATGCTCACGCCGCTTCAAAAACAGCAGCGCATCGACGCGTCTAAGCACTTTTTGGAGGTGTGTGGAGACAACCCTGTGCAGATTTTGGAGCGGATTGTTACTGGAGATGAAACATGGGTTCATCACTTTGAACCTGAATCAAAACAGGAGTCCATGCAATGGCACAAAGGGTACACCACCTCCCAAGAAATTCAAAGTGTCAGAATCGGCTGGAAAGTTGATGGCCACTGTTTTTTGGGATTGTGAGGGAATATTACTGATTGATTATAAAGAAAAAGGTACCACTATAACCGGAGAATACTACGCCACAATATTGGAAAAGTTAAAGGAGGCAATTAAAGAAAAACGTCGTGGAAAATTGGCCAAGGGTGTGTTGCTTTTGCAAGACAACGCGCCGGTTCACAAGAGCCGAGTTGCCATGGCTGCTCTTCACACGCATGGATTCGAACCACTTGTTCACCCACCCTACAGTCCAGACCTGGCCCCTAACGATTTTTATTTGTTTCCAAATTTAAAAAAAGAGCTAAGGGGAAGGAAATTTTCCGACGATAACGAAGTGAAGGAGGCAATTTCGGCGCATTTTGAGGCCAAAGACAAAAAATATTTTTTCGATGGTTTAGAAAAATTAATCCATAGATCAAATAAATGTATTACACTTAAGGGTGATTATATTGAAAAGGAAAAATAAATTTATTGTTATATTTTATTAACAACCCTTTCATTCCGCGAACTTTTGGACCTCCCCTCGTATGTCATGTTTAACTTACTATTAAAAGCAGATTAATAATTTAAATAAAAGCCATACTTATATAAAGTTTCAGAGCATGTATTGAAGCATTCTCTTCCGAATGCGGTGGCGCGGCGACTCTCTGCAGGAAGTTGGCCACGCGCTGTAATTTCTTCACAATGTATGCACAGTCTTCACCAGTTACTTTGCTTGTCATCTAAAACAGAAGACAATTTTAATTGTAAGTTCATATGTAAATTAATTGTTTATCCAAAGTAAAAGGAAAAAGTTCTTACAAATTCTTTGCTGTCTGGCGTCTGTGATTTCGATACACACTTCAAATTCCATATTGGAGCCAGAATTCTTCCTACGTATATATACATTCCATTGTGTTTGGCGCTATATTCAACCTGCACGGGGAATCCGTTTTGCGGTTGCTGAGTAACATTACCAACAAACGACGACTGGTTAAATATGCCTGGACTCATCAGGTTTTGTTGATAAGGAGACTGAGGTACCGAGTTTGGACTAGCCAGGCCTATGGACTGGTTCATTTGGGTTTGATTGTATGATTGATTCATTTGGGCCTGTCGCATTTGTTCCTGTGGTCTCGTCATTGGAGTTGACATTTGACGAGGCGAAAATTTCGGAGAACCTGAAAGATAATGATTTAATTGGTCTATCTGGTATAAGAAAGTAATAAACCTTCTTTAAACTAAGAAATAACGATATTTCAGAAGGAAAGGCTCACACTTTTTTCAATTTTAATGTTTTAATATATAACATTGGGTACCTATCGTGGACTGCATCTGCGAAGGCTGCGGGTACATGGGAGCCGGCGTGACCTGACTGCCGTACAGGAAGAACGCGCGGGCGGCCCACTCGCTTATCGACGGATCCCCACCGGTGGGCTCCTCGCACGCCAGATATAATGCGCACGCGCACGCCTGCTCGACGCCTTGCAACTGGAAAAATATAATTTGAAGTCTAGTTTAGTAACTTTAAAATAAATCTGAGACTTACACTATTCTGTTTATAACCCGACCATTTTAACAGGAAATACTAGATATATAGAAAAATGCGACATTGCCAGGGGAACCTAAAAAATAACAATTTTACTTCTAGACCTAGTAAATAGTGAAGTAAATAGGTACCTGAAACATGTCCTTGACCGGCTGCGCCTCAGGGCCGCGGCAGTCGCGCAGCAGCGACCGCAGCAACTCCGGTGCCGCGCCCGCCGACAGCAGCGCCGCGCCCCACGCGCTCACAACGGCCCAACGCGACGACGCCCACACTTCTAATAGGTAAAACATTGAAGACTTTACATATAAGGAAAAAAGCAAAGTGATAACTATTTATGGCGGGTATACTTTCAATACCTATTAAGGCCACAATTAAGATGGGAAGTACTTAATTATGAACCTAAACAACTTCTAATAATAGTTATATTATTATTAGTTGCAACATAGCCCAAAGGTTATAAGCCTCTTTAAAATAAATGAAAAAAATAAATAAAATTAGTTGCAACTTATAATTTGTCAGATTACAAGGCATTACCTTAACTTGAAAAATAACAGATTTATGGGGATCTGTAGCCACGCAGAGTAGTATGTATCTTATAGTCCGATTCTATATCGGATTACCGCGGGTCAACTGTATTACTAACTTAAATATTTTGCACTGTCAAACAACATAAGAGCAATGTATGTTAATAACAAAAAATTACCTCTCTTGGCCAACAGCGCTGGGGACAGGTGTGAGGAGTGCCGCGGCGGGAGCGCGGTGAGCGCCCACGCGGGGCCGTCTAACGCCAACACTGTATGAGCCTCGCTGAAGCCGGCGCCCGGCATCACTCGCGACAGACACCATAGCGCCTCCGCGTCTCCGCCGCCAGCGGAACACACCATCACCAAGGAGCCTAGAACATTCCAGAATTGTGTATTATTTAAAAAAAAACTTTTAATATGGGTAGGTTTCATAGTGGATGTTGAGCGCGACTTTATTCACGAAGAAATGAAGCTTATGTTATGGTAACCATTCATTTTTCGAGATAAGTTAGTAGGATCTTCATGTTTCTAATGATTTTTACATTTTTATAATATTTCAGATTTGTAGGTCAAGCTCTATAGTTTATAACAATATCACATACCATTTTCATAAGCAGCACTGTGCACTTGTTTGGGTCTGAGAACTGATGAGTTGGGTGTGAAGCCGGGCGGAAGCCGCACATGCAGAAGGGTGAGGTACTGTGGCCTTTGTGATCCACACTGATTGACACTGTGAACAAAAATATACTTAAAAATATATCACTTGGTACATTTTAAAAATATTTTGTAATAATTACTTACATATTAAAATACTTATTTAATTTATTACTATATTAACTGTTACAAGAGTTACAGTTTACGATTTTATAGTAACCTATTACTATAATAATAATAATAATAATAATAAATATCTCTTGACGCTTCACACCACGTCAATCTGGCCCCATGCTAAGTATCCGAAGAACTTGTGTTACAGGTACCAGAAAACGGGAAGTATATTTAATACTTTTTATACTATACATATATTTAAGATTTTTATTATATTATACACATATTTAATACACATCCATGACCCAGGAACACAGAAAAACTTTTTTTTTTTGTTCCTTCGGCGGGATTCGAACCCGCGACCCCCGGCTTGAGCACCAGCGCGCTGAACCACTGAGACACAGAGGTCGTCATTATAGATCGTCATTATAGGTCGTACTATAGATCTCAATAACACATAGTATTGTTTAGAACTTACTCTATACTTCCAGCACTAAAATATAGTCGAGCTCCTGTCTGTGTTACTGCAACTAAATTCAAATAGTCCGACTCAACTTCATCCACGGCCGATATTGCTATAACTGGTCTGAAGTTAGTGGGTTCCAAGGTCCTATAACAAGAAATATAATATTATGTATTATAAAATAATATACTTTTTAAATAGAATGAGTATTATTAACCGACTTCCAAAAAAAGGAGGCGGTTATATGTTTGGCTATTTTGAAGTCGTGAGTCGGTCGGTCTTCATAATTTTAGCCTAATTTAAAAGGGGAATTATTTAGAAAACAAGATTTATTTCATACTTTTTTGTGTATTTTTACTTTGGAAGTCGGTTTAATTTTTTGTTTAAAACTAATTTAGAACTAAACTTACTTTACAATGTCTACTGCTAGTGACACAATTTTCCCCTGTGTTAGTCTCACAACCTTACTCAAACTTTCTCCATCACTGCCTAAATCAAAAACTTCAATGCATCCTTTTTCGCTTAAAGTGTACAAAATGTGCCGTGTGTTGTCTACTTCTATTTTTACTATAGGATCTTCATCATATAGGGCAGCATTAAGGAAGGAAGGCACCAGAAATGACAAAGTGCTGTTTGAATGATTAATTTTCTTACAATGTTTACCAAACCAGCCTAATTGAGCCTGCAAATGCAAAGCAATAACAAATAATATTATTTACTATGCTACAAATTAAAACGCATCAATACTTTGTATATATACAGGGTGTCAAGTAGAACATAGTCAATCCCTGAAATATGTCTGGGGGTAAATTCCTGAAATATAGGCCTTAAAGGTTTATCATTTGAAAAAATACAAAATGTCAAATATCTTACTAAACGTGATAATGGATCGTTTCGTAAGATATTTGAATGGGGGATTCAAATTTCGTGACCCCTCGGATCTATATTTTATGGACTGACTAGATTCTACCAACCTGTATAAAACAAAATTGTTAAGTTTTAACATAACAATTGTAGATTTTAGTCGAATAAAAAAAATTACTAATTCTTGTTGATAGAAGTTAGTTTAAACTGCTTGTTTTTTTAAGATAAACTGATAATGTAGACAGACCTGGTATGTTATTTCATATAGACATCCATCTTTACCACCCATGAATATCCTCCCTTTACAGGTTGATTTCACACACAACATGGACACACCGTCAGTGGGCAGAACAAAGACTGGTTCCGGAACAAGATGCATTTCTTCCATTTCTTCTGAACCATCCTGTTTACTACTTGAGAATGTGACACCTAAAAATTTTTACAAAAAAAAATTAAACGTTTTGTGGCTAAGTTTTTGTACAGTACATTTATTTTATTTTTAGAGCTCTTATCTGGTTAAATGCTTTAAAAACTGGTAAGGGGTGGGGAGGGATCCTAATATTATAGACTTACAACTTTCAAATATTAGCGTATGCCCAAAAAAGAAGTGCAAAAAAAGGAATGTAGCTAACTAATAATAATCGAAGTATATACACTTACCTAAAACTACAATTTCTACAGTAGTTGTAAGTACTAAGAGGTATTTTACGAAGTTTTGGAATACACCAGATTTGGGTTTCACTAATCCGACACTAACAATTGTTTCACCCAAACCATCAAAGTAAGCAACATCAGTTCCATGTTCAAAAGCCCACACGTAAATGTTACTGTCAATTGCTAGCCAAACTCTGCTTATTTCCGGAAAAACTCCCATCAAGCAGTGGCATTGAACATCTGTGATAATTTTTATAGGAAAAAAGTATTGAGATCTGAGGATCAATTCTGTTAAATAAAACCTGCAATAATACAATTACAATCAAGTTCCGATATGCTAAAAATGCCAAGCCAGTATTGTCGTAAATGTTAAACGAGCGTGAAACGCGTTCTGATTGGTCCAAACTTCATAAAATAAGCTTATAATAATAATATGTCGCTTCACTTATAATATAATTAAAATAAAATCAAAATCTGCTTTAAATTTCTAGTTGTACGGTTCTAGTTAATAATATAAAACAATATTTAAATTAAATTACTAATGGTATGTACTTTTATTGAATAAATGTATTAAAATTGTCTATTAGCATCTTTGTAGAATCTACATTATTGAACAACATATTGAATAAACTATTGAATACTTTCATAAAATAAATAAATCTTGTGACCATTTTGGATAAAGATGTACCTTTGTACAAATGTTTTATTTTTAAGTATTGTTTGTTAACCTATTTATTGTGTGTACATAAATTGTAAAATAAAATAATAAATAAATAAGTGACTTATGTAAACCTACTTATACTAGTAACTTTTGTATTAAAATTCATGTAGTAAAGGATACGGGCAAAATGTTCCATGATTTCTGGAGGAAGTGGCACTTTGTTTAGTATTTTTAACTGTGACAACGAAGGGTGATTCAATAAGGCAGCCAAGTTTTTGTAGTCGCCGGCGTTTAGACCGCTGCATGTTGGAGTTCCTTGGACAGCTACTCCGGTTATCTAAACATAAAGTTCAGAATAAATATTTGATAGTAAGTAACTATATAAAAATCAGGTATACAATTATACAAACCTCCAAAAACGATGGGCGGGAATTGTCCGAGTTTATGTACCTGTCCAGTGTACACCCAGCGAGTTCTAGGCATTCTAACTGCATCTTTGTAGCATCAGGCTGTAGTGGTCGTTCAAAATTTACAATACTTGACATCTACGAAGTAACTTTAGATTAAATAGTTCGTAATGTATTCTTAAATTCACAAAACTGTAGGTTATGTTTTTCTATTGTCAGTGAGCACTCATGACATTTATCAATTTGTTACAAAACTGCACAAAATATCACCGCTGAAATAATTTATAAATTTATATCACCTTAAAATCATGGCAAAATAAATAAAATTAAATGTCTACAGGAACTTTATCTATAATTTAATTCTAATTTGTAGTTTTTAAATTAAAACGACCGGTGCACGGCTTAACTTCTATTTTTTTTTAAACTGTCTAGTGTTACCAAGTTACCAACTCTCAAAAGACGTATTTCTCCCCAAACTTATGTAAAATCCCAAAATCGCACCGTTTTTTATGACTATGAATAGGGATGTTGCCTAGTGTGGATTAGCACTTTTTATGAATTAAATTATAAAATTTTTGATTAAAGATACATAAATCTAAAAGAAATAGGTATTTAGATTGACGCGATAAAAAAATTCAAGCAAATGAAAAATATTGCCCATCTCGTTCTCGCAAAACGATTTTTTACGTCACAAATTGCTACCGCCATACGTTTGTATGTATGGCGGGTACAACTCGTGACGTCCCAGGCCGATATATCGATCTCTTTCATATTGTAATTTTAAATTGTTTTTATCTTCGTTATTTTTTTGAGATATACGAAAATGGGTTCTAGATTGTTTATGACCATGTTGTCTAACATCAAATAGACGAAAAAAATAAATTTTAGCCTGGGACTATATGCTCCGGAATCCGAAACACCGTTAAAAATTCAGAGCATTGAAAATAGAATTCTAATGCTATACTCTCTCTGTGCTAATAGTATAGAGTTCAAAATCAAACACATGAATGTCGAGTCGGAGTTTTGCCGGGGAATTCAATGGGTGACGTTTGGATTTTGCATTTCTTTAATAAATTTGTGTTATTTCGGTTCTTAATGTGTAATATTGGTAGAATATTAACCAACTTGTGCACAAGTGTGGGCAAGTGGTACAACTTCTAAAAACGTGCTATTTTGAGTTTCCCTCCAAAACTCCCTAGGAACTTTCAGTAAAGCTTCTCCCGCTTTACTAAATCGACTGACATGACTCATGGACTGCACTGACTATTTATTTGGACTTTGACTAGACTTTAGACTTGACGATTTAGAATACGGTGTTGAAATTTGAAACGTAAGTTCTATTTCCCGCCTTTTTAACTTGACACTGGCAAATGGTTAAAAGTCGATGCCATTATATATAAATAAAAAATTAAATAAAAAAAAAGGCGAGTCAAACGTCAATGTCACATATGAGAGCTCGATAGGTACATACTCAAAATTAGTAATGGAAATTAATGCTATTTTTCATTAATTTCATTAGCATGCTAATTTTCATGTCTTAGCATGCTACGTGCTATTGCTATGCTATTTGCTAAAATCGATTTTTAATGATCATAAATAGCTGTATTTTGTGAAATGCTAATGTTTTTTAATTACGTCGCGTCGCCTATTAAGTATTAACATACATTTTTTTTTAAGATTAGCGATTTCCGGTCTGTGCTAAAGTAAGATGCAAATTGCAAAGCATATTATATTATTTCTTAACACGTTAAAATCAAATTTTATATCTTTATGCACTAAAATATAATCTATATTTACACAAATACACACACACACAGTTTCAAATTAAAGTAGGTTGATTTGATCACACGATCGATGTTAATCGCGCAAAAAACGCAATTATTTCACCTGACTAAAAAAACTGACCTACGACCTAAACGACAAAATACGAAAACATTAATAAAAAAAACAGCTATTGAATAATGGACCATAAACGCATGCAATTAACTTTATTTTGAAAAAATTAGACGGCCATGCCGGTAATGTATTTTCTCTTCTCACTCGCTCGTATTAATTCGTGAAACATCGCGGCAAATTATTTCGCATCGAATGATTTTAGCATTAGCAAATAGCAATAGTTTAAAGTACGATAGCCAGTAACCAGTTAGCGCCGCGGTGCGAAGCAGCGCGGTCACATAATTTTTTCATGAACGCAGACGATTGGTGCGCACGATAATTTTAGCAATCGTTTTTTTTAGCAACTAAGATTAATTTAATGATTGCTAATGGGCATTTAGCAATTAATTATTATTGCGAATGCTAATTATACCAACACTACTCAAAACTTCCATTTTCAACTCTAGTATACGCAGTATCCCCTTAGTAGTCTGTGCTAGTTTCCGGATTTCCTAGGATTCCGGAGCATATATTCCCAGCCTTAGGCAACACGCCTATTGGCAATAAGAGCAGATTCCCTAGCGGAAAGTCGCAGAACTATGCCAGATAAAAAAAGTAGGGTTAGACGTACGATTTTAAATTATTTTTAAAATAATTTGGAATTCTTCAAGAATATAAAATAAACTGTGCTATAAAATTAATTTTAAAATGACTACAACGGATAATAAAAAAAAGGAACAGACTGTTGCGTTCCTAAATGTTATAATTTAGGTGTTATGAGTTTTCATATTTTTCCTACTGACGAAAAGTTACGAAAACATTGGGAAAACGCTCTAAACTTAAGAATCCACCTGCTTCAAAAAAAGTTCGGATTTTCCTCTTTCCGTTATGAGCGTTTTTTTACATTATACAATAATTAAGTTTTTATATTTACTCCTGTCAATTGATATATTAGAAAAGACAAGTTACAACGTTTATTGTACTTTAGTGAGAAGGTAATTAGTAGGTATACAATTGGTATATAATTGGTAGCAACCAATATTAGGTACTTACATAAGTACTTACTTAATTACTTGGTGTCAATACTTACATAATAATAATAATATCTATGGACACTTCAAACCACGTCAATCTAGTCCCGTGGTAAGTTCTCGAAGAACTTGTGTTACGGGTGTAACAACGGAAATATATTTAACACTTTTTATACTATACATATATTAACGATTTTTATTATATTATACACATATTTAATACACATCCATGACCCAAGAACACAGAAAAACTTTTTGTTCCTTCGGCGGGATTCGAACCCGCGACCCCCGGCATAAGCACCAAGACGCTCAACACGCTGAGCCACAGAGTCGTCAAACGTACGTAAGTAATGCCGATCATATCGATATCGTAAATAATATTGTTATTTGTGTATTTGTGTATTAAATTAGGTGAGTACCTACTTAGTACATGATTTTGTACTATGCTCCCTGGACGGTGGACCCTGGACAGCAAGTCAGTCAGCTTCGGGAAAGCTTTAGTGTCGCATCGGAGTTGTATGTGAGGTACATAATTAATGTATTATAATCTGTTAACATTGATATGTACTTTTATGTACCTTATAGTACCTACCTTAGTATACTTTGTTATTGTCTTAATATCAGGCGATTCGTCTACTTGTTTGCCAGATTTTTATAGAGGAAAATTTAAACAAAGATCGGTTTATAATTTAAGTTCCAAAATGTGGAAGATTCTGGTGTTCGTCGAGGCCTGCATCAGTGGCAGCATAGCGCAACTGGACCGTCGGTAACGAGTGGGAGGAACTGGACTTTCAAGTTTCATCACGGCTCTTTCATACCGGAGAACAACGTGCCGTCCAGGATGGAAGTGTATCAGGACAAGCTGTTCGTGACCATTCCCAGAAGGAGGGAAGGAGTCCCCGTCAGTTTGGCGTTCGTCGACCTTATGGGTAAGCTAAATGCTTTGCATCTTGGTACTAGGTTAGACTTTTTCCAGAGTACTGAACTCACATTTTGCAAGATAGGTACAGTTAAAGTTTTTCATGTGTTTAAGTAAATTAAAGTATTACTAAAAAACTTACTTGCTATTACAGATAGATCCACGATTTATCGATTGTTTTTACAGATAGATCGATGTCACCTAAATTTATACCATACCCAACTTGGGGAGCACATTACAAATATTCGTACAACGAACCACAGATCGCCGATGCGGAGAGTATTCGCGCGGACAGATGCCATCGACACTGGGATTTGGACAATGGAACTAACCCAGCACTTACTGTTTTCGACTTAAAGGCGGATAAAATTATGAGAACATACACTATCCCCGCTTTTTAGAACAGCGGTTTCCAAAATAGAATTAGCCCTAATGATCGCCAA
The DNA here is from genome assembly GCA_037179445.1 of Phengaris alcon alcon. Taxonomy (NCBI): domain Eukaryota; kingdom Metazoa; phylum Arthropoda; class Insecta; order Lepidoptera; family Lycaenidae; genus Phengaris; species Phengaris alcon. Next base: position 3,397,572 of record JAYRCH010000589.1, read on the forward strand.
CCTCTCAAAGAAGACGGCACAGTAAGAAGAAGATGAACATATTTATTATTTATATTATCTCATATCTGCTTAAATTATTTTATACCTATTATTTACTTATTACTTGATAACATTCCGTCGTAAATGAAACAAATAAAATATAACAAAAACATTTAATTCATTACTTAGGTAGTAGCTAATTTACAACAACACAAATAAAAACATTAAAAACCGGCCAAGTGCGAGTTCCGTATAAAACGGCAAAAAAATCACTTTTGTTGTATGGGGCTCTTATATTATATAAATATTTATTTTAGTCTGTTTTTTGTATTTGTTGTTATAGCGGTAATAGAAATACATCATCTGCGAAAATTTCATAGTTAAAGTATACAGCCTGGTGACGACGGACAGACAGACAGACAGCGAAGTCTCAGTAATAGGATCCCGTTTTTACCCTTTAGATAGGAAATCCAAAAAATTAGGTCTATAAGTAGGTAAGTGCCTAATGCCACTGATTCCGTCGCCACTCTCCATCCCTTATATGGTTACTCAATGTGGACTCGGCTTTGGTCTTGTACAAAAAACTGCGATGTGAGTTGCGACGTCGCATTGCACCTACCCTTTTATTTGAGATACTATAATTAAAAAAGGATTTTAATTGTAGGTCTATGAAATAAGGTTTAAACTAAGGCGATGAGAGACGTCGCTTCGATCGCAGTTTTGTGTAGAGCTATTTAGCCGAATATTATGATATTTAGAATCCAAACAGTACTGTTTCGTTAACCAGTAGCATTCCACTTGGTTCTTCGACCAATTCCCCATTGGAGTATATCAACTGTCCTCTCAGGTACGTGTGAATTACCTTTCCTGTTAAAACTCTGTTCATGTATGGGCTCAACTGAAACAATATTTATATCTTTACAATATTATAGTCAAATGTATTTTTTAGGCCGGCAACACCTTTGATGTAGGTGACTATGGGCAACAGTACCCGCTTGCCACTAATATTAAGCAATCCGTTTACGGACGTACACAGTATGTAAGTATAATTATAATAGCTCACCACACCGATTTCGTTGACGGTGGCCGGTTTCATTGAAACCAGGCCAGCTACGCAGGAGTTATTTTATAGTGCCCAAGTGTGTGCGCAGTACACAAGAGCACTCTCTCTTCCTTTACTCTCGCAACCCAGTGGGACGGACAGACCGACACGACTGGCAAGAGATCAGGCGCAGGTCCGACCTTTTACATGCCCATCCGACGCATGGATCATCTTTCTTGTCAGACAATCACGTGAACAGCCTGCATTGTCCTAACCAAACTTGGAAACAACATTTTTTGTTGTGGAACAATGCGGGAATCGAACCCACGACCTCCGAGTCGAGAGTCAATCTCTAAACCACTGGACCACGGAGGCTGTAAGTACAATATTATATAAGATAAGTAAGTATGTAATAAGAGACAAATAGCTTATCCGGAAGTTTTGTCTCTATCGCTCAGTATAAAGTAAGCAGCGACAAAACTTCGGGATAAGCTATTTGTCACTTAAGGCGATTGTAGAACAGGCTCTTAGTCTACTTAAGAGCATTTACCTTATTTTTGTACACAATGATTTCAGGTGTGACAATAAATGAAGCATTCGGATCAAAGTATATGAGGTCAGCGTCAAGGCCAGGTTTTATAGCTCCTTTCCTGTCTTGCAAGCCGGCGAGGTGCGCCGGGCCTGACGATAAAAAGTGGCTGACTGTGCTCAGACTGTACCCCCTTGCCCTGGCCTCGGTCCAAAATAGAGATAGTCCTGAAAAGAAGAATGATACTTAGGTTTGATTTTACCAATTTATAGTATAAATTATAGTACCTAGGTAGCCGAGCTTTGCTCGGAGCTCTAGTAGATAAAAAAAAGGGTCACAAAAATATTTTACCGGGATTCGTACCCACCACATTCTAAATTTCCGAACAACGCAAAAATAACCAAACGGACATAATAAAAGTCAAAATTATTAAATATTGTTGCACGACGAAATAAAAAAACATATATAACTTGAATGCGCAGTTTCCAGGTACGAGGGCGGGTCAATAAGTCCGTGACTTTTGGAATAAAACACAGATTTTTTGATAAATAAATCATTTTATTTTTCAACGTAGTCCCCCTTGAGCTCTATACACTTTGTCCAACGCTTCTCCAATTTTTTTATCCCTTCCAAAAAATATGATTTGTCGAGGTCCTCAAAATAGGCCTTTGTTTGCGAGATGACTTCATCATTGGAGTCAAATCTTTTTCCACCGAGCCATTTTTTCAGGTTTGGGAACAAGAAGTAATCACTCGGAGCCAAATCTGGAGAATAGGGTGGATGTGGGAGCAATTCATAGCCCAATTCATGGATTTTTGCCATGGCAACTGCACATTTGTGCACCCTTGCATTGTCTTGGTGAAAAAGAACTTTTTTCTTGGCCAAATGAGGTCGGTTTTTTTTCAAATCCTCATTGAAGCGGTCCAATAAGTTGGCATAATATTCTCCATTAATTGTTCTTCCCTTTTGAAGATAGTCAATGTGGATTATCCCACGTGCATCCCAAAAAACAGTCGCCATAACTTTATTGGCTGACAAACCCACCTTGGCCTTCTTTGGCGCCGATTCACCCTTAGAAACCCACTGTTTTGACTGTTGTTTGGTCTCTGGTGTGTTGTGATGGATCCATGTTTCGTCCACGGTTACAAAACGGCGCAAAAACTCCTCCATATTGTGATTAAACAACGCCAAACCTTCCTGTGAAGTTGTTACACGATTGCGTTTGTGGTCGACTGTGAGCAAACGCGGCACCCATCTTGCGGAAAGCTTTCTCATGCCCAAGTGATCATTCAAATTTGAAACCACTGAGCCATGCGAGATGCCTATGGCTTCCACAATCTCTTGCACTTTCAATCTTCGGTCGGCCAACACCATATCGTGAATTTTTTCGATTGTTCCGGGTGTAGAGACCTCAACTGGGCGTCCAGGACGTTCGGCATCTTCAGTGCTTGTACAGTGCTGGTGCAGAGTCCCCATAGTATTTATCAAGCTTAGCCTTGGTCTCGGTAATAAGCACACGAAATTCACTTTTTTCCATTGTTTCCTTAAGTTACTGGATAGTCTGATAAAGATAGCTGTAAAACACAAACTAACTGACGCAGCAAGTTCAAATTGTGATAGGAGTCAACTGACAGATGCCTGTTGACAGGAGTAGTGTTGCTTTTTCAGTAAGGAGGTTAGAAATTCAAAAAGTCACGGACTTATTGACCCGCCCTCGTATAAAACTTAACTATTCCGATTTTATCCCCCGAAACTCCCTGCATACTAAATTTCATGTGAATACTTGCAGCCGTTACCGAGATTACGATTATAAACATACAAGATTGTCTCGTATAAGACTTCACCACAACTGCACCGCAAAATTGTGTGGGTAAAAATATTTGCCAGAAAAAGTGAAGGGTATTGGATCTCCTTATTCCAAATTAAGCTCGCAACGACCAGGGAAACACTTTCCTAAGCAAGTACTATTTACTATTTAATATTTCCCTTCTTCTTTTGAAAATCTTATGGCACTTACCAAATTGGACTGAGGAAATACCGCCCCAGGCCGTCAGGAAGTTCGGTGTTTTATTTTCCTTTACTGTTGGTGAATGATCAGACGTTATTAGATCAATTCTTCTTTCTTTTATGTACTGCCATAGTTTGTTCTGTAATTAGAATTAATACGTTTAAAGTATTTACATTAAAATTTTCTTAGATTAATATTGTACACGTTTATCAATACTTTTAACCTATATATTTATGACTTATTACTTATCAGTTACTAATGCTAATTAAGACTAAATATAATACAATAATTACTAAGGCACGACTTTGTAGAAGAGTCATGTATGACTCTTCTACAAAGCTGTCTGTAACTTAACTGGCTTTTTTTTTTTAAAGTAACTTGCTTTTATTTTAAAAGACCTATTCAACGATACACGATGGGGTAGAATAAAAAAAAAAATTCATCCCCACTCCACATGTATGGAGAGCCACCCCTAAAAGTATTATTATTTTATCTATAACTGTACCAAATTTCATTCATTTATATTCATAATTACAGAAGCTAGAAGTGCGGACTGACAGACAGACAGGTAGACAGACATACAGACAGACAGACAGATAGACGGACGGACGGACAAAGCGAAAATATAAGGGTTCCTTGTATATTATGGAACCCTAAAAATATAATGCATAAGACATAGGGGCTTAAAAGACCGGCAGCACTTACCCCCGGATTCTGGAAGGCTAATCAACAGTAAAATTAACTAATCAGCGGTAAAATCTCTTGTCAGGTGTAAATTGAGTTGCAAAAAGCTTGATCAGTCGTTTGATTTGATCGACGTGTTAGTTAACAAAACTAATGTCAAACCCATGATCAAACGCATGTCAAACGCTGTTTTCGGTTTCTGGAAAGCCACTTAAGGAGTGAATGTGTTGTGTTAAAATGATCAATGATTAGTAAATTTTTCTCTAATTTGCGTTTCAGAAACGCAAATTGATTTAACAATCCTGTTAACTCAACAACGTGTTAGTTCATCGACTATTTATTAGCCTTTCAGAAACTGGGTGTAAGTCACACAACTCTTCGACGGGTGTTGCGCGTTGCATAGGTGGCGGGAACCGCTCAATAGGCGATTCGTCTGCTCATCTGCCGATCTTATTCAATAAACAACGACATGCCATATTGCTCCAGCAATCTAATAATAATAGAAACCTTGTTAGTGATATTCCTTATCGGAGGCGCGCATTTGTACTCGGTGTGTCCCGGCGGTATTTGCTCCGCGCTCAGCGTCAGATAGTGATGACACGTCTCCGCGGTGACCCCGCCCCGCCAACGTTTCGAGTTGGCCGCGATACGCTTCGCCCGAGCTGCCTCCAGAATGGGAATGATGCCTTCAGCAGACACGTGCACTATGTGGACGTGGACACTATAAAACAGGTGAGGGCTTAGAGTAGTACGACTAAGATTAAATAAAAATTGAGGATAGGTACTTGTGTCGGAGATAACATCCAGTTGGGTCTTTGATCCACCAAACTCCATAGGTTTTTTCTTAAATATATTTTAGAGAAACGGGTACTTAGTGCCTTTAGTAGTTATTAGCCACATGGCATTGTTAATAATCATGCTAGCTTAACAAGAAATTCTATTAACAGGTTTACTAGTCAAGAGGAAAATGATTAGATAAAAATATGATTATCTATAGTTAATAGACATCTTAAGATACCTAATATTTTAAACGCATCATGTTTTGGTATACTTATTTGCACGTCAAATGAAATTGAATTTGAAAGATTGTTTAAGTAATCTACTTAAATAATCTCTTACTCGTAGTTAGGAATATAGCTGGCCAGTAACGAGACCGCTTCCAACTCCATTTCTGAGGGTCGAGTCTCCAGATATGTGCTGTACAGAGTTGGGTCTGTAAAAGTACAATATTGTCAGTAGAAACAGTTTTATTTATCTATTTATCACAGTTAATCAAAATAGTAATCCCAATTTTATCATATAGTAAAATGATTGATGACTCTTAATGGTTTGAAATATACTGCCTAAACAAAGAATAAAAATCATTAAGCTTCTTATATATTCTAAAAATCCACTAACCTTTGCAATTACAGGATTCGACATTTTTCAACGCTTTCTCAGCATGAAACTGGAAATTGTTTTAAAGATAAACAAAACGTAAAACACATAATATCTAATTGATAATTAACGAACAAAATAAAATCGAATGAATAATAATTAACGAACCGCCAAAACAGTGTTGGTTCCGTTCAATACATTGAACACTGTCTCTAGTTCATCTGGCTCCACGTTCGGAAACTCCGAGACTCCGCTGTCGATCAAAAACCCTTTGAACCCCACAACTCCTGCCTTGACCAGCTGCTGTAGCTCAGGCTGAAAATATAAAGAAAAAAAGAAATTACATCGAATAAAAACAGTTAAAATATTTCATCTCATATCAGTGTAAAGTGTAATGATCCACATGATCCCTGCAAAGATTTTTAAAACAAAACATGTTAATTTTTTTAAGGTTATGTTATGGTTTAATATGGATCAAAAAAACTAGCGAGCGTTACAGTAGTCGCATAATATGATATGTACCAGGTGGTAGTAAAAACACAATGCTTAGTACGATTTTCTAATATGATAAAAAAAATACGCAAAAATTTAAATAGGTACCTACTGAAATATTTTATTCGAATCTGACGATCAACCGCGCGCAATTTGTCAAATCAAATAGTGCGCGCTTCTTCCGCGACTCCCTGTTACACACATCCGTCCCATTTCACGAAATCACTCTCACAAATTGCAAGATAGCGAGAGGAAAAATGTCACACATAAAAAATTATTTCTTGTGTAACAAATGAGAGGTTAATAATTATTAATGTAAATTCTATGTAGCATAGTTATTATTATTGTTGTGCAAATACTACACACCAAAAATGTTGTATGCTCCTATTCAATATTATGTTAGTAAAATGTTTTGTCGTTTATAGATTATTTATTCTATTGTCTTGCTTATTTTGTGCCGCTCGCGCTTGTCCCACGACATACTATTTTATTTTAGTATTTTGCGAGACCTAAAACAATTTAATTACAATAGTTACGTCTTAGTTATATACACAATACTTTAACTTATTTACATATTTACTTTGATAGCAATGTAATGTCAATGAATTTAAAACAAAGATGGCAACAAAGATAACGAAAAGTATGGAGTTAATAACGTCAGTACAATTACACCTTAAATAAAATTTCTTGTATAATTTACCTATTATTAGCGATATTAATTTATAAGGATTAGCATTTAAAAGAAAAATAATTATTATTTTACTATTGAGAAGTAACGAAATTAAGTTTTGTTTAAATACTTAGCAGGCTAGGAAATGACCTTCAAACCATGAGAGTGCTTATCACAAGGTCGGTAATTCGTCTTCAAAGATACCAATGGGTATTAAAAAACTTGGGCCTTTTCATCCGTTATTGGATGATTTAAATAGCTCCGAGTGAATTCTTGAAATACTGAAGTGCCTGGGACAGTTGGTTTTTAAATGTCGTATGGTTCCCCAAGCACATACGGCATTCTCACAACATAGTCAGTCTAGTCCAGAGGAATGACTGCACAATACGTCTGGGGCCAATGTGCGGGTTTCCTCAGGATGTTTTCCTTCACCGTTAGAGCGTCCGTATAATGAGATGTCCGTACTTGAGATCTGAAAAATTCTCATTGGTACACGCCACCTGGGAATCGAACCTGCACTCTCTCGAATGCGAATCAAACAGTTTACCTGCTAGGCCAAGGAGCTCTTTTATGGGTATAGGAACTAACATATCAACTGTATTCAATTATTTGTTGCCTTTCATCGATGAAAGTACAAATACATTGCTGGGCGGCAATACATTTCGGCTAGCCACTGCGTCTTGGTGCCCCTATGTCATCCCTCATCAGTGTGTTTGCGGCGCGAACGTAGACAGCCACGGTCACCACGGGCTGTGGTGTTCACGAAGAGCTGGACGCATTTCCCGGCATTGCAACCTGAATGACCTCATTCGTCGGGCTCTTGTCACCGCTGGTGTGCCAGCTATACTGGAGCCCTCCGGTCTGGCGTCGATGGCAAGAAACCTGATGGGATGACCCTGGTTCCTTGGAGTGTGGGACGGGCTCTTGTATGGGACGCAACTTGTGTTGATACGCTTGCTCCGTCCCATGTCCAAGGCACCTCGAACTATGCGGGCGCGGCTGCAAACCGAGACCGGACCGGAGAACCTCAAACGGCGCAAATATGAGAACCTTAGCGGATACCTCATATTTGAACCGTTCAGGGTGGAAACACTAGGCGCATGGGGTCCGGGCGAACATAAGCTTTGAAGCAAAGCAAAGAAATATCAAAAAAGCTTACTGAAGCAACCCGAGACCCCAGAGCCGGGAACTATTTGCCACAACGGATAGTCATTGCTATTCAACGAGGCAATGCTATCAGTTTGCTAGGTACTGTGCCAGACGGGGACGACCTGAGAATTTTTTTCTATTTGTAGATATTTTCGAGATAGTCATATTTGTAGATAAGTCTTCTTTTTTTTCTTAATTTTTAGTTTATTACGTGATGCATACAAAAAATAATTACTATGGCAAAGGACAAAATATACAACACTATAAGTGTCTACGTGCGTAGCAATTCCCTACGCGCTGCTACGAAAGGGCCTACGGGAATCAGTATTATGCAAAAATGCAATACTCAGAAAAAATGGCGATCGTCGACTTGTCGTTGGATACAATTTGGCACAAAAATAGTTTTAAGAAATTGTCTTATTTTTTACTCCAACGCAATTGTACGGTTTATATGGGATAGCAAAATAATTTTTCCATAAAACTTGGAGAAACATGAAAGTTTGTATTTTATTTTCTTACAGATTTAAAAACTAGTTCGTGTACCTAAATTATTATCTAATTGTATATAAATATGTAATACTAAAACTCTATATTGCAATTATAATTAACTGGAATCTAGATGAAGCCCGTGACTTCTTCATTAAATTCATTAAAAAGAAATCCCGTCGAAACCGTACATTTTAGCGCAATAAATAGTAGCCTCTGCCATTTCCCGTTATCTACTCTATATACGAGTATATGCCAAATTTAATCAAAATTGGTCCAGGAGCTTCGGAGCCTATTCAATGTTAAGATACAAACAAATCTTTCATCTTAATATTATATTAGTAGAGATGAAATTGTTACATATCTAACTTCTATTTTACCTCATTATCAGGAATGACGCCGCCCCAAAAGGCAACATCTACATGCACTTCTTCTCTCGCTGCTAACGCCTTGGTTCTAAAATTTTTCAGAGTCGTAGTGGGTGGTATGGAGTTCCTGAGGGAACACAATATTTTTATATTTTGTTCTCTATATTTCTGCCTACATTTTTTTAATAAGTTCACTGTGTTAATTGACTAAATTAATAGATATTCACACACCATTGTAATGGTAGGATGTGCATGTACTCTCATCAGTTACTATAAACCACCATTTCAAAACCACAATCACGCGAATAAATGATTTGATTTGATTACATTCATATATAATTTTAAAAGTAATAACGATCAAAATACTATTTCAAAATTTTAATGATGTCTATCCTTATTGCTTTTCTTACTTCTAATATTTAATATTATCGTGTCATAGTCCGGGGACACACTCCGAAACGGCTTGACTGATTCTTATGATTTTTTTTTGCATATTCGGTAGGTCTGAGAATCGGTCGTAATCTATTTTTATATAGTGCAAAACAACGTTTGCCAGGCAGCTAGTCTACACACTCCTCCGAAACGGCTTGACCGATTCGTATGATTTTTTTTTGCACATTCGGTAGGTCTGAGAATCGGCCGGGTCAGAAAATAACGATATCTAATGAAATCTACTGTATGGCGTATCTAATGAAAGATCGCGGTTCTTTATTTGAAAATTCCTTTTCCATTCTGGTACAATGTTATACAGTCTCATCATATATTATCACTTTCTAATTTGTTTTCTGACGATAAACTAATCTTAATATCTCATACAAAATTATCGATGAAATATGCGCCACATAGTGAATGTTGTATTGAATTCAGCTCTGAAGTTGTCTAAATAAAATCAATCAGTGTTGTCAACTTAGTAGATTTTCCATTAAAACTGGTGGTTTAGACCTCTGTTTCAGCGGAGAAATTTTATTTGTGGTGGGTGGTGGATTTTATTAGTGGTTTTGTTGGCAACAGTTAATTGTTAGCAAGTATCTTAATTAAGTATATTAATTGCATATTTACCGTGAATTTTTACTATGTTTTTGAAGAAAACACAAGAAGTTGTGTTTAGGTTAAAATAGAATAACTGTAGTGGGCATATTTATTAATTATATTTTTAAAGAATTTATTGTTAAAATAACGAATATTTCTACGCGCAATGAGCAGAAATTGTGACCAATAATTTTATGTAACATCTTTGTATTAAAATCATGGGAATAAATAATTAATTAAAATAAAAAAAATATGATCGATATCAAATGAAAATTACTTTTGCTGTTTTAAATCCATAAGGTATAGAACATAATGTATTCTCACAATGGCATATCCACGATGGTGGTGAACCCGCCGACGGCAGCAGCCTTAGTAGCCGTGACGTAGCCTTCCCATGAGGTGCGTCCCGGCTCGTTGACGTGCACGTGTGAGTCGATCGCTCCGGCCATCAGAGCCAGGTCGCCACCATCGATGATCTTAAAAAGTATGAGTTTTATGTTAAATTCCCTTTGTAACTTTGTAGGTTTGTATATACTCTACAGTGTAGGCTCTGTGAGAATTACTAAGAGCATGGCTAAACTGCTGATTTACAATGTTATCTAATTTGGTAGTGATTTTTTTTTACACTAAAATATCTAACTTTTGTCTTTAATTTAGCATTGACCAGTTTATGAGTAACTACTAAGGAATAACTTTAAGTTCTAGTAAACTTACTAGAACTTAAAGTTATTCCTTCCTATATACCTTCAACATTTATTTATTACATTTTTATTATATTATTAAGAATTTTAACATTAGTAATCCCTCAAGAATATGTTTTACATTTTAGGCAACTATTATTGAAATGACGTAGGTACCTAATGATTCAAGTTTTGTGAACGAAACGGCCTTCGTAGACTCGTTAAAAATTGATTCGGAAATTGATTCTGAGTTATATTTAGTTTTTCTCTTTTGAAGCTAGACTTGGGAGCTTCATCAAATGTGACCATGATTCTATTTTATTTATATTATAAAGTAGTGTACATAAATAGTATATATTATATAAAAGTATTATGAAATCTTGAATTACAATATGTATTAAAATAATTTTCTCTTTACGTGTCTATAAAGCCACATACCAGTATATTACATGTAAACATGTGTCATAATTATAAAGGTTGTCTGGCAGAAATCGCTTGTAGCGATAAGACCGCCTTTGTGCTTTTATAAGTTTAGTTTTTCTATGTTCTGTATGTCCTATTTGTTTTTGGTGCAATAAAGAGTTTTTTCATTATTTCTATTCTAAAACAGTTTTCCGTTTTTTCTACCTATCTAGTACCTAAATCTTTTATAGGAGCGAATGCTATTTTTAATTAACTATATAGAATTAGAATAACATAAGTTACCTCTAGTGAATCTTCTTTTCCCAGTACATCATCAATTGTAGCTCTGGACAAGACTCCCTCTATAATACCATCAGCATCCACCAACACTCCTCCATCCAGCTCGAAGGACTCAGTAACCACACGACGACTGACGAACAGTCGCCTCTTTCTCTCTTTCTTTAGTAACCCTCTACATGCTATTTCAGCTACTATACGATAAAATAAAATGACAAGTGAAAATATGTTTCATTGAGAAATAATTTAGATGTAAGCATTTGTTTATTTACCTAAAATCAATACTATTCCTAAAATGTGGAGTCGTTTCATTATACTAACGTTGTTCACTTCAGACACACTGTTTTCAAATGAGCTCTCTTAAAACGGTGTAAAAGGTGGTAACCGATGCAAATTATAATATTAGTCGAGGCCGTATTATCTACACCAATAAAACTATAAAAGTGAGACCGTGAATTTGTTTGTTAGCTTATTTTGTATGCTCTTGGTATCAGTAGTATCTATTACATCATTTTACAAGATGGTATGTTTTGTTCATGGCTTCGCTTTAGTCAATTTTGTATTTTCATACAAACTGGAACTCCCATTCAATTGCCTATAAGGGAAGGTTGGAAAATGTTAATGGCCTATGTCCCTCTACAGTATCTAAGTACCTTACTGACAAGGCGTATGTGCTGGGGGATGCACAGGAGGACCTATCCCTTGCGACCTTTTATTGGACACCCAGCTGTAGATGTTTAAGGAGATGGAAGTATTATGGCAATCGTTGGCCGTAGATGTGGTCCTGGTTTTTGAGGGGGCAACAGGGCTGGTAATTTGAAAGAAAGGCTAATAAAGCACAAGAGAAGATCCAAAAATTGGTCCACAGAAATAAATTGAAGTTACACACACCACATAAAACGTATGCTATGTATCGACCAAAAAGTTAAATTTGATGAGCTCCGCCTCAAGATTTTAGGACGACCAATTGACAGCGGGCTAACTTTTAATATCCATTACCCATGTAGGCAATAAACTCCAAAAGGCCATTAGCCTATAAAATGTTTTCGAGCACAGACCGATTGGTATAGGTTCTAAATTTGCAAGTAATCAAGCTAATTTAAATACAAATACGGCGGCATAGACATCAACAGCGAAAAAGATGTTAGTCCTAGACTGTGCTAGTGCCCAGAAGATTTGCAGAGCATATGCTGTCACCCTGAACTCTGCTTTAATGTTGACTGGGATACTCGAAGCAGCGGCTTCTGAGATTAAGAGGGGGGGGGGGGGTATCGCAATCGGTACATAGAGTGAGGGAGGTAGAATGCTCCTCATTTAGCGGAACAAGAGGAGCTGAGATTCGGACTAGTAGACGAGAACATATCTATATATATATATATATATATAAAAGAATATATACAGACGGCAGCAAGATCAAGGGCTGGGTCGGAGCTGCTCTTTCCGTTTGGAAAGGCGAGGCTGCTCCTCAGCGACTCCAGATCGGCCCTCCAGGCAGTCACTCTTGATTCCTTTCATTCCCTGGCAGTGCAAACAAGTGAAAAGTTTTGAAGAGGCGGGAGGTCAATGAAAGAATCGACCAAAAAGCCAAGAAGGCTATTTTTGGATCGATAACGGGTTTTTTAACAGAAGAGTGACAACATATAAGTATAGTTATACTTAGACTAAATTTAACTTAACTGACCAATGAGGTCCGTTTATCGATTAGGTAGGTACAAAACTCGTATTTGGCACTGATATCTATCAGTAGTAGTGCCAAATGACATGCCCAAAAAAATGACACAATGCCAAAAAATGACGAGATTTGTACCTACCTAATCGATAAACGGACCTTATTGGTCAGTTAAGTTAAATTTAGTTTAAGCGCTGATACAGAAACGAATTAAAAAACTTTACAAAAAAATATTTTTGTTACAATAGTTTACAATAGTTACATAGTTTACAAAGTAAGCTTTGGGAGTGCAATGGAGCTATAAAACTATCTTAATATTATGTATTTCATAAAACTAAATTATAGCAATTTGCCGAATTATAGCAAAACAAAATAACTTTGTCTTCGAATTTTCGAATTTGAAAAAGATTCATCTAGAATCTAGATAACAATTTTGAATTTTGGGATTCGAAAACTTTATACCAGTTAAACTTATTTTATCGGAAATTTAGGTAGAGTTTATGTAAAAACTTCAGTATCCGGGCATCAGTAATAGTTTTAATTGTCTTTTACTAACAAATACTAGCTATTCTTTACTAATGTAGATTGGTAACATTAGTGCTAGTAGATAAGATATTCTGTAAAGTAAAGTACATTTATTCCCAGCAGTATTAAATAAAACCTAAATCCAGAGTCAAAAATACACATGACACAAATTTATGCTTGTTGCCCATCTGCGCCTGACTATTCATGGCTATTGCCTATAGTTTTTAACAGTTTAGTTCGTAGCAATCTGAGCTTGATTAATTAATAAAGATGCATAACTTTCAAAGTTTTATGTTATGCTTTTTCATAGGTTTACAATAACACCTGGCTTAGTATTTATCCTTGCTTTAATCTGTTTGTTAAAACGTAAACTTTCATTAAATATGCTTAAGATTAATTTGTGATCTTAATAATTAAATCATTTTACTACTTTAGGTTGACATTAGCTTAACGGTTTTAATATAATCTTAAAAGGCGAATTTTGCTCTTATTCTTCAATAATGTATAATAATAAAGTATTTTATGGCCTATGTGTTGGCAATAACGCATATTGTTGCTTGCGCCTAAGTTGATGACGTCGTCAGTTATATTGCGTTAAATATTTTAGTCAAACATAATAAACCAACCAAATGCAGTTCAGTCTACTTATTAGCAAGGTGCACTATTATTTGGTAAGTTTTTAATCTCGTGTGGTATACAGTTGTACAAATGACTGGCTTTTTATATAATACCATACCTACTTCTGAAATGCATCTATTTTATCATTTTTTTTAATTAAATGAATTTCACTCATTTATAATGCATAAAATACACACCAAAAAGTATTTTCGGATTATTATTTAAAAGTTTAGATAGTAAACATTTTCTGTAGAGTCGTAATTTATTTAAATCACCAAGATTAATTCACATTATATTGATTTCAATAGCAATACTCCTTTCGGATTATCCATGACCTCCCCATCTTGATATATCAACTTTCCACGTAGGTAAGTCTTCTTAACAACTCCTTTTAGAGCCCTTCCAATATACGGCGTTAACTGAAAAAAAAGTTTAGATAATTAATAGTCATGAATTACAACCATAGAGTGCACTTCGATTTGGTTTAGTATTAAAACCTTAGTTAATGTAGAGGACTTTTAAATCATCTTGTCATCAATGTTCCTGGGTCATGGATGTGTATTAAATATGTTTTTAACAATATAAAAATCTTAAATATAGGTAAGTACCAGACAACAGGAAGTCCCGTTGTTTGGTCCCCGTACCACAAGTTATCTTACATGGAGAAATTGATCACAGAGTCGATGATAGAGTCACGACCTCTAATATATATTATATTAGATAGAGTCTGGTAAACAAAAGTTGAACCTGAGCTATTTGCAAACTTTAAACTTGGAAAACGCGACGACCTTTAAAGTCAATTTATCAAACCATATTTTGACAAAAAATCTGTGATTTTTACTTACTAATTAATTAATTATCAAGTAACTCATCAGGTTATTAGTATTTTTTTATAGGAATTAGAATGATGCCATCCTTAGATTTTTTTTAAAATTTGCCGCCGCCATATCTCAGGTTCTACTTTCATTTGTCAGACTACGCCTTAAATAAAAATATAGGTAAATCTCGATTTTATCCGTGCATTTTAACAAACGACACCAGTGACGTAATATTTTTCTACCTTCATGTACGAAACAATATTATTATTAAGAACACACATCCTACTAATATTATAAATGTGAATGTTTGTGAGGATGGATGGATGTTTGTTACTCCTTCACGCAAAAACTACTGAATTCGATGAAATTTGGTATGGTAGTAGATTAGGGTCTGGATTAAAACAGGCTAGTTTTTATCCCAAAACAGTAGAATGTTCCCGTGGACTTACGTGAGCGGAGCCGCAGCTAAAAGCTAATACTATATGCTAGCGGTTTTACCTTATTCTTATGTCTTATGATATCAGCTGTGACAGTAAATGTATCTTCCGGGTCGAAGAACACCAGGTCCGCATCCAGGCCGGGTTTGATTGCGCCCTTACGGTACTGTAGGCCGCAGAGTGTAGCAGGGGCGGTACTCAGGTACTTAGTGATGGCGGTCAAATCCAGCCCACGGTCACACGCCTGCGTCCAGAATAAGGACAATCCTACAAAACTTATGAAAGTTATTCAGAAGCCAAAAGATAAATCTACCGCATATTATCATACATAAATCCTGAAAAGTTAAACGCACTGTGCAAAACCTACTATAGCCTTCCCCGAGGTTCTTCTTAGCTTCGCCTTAGCTGAGCATACTGTCTACATAGTGGGAGATTTCTTCTTTTATGTTATTCCCACAATAAGTTGAGCAATAGATTTGTAACTGTTATCTGTTTATTTCATTGACAAGCATTTTACCTATGTAAAATAACTTACCAAATTGTACTGAAGAAATGCCACCCCACGCTTCTAAGTTGTTACTGCATTTCAAATTGGGAGTACAGGGCGAATGGTCGGACACCACCATGTCTAACCTGTCGTCTAATAAATAATTCCAGAGTTTTTCCTGTAACATAATAAATAACAAGCTTTTGCAAGACTTCATTTCGACGAAATATGGCGAGCGAGCCGGCTACAGACCACAACTATTTATAAAACTGCACAGTTCGATCACATTAGACAGATTAAGTATGTGTGCGTGCGCCAATTCAGGTGGTCTAGTATGAAGTACTGTATGTAACCTCTACTATGATTTGTGACTGAACTCTGCAGATTTATCGTTGTGGTGTGTAGAGGGCATTAGGGTACTCGTTAGTACGGCAGCATTGGTAGGGTTTTAATGTTGCGTAATCTGCTTGTTTGCCGGTTTTATTTTATAAAAACGCATATTTAGTAATAACCTTATTGTCAGTGTCCCTAATGGGTGGTGCACACTTATACTCGCTGCGTCCTCGCGGGATCTCTTCAGCGCTGAGGGTGAGGTAGTGGTGGCAGGTCTCCGCCGTGACGCCGCCGCGCCAGGCCAGGCTGCCGCTGGCGATGCGGGCCTCGCGAGCCTTCTCCAGTAGTGGGACCACTGAGGCAGAGGACACGTGCACTATGTGGACACGGACGCTAAAAAACATAAATTTGATATACGAACTTTAACGATAACGATAATTTTTAATATAGTGAATTTGTACAAAGCAAAGTTTATACCTAACGATATTTCAAAGTTTCAGGAGTCAAAGGTCAAGACTTAAAAAATATTACATATTTTCGTCGAACTATTTAGGAGGTTCTCAGAATTTAATAAATGCCTGCCTATTTCCAATAGTCAAACTCACCTTGTTTTAGGAAGGCAATTTGTAATAAGTGCTATTGCGTTGAATTCCATTTTAGGAGGACGAGACTCCAGATACGTGTTATACTCTTCTGGATCTGAAACAGCAATTAAATTATTATGAAGTCATGGATTTGGAGTCATTAAATATTCGGTAAGGTATGGTTTCCCGTGTGGGTAAAACGCGGTACATTTATTACGAGATTTAATTGATTTTTATCCACCATATGAAATTTATCGCAAATAAATAATAGTTGAGGGTATTCCTATTTCCTTACGCTGGGTTCTTAGATCATATAAAAAGGAATTATGGATCCCGTAAAAATACTAACCTCTTTTTTGTAATTTACTGTCACAGGCAGCATCTTCATCTTCTAATTCAGCATGAAACTAAAAATTTAAATTTATGTATTGCTTGTAACAAGCCTGTTTAAAAACCTTAAATGGTATCCTTTAAAAATATTACCCATTGGTAATGATATGATTATCTACATATTATATAAAAGAAAGACGTGTTAGTTACACTATTTATAACTCAAGAACGGCTGAACCGATTTGGCTAAAAATTGGTGGTGAGGTAGCTTAGAACCAGGAGACGGACATAGGATATTTAAATGCCCCGCCGTGTCTGCTTGTCAGTATGTTCGCGATAATCTCAAAAACTACTGAAAGGATTTTCATCCCGTTTACATTTACCGACAGAGTCGTTCCTTAGGAAGGTTTAGGTCGATAATAATTTGTTAAGGTTTTGTGAAAATTGTTTGATTTATGACAGTTTAGTCCGCGATGGCATAGATATGTCTATATTTTAAGGATAAGAGTTACTATACCCATTCTAAGTTTAAAAAAATGATCGGAAATAATGCGGTATTTTCAGAAGCTATTTAGTCGGATAAAATTTATCCTTATCTAGGAAGGTATATTTGCTAAAAAAGTTTTAATAAATTATATAAATATATATATATATACAGGGTGACCTGAAATTCGATACATTCCTTTGAAAGACAGAAAGTAGACCTCATTTACAGTAATATTTTTCATGGCATCCCCTATCCGAAAGTTGATATTTACAAAGTTATTGAAATTTCAAAAAATTTTTCTTTATTTTCGACTTTTTGACTTTGACATGACGTATTTTTAAAAATGTTTGTCTTTTTAGTGATTTTTTTATGTATTTTAACCGTCAATGAGTCAAATATTATTTTTAAGGAATAAATAGGGACAAACTAAGCGAGAATTTTTCATTATGAGACATGAAACAGAATTTTCTTTTAAGAAAAATGCACATTTTTCTTAAAAACAGGTGATTTTCTTAAAAAAAATGTATGATACAATGCGTACAAATACCTTAAATAACTTTCTTACCTCATAAGCTTCCAAAAAAGGTACAAATATGTACATAAAAATATGAACATGTAATAAACAAAGACAAAACAATCATCAGGTAACGTTATCTCAAGAATTACTCTACCTGAGGCGACCATTTTTTTCAATTGTTTCCTTTGTTCAAACTTCGGGATGTTTCGGCTACTGTCGTCGCGGCCCTTTGTCAATGAGTTACCGACTGGCTTAGAGAGCAAATTTAGTAGCTAATATTAGTTTTAAGTCAACTATTGCCGTGTACGGACGTATTGTTGCTTTAAACTACACCCTTACTTCTACTTGTGATTTTTTTGTATCGCGATGGCTGCTTTTGAGTACGATGAATACGCTGACATCTTGTTTTGTTACGGACTTTGTAATGGTAATGCTGCTGCTGCACGAAGAACATACGTTGAACGTTTTCCGAATCGACGTGTGCCAAACGTTAGAGTGTTTTCAACAACATTTCGACGAATTCGGGAAAGCGGCCGTGTTGATAAAAGACGTGGCGATTCAGGCAGACCTCGTTTGTATGCTCCAGAAGAAGAAGAAGAAATTTTAACACTTTTTCAAAATGATCCTTCTATTTCTACAAGAGCGGCAGCTAGAAGACTTGGATTGAGTCAATGGAAGGTGTGGTTTACAGTACACACAGCGCGTCTACATCCATTTCACTACACACCTGTCCAAGCGTTGGAAGAGGGAGACCCGGTTAGAAGAATGGAATTCTGCCGTTTTATGATAAATGCAGACATGGAGGATCGCAATTTCTTCTCAAGAATATTGTGGACGGATGAATCGAAATTTGACCGTGACGGGATAAACAATTTCCACAACACACATTACTGGGCACCAAAAGGAGAAAACCCCAGGATGAAAAAAGAAAGGGCACATCAAACCAGATTCAGTCTAAATGTCTGGATGGGTATAATTAATAATAATTTAGTTGGACCTCAGTTTTTGCCTCAAAATTTTAATGGTGAAATGTACGAACATTTCCTAAGAGAGGAGATTACTGGTTTAATGGAAGATGTGCCAATAGCAACTCGTCGTAATATTATTTTCCAGCATGATGGTTGCCCGGCCCACTTCCGCCTCGGCGTACGCCAGTGGCTAGACCAAACTTACCCACATCGCTGGATAGGTCGAGGCGGGCCAATTCCTTGGCCAGCACGGTGTCCCGATTTGACCCCGTGTGATTTTTATCTTTGGGGTCATATGAAGGCTTTCGTGTATACTACACCCATAACTACTGTAGAGGAGCTCAGAAGCCGCATAAGAAATGCAGCAGAAGAAATCAAAACTAGTCTTACTACCAGAATAATCAAAACAGAGGTACGGAGAAGACTACGGGCCTGTATCAGAAACAGAGGTTCACATTTTGAACAAGACCTAAAGTAGAATATTTATTATTAAATTTAATTAAACATTGATGTTTTTTAAACACAATAAACGTAATTAAATTCAAGTTTTTCTTTTTATTTTAACCTTATCGCAAAGAAATCGATTTAGACATTATTTCATTTTACTTCTAATATGTTTACTACAACGTCATATTTTTATGTAGACATTTGCACTTTTTTGGAAAGCTAATGAGATAAGGAAGTTATTTAGAATATTTGTACGCATTGTATCATACATTTTTTTAAGAAAACCACCTGTTTTTAAGAAAATTGTGCATTTTTCTTAAAAGAAAATTCTGTTTCATGTCTCATAATGAAAAATTCTCGCTTAGTTTGTCCCTATTTATTCCTTAAAAATAATATTTGACTCATTGACGGTTAAAATACATAAAAAAATCACTAAAAAGACAAACATTTTTAAAAATACGTCATGTCAAAGTCAAAAAGTCGAAAATAAAGAAAAAATTTTTGAAATTTCAATAACTTTGTAAATATCAAATGAAAAATATTACTGTAAATGAGGTCTACTTTCTGTCTTTCAAAGGAATGTATCGAATTTCAGGTCACCCTGTATATATATATATATATATATATAATTATAATTATATTATTATTATTTTATAAAGCGTAATGTTATTTATGTAAAATGGAGCAAGTTCCCGCTCAAGCGCACGCACACATACTCACGTGTAAATACGGACGTCAACCACGTCAGCAGTCAATGCGGTAATTTACTTTGTGTTTAAATATTTTGAGGCGTCCTAGTGCAAAGGTAATTGTTATGAAACTGATCGAGCAGGAACTTTGCCGATATTTTACTTTATAAATACCACATATTCAATACCTTTCCATGTTCGATGACTCACCGCTAGTATCGAGTCAGTCCCTTCCAAAGCGTCAAAAGCCAGTTCCAAATCTTTTCGTCCAACATTGGGGAACTCGTCCACACCGCTGGGACACAGGAAACATTTGAACCCCACTACACCTGCCTCCACTAAATCTCTCAGGGAATCCTGTAAAAGCATTCCATTAAAAACTTTAATATATATTTATTAAGTACATTTCTCGCCATTAAGATTCGAAATCTTTTTGTACCTGTAAAGCAGAATTATGACTTTGTGTATTTAATTCTCACCCAATGTATATACGATAGAACCGCAGAATTATTTGAATTGGTACCAATTGAAAACACATTTGGCTCACGGTCATTACTGTGCCCTCTTAACAATTTATAGGTACAGCCTATCGATAGCAAATATATTGCCCTAACAGCCCACCTGGTGTTACATTGATATAGGCTTATTGGAGGCATACATATACGTAGGCAGTAGCAACATTAAAAATTCGTGGGGCGATTATTTCAGCTTGTTTTAATAATCATAAATATAATTTCTGTTAGGCAATGCTACTGCCTAGGTAATACATATAGCAACCAATATAATAACAATACCTACTGGCCAACTAACTCCGTTAAAGCATTGCTATAAAACGTAGGTGTATAGCGGGCTTAATAAGCACAAAGATAAATTATTCAAAATGTCGTCTGCCTGTTCATTGTTGTATTAAAGCTTCAACGTCAGAATAATAATTATCTGCCAATCTTTACCAAGAGTCTTTACCTGGTTCCCAACAATGACTCCTCCCCAGAACCCGACATCGACATACACGTTTCCTTTAGCGGCTGTAGCTTTAGTTTTAAGATTCTCTACCGTGGTTGTCGGTGGGATTGAATTCCTGTAATGAATTAAATGTATCTTAATTTCCTGTAATTTAACTGACCTTAAATTTTTGACTCAATTTAAATACATTAATACAATACACATGTACCAACTACAAGGAAAGTGACTTGAGGCTTTGTAAAATGGGCCGACTTATTGAAATAATACAATGGTACTAGACCGGTGCAAAGTTTGCGTTGTGTTTCGCCGAGTGAGTGAAATTACCGGAAGCCCAAGGAATGTTGGGGATTTTAAGGACGAGGAACGCAAGTGCGCAACTTGCGAGTGTCCATGGACCACGATCAGGCGAACAGTTAGTCCATATCAGAAAAAAAGTATATTTTTCGTAGTAGTACCTACAACTCGTTTTCATCTAAGGGTACGTTTGCTGGTCTATTGACAATTTGTCAATATAAATAAATAGTTTTACACTTGCATCGCCTCGTGAGTCTGACAGACATGTACCAATGCGTGATCCGCTGTAGTTCATTATAATGACAACGGAAACGCTAAGTGACACTTACAAAGGCATATCGACGATGGTGGTAATACCTCCAGCAGCGGCGGCGGCGGTGGCGGTGCGGAACCCCTCCCACGCGGTGCGGCCCGGCTCGTTCACGTGGACGTGCGAGTCCACCACGCCAGCCAGTAAAGCTAGGTTACCGCCATCTATTACCTGAAACGTTCAAATGTTGCTGCAACTTGTATTCGCGACGTGGACGGATCACTTACACAAATGTTTAATGTTGCCTACAATGTTGCAGGCAATTTTATTCGTATTCTCGACTATGCGTCATTTACTACGCAATTTTGTTGGTGCAGAGAAGGCGTAGAATCAGGTAAAAGTGGTTTACTTTATTAAGTTCCTCAAATGTATTAAAGGAAATTAATACAATAAAAATAATATTATATACCTACTCCATACTCATACTTCAAGTAAGATCTCTACATTGTTTTGAAGGTATTAAGTAGAAGCACTGTGTGCACACATAAAACATTATTTAGCATAACCTTATAACATTTGATTAGTCAGTTTTAATGAGTTGCCATACCGAGCCATAAATTTTATTGCTAATCGATATAAGGTCAGCATTGAAAAAGTGTTTTTGTTGTTTTGTAAATAAGTTACAACGAAATCGAAAAGAAGAAATGAAATGAAAATCGGTTCACCTAAATATAGAGTAGCGCTAAATGTTTTTCATACAAATAAATAATAAATGACACAACTTGACACAACAAATAAGTAGAGTCAAGGGTGAAACTTTTTTAAAATAAATGCAACACCATTCAGGTGCACTATACAATTACTACAGTCGTGACACTGGCGATCACGCTGTGAGATAAACCGACTCATCTGTATGGCTCATAAATCATAATAAATAATAATCATGTCGATAACAATGACCGCAGCAATTTGTTTCATGTTAGTAAAAATACAAAACCTGATAACGAAATAATATATTTATACACTCATCACTGTGCTCAGCTGAAATGACAAGATGAGGCATTTTATACAATAATTATTATTAATAAAGAATAACTCAACGTTCTTTGTTATCCAATTCGAATAATTATAATTCAAATTACAAAACAAGTTTATTAGCATTTTAGGACTTAAAATATGTAGCTTCGGAAATTCAAAGTTCTTTGAACTTAGAACGTTTATTTTACTAAATAAAACAAGACAAACCTATATAGTTTAGAGTGAAACGTGTTTGTTTAAAAGGGACCATTCCGGGTCTCAAACGAGCTCCAAATATAAAACTAAAAAGTAACGCCCTTAGCCATGATTCAAGGTTACTGAGCAATTACAAGGACGAAAATGAGATCAGAGTAAAATAAATAGGTCTTACGTCTACATTCGGTTTGCTAGCTATATTTTTGACTTCATTTTTCGTTATTATTTTATCTATGACTCCGATTTCGTTCACAAGTACTCCACCATCGAAGATTCTATCTTCTGTTACCAGGCGCCGGCTTAAAAACAATGTTTGTTTCGTCATATCGGTTAGCGCGACCGGCGACCGCTCTAACTCAAGTAGTATATAAAACTAAAGATAACACAGCTTTAAACTGATATTCTCTAGATAGTTTAGGGTTCGGTGGAGAGATTATTATGTTCAGCTATTTAAAAATAAACGAATTTAGGAGAAACTACGTATAGCTTCTCGTGTTACTAGCTGATACTGGCCAGCTATTATGGTATTTAATGTATATATACAAATTACTTTATGTTGAATGTTGATACTATATATTTTTTTTAAATAACATCGTTGTTATGCCATATATACTATTTTTATCATTTAGGGGTTGAAATTGTTTTTAAACAAAAAATTAAAACCGACTTCCAAAGTAAAAATGCACAAAAAAGTATGAAATAAATCATACTTTCTAAATAATTCCCCTTTTAAATTCGGCTAAAATTGTAACTATTTCTCTACACTATTATCATAATTTTGACGTCGGTACCAGCCCAAACAATATCCTGATAAAACAATATTTTATCTAAGAACTCACGTCTAAGTTGCGTTATTATTCATAATTAATTTTTATATGTATATAGCCCGGGGTAAAGAGACACTTTAGTTAAGTCATTTATGCATTTCAAGTCTTTATGTGTTTAGACACATAAAGTTTTTAGAGTTTCTAGCTTATTATCTCTTATTTATTATAATTATATTATTATTTATTATAATATAATTGGGTTATTCGAATTACAATTAAAGTTGGGATAACCCAATTATATTCCAATAAAATCAGCGTAAATCTTGTAAATAGTATAACTAATCAGTGTCGAATTAAGGGTTAAGTTTGGGGAGAAATATTTTTGAGAGTTGATATCACTGCACGATTTCCATTGATTGCTGGAATCATAGTCGTCGTCGAAAAACAGCACTGTAAATAGAATTCTGCGCTAATACAATAGAGCTGAAAATCGAACACACGAGTGTCAAGTTATCAATTCGGTCTGCCGGACCAAATCCGTACGTGTGTAGCGACACCGGATTCGGTACGCGGATATGGTCCGCCGATCAAGTTCCAGTGTCTGTTAGTACGGTCTCAAAAAATCAAGACACATCACACAAGACAATTTGTCTAGCTAAGTTTATAAAAATGATGGTAATATTAATGTACCTATATAAACCTTTTATTATATATATATATAATATTTTCAAGTACAACAAAGATTTAGTAAAGTGGTAGACGCTTTACTTTACTGAAAATTATTAGAGACTTTTGTAAGGAACACAAAATATTAGGTCCTTACATATTATGAAATTGGCGTTTTGTCGTACTTTGATCTCAAATATATCTTCTTTGGTTAGGAATTCCAATTTCAAATTTATACTGCTATTTACTCATGCATTTGTGTTTCGAAAACCGTAATTCATTTGTTTTTTCCTCTTTTGGTTTTTTCTTTGCGTCACTCTGTTTACAAAATGGAAAACTTGAAATATCGTATTATTTTCGAGTACGAGTTCCACCGACGCACCAGTGCTGCAGAAACGGCTCGAAGGATTAATGATGTGTATAGCGGCGGTGACGCAAAAGAAAACACAGTGCGTTATTGGTTCCAACGTTTTCGTTCTGGAAATTTCGACCTGCAGAACGAGCCCCGTGGACGGCCGGAGACCAAAGTTGATAATGAATAATTGAATGCTATTAGGAAGCGGATCCGTCGCAAACCACGACCGAGCTAGCTTCAGGTTGCGGTGTTAGTGATAAAACTGTTAATCCACTTGAAGCAAATTGGGAAGGTAAAAAAGCTTGAAAGGTTGGTACCTCATGAATTGAGTGCAACAAACCGACAAACGCGCGTCGACTACTGCGTCACATTACTCAACCGGCACAATAATGAAGGGATTTTAAATCAAATCATTGTCACTGTCAATCAATCACAATCACCTGTGATGAAAAGTGGATCCAGTGCGATAATCGCAAACGCTCATTGTAATGGCCGGCGAACCAGCCAAAGCCTGCTCCGAACGAAAATACTCAAAAAAAGTTATTTGTGAGCGTTTGGTGGACTAGTGCTGGTGTCGTTTACTACAGCTTTCTTAAATCTGGCCAAACGATTACGGCAGATGTCTATTGCTAGCAATCATGATGCAACGTAAATCATGATGGAAAAGCTAGCTGATAAACAACTGCGGTTAGTCATTCGCTCTAGGCCACCTCTGCTTTAGGACAACGCTAGACCACACACTGCACAATAGACGGCTACCAAATTAGATGAGCTTCAATTGGAATGTCTAAGACATCCACCTTACTCCCCGGACCTTGCTACAACAGATTACCTTTTTTTTTCGAAATTTGGATAACTTCTTTCAAGGGAAAAAATTCAACTCCGATGGGGCAGTCCAAAGCGCCTTCAAAGATTTTATTGATTCCTGTCCGAATGTTTTTTTTAGTAAAGGAATCAATGACCTATGAAATGGCAAAAGTGAATCGATAGCAATGGTATTACTTTGATTAAATAAATATATTATGTTTAAAAAAATCGACTTTATGTTCCTCCTTTACAAAACGTCAATTGCATATGTAATGACCTAATAGCACACTTTTAGAAATTGAACACACACACTAACGGATATTTGATGGTTTTTATTCCACTAAGATATAAGATCACAATCAACAACGTCAAAAATTCAAATTTAAAAAACCTTCAAAAAGTTTTATTTCCAAATAGGTTAATAATAACACTCATGGAATTGTCCCTACGTGATGCCTACCACGGGTTCGGGAACTAACCCGGCGAGAAGAACCGGCCGCGGCGTAATAAACTCGCATGGGGCCATCTTTGAGCAAAAAGATAGAAAGTTCTTTTAAAAAATATATCTTTTTACAACGTAATACTTAACATAATCTATATAATGAGGTTATTTGACGTCAAGCGGACAACCAAAAATAAAAGAGGTCGTGAATTTTGTTAATACTTTAGTCAGTTATAATTCTAGTAGACGTGGATGTGTACACACAATATTTTTTTTCATCAATTAATTTGTAACAAAAATCAAAAAGTATTGTTTCAGTTAAAAAGTTGAAACTTTTAATTTTTTTTATCGAATTATAAATTTGTATTTTTTGCGTATAGTAAACCGGAAGTGAAAATTTCAAATCGATATTTGAGTAACTTCCACCTTTTCAGGTCACCACTTTGGTGACAACGAGACCATAAAGTGTCTAAACATTATCATCACTGGTGATTGTTTATTTGGTCCACAAATCGGTAATGCTTATTTGGGGAAATAGCACGGCCTCTCAGAAAACCGGCATAAGAAAACACTCGAGTTTGTTTTGCCGAGAGAGTGAGAAGAATGGAGGCATTTTTGTATTTATAACTTTCTTAAAATATGTTAATAATAATAAATATAAATAAACAAAAAATGAAAACCGACTTCCAAAGTAAAAATGCACAAAAAAGTATAAAATAAAACTTATTTTCCAAATAATTCTTTTAATTTCGGTTAAAATTTTAACTATTTCTCTACTCAATCTTCATATTTTTGAAGTCGGTACCATGGTGTCTACAAAAAAGTCTGCGATGGCATATATATGTCTATCTTTTATGGATAGATTACTTTACTCATTCTAAGTTTAAAAAAAATATCACAAATAATATTGTGGTATTTTCAGAAGCTATTAAGACGGATATAATATTACCTAATCCATATCTAGGAGATATATTAAAATTAAAAAGTACGTGTGTAAATTTATTATAAGTATATATTTTTACTCTGTGCTAGTTAATAGCACTGAGTAATATAGTTATATTGCAGGTATATTTGCTAAAGGAGTTTTTGCCACGGTCTTCACACACTTCAGTACCTCTGGATCCAGGGTATACCTACCTTGGTTCAAATTCTTACTTTTTGGTAGCATATGCTTGGAATACTTCAGAAAAAGTCGAAATCACCATATGTGTCCATATAAATTACGAGGAGTTCCCTCGATTCCTCATGGATCCCAACTTGGGATTATACCCTTTACATCAAAAACAATAATTTTGAAAATCGGTCCACAGACGGCGGAATTATCGTTGAACATACAATATATATTTTTTTCAGCCTCTTTTTTTTCGAAGTCAGTTAATAATAATCAAACATAAAAAACGAATAATTACTTTTGTCAATTAGTAAGTTAAGTGAAATGTCTTCTTTTCATGGAAAGTTCATTGCTTTTCATTGCAATGCATAACAGAATTCCTTATACGTGTGGAATTTTCAGTAGTCGACAAAGGTGTATAACTAAAATGCTACTTTATTACATTACAATTAAAATAAAGTAAGGAAATAATAATAAAACTATAAACATTTATAATGTTTATACAGTACCTACTACTACGAATATTGAACTCTGCAATCGCGTGGCGATTTTGGTTTAAATATTTCTTTTGTGCCAATGATAAACATTAAAGATAGTAAGATGTGAAGAAACTATTGATAAAACTTATCACTGGTATAAGGGGAAAATCAATGATCTATCGCGGATGGCCAAGCACTCGACAGAGAAACATCATGTTCTGTAGAGTAAAGTACTTGTATACTCTGTTCAGATTAAATAAACGATAACACACTACGTTACAGACGGCGAAGATACTATAATATTTTATTTTAAGATGTCTGGACATCCTATTACTATTGTAATTGTAAAAGTTTGTGAGGATGGATGGATATTTGTTACTCTTTGACGCAAAACTTCGATTTCGATGAAATTTGGTATGGTAGTAGTTTAGGCTCTGGATTAATACATAGGCTACTTTTTATCCCGAAAAAGTACAGTATTCCCGTGGGATACCCGATATCATATTTACGCGGCGGAGCGCCGGGAAAAAGCTAGTATTTTTTCATATTAAAATACGTAATATGAAAATATACTTAGCCTGGCCATAAATACTGTTACAATTAAAAATACATACATACATACATACATACATATAATCACGCCCCTTTCCCGTAGGGGTAGGCAGAGACCACTCTTTTCCACTTGCTACGATCCTTACATACTTGTTTCGCTTCGTCCACTTTCATTATTCCCTTCATACATGCTCTTCGGTTTAGGGTACTCTTGACCTTGAGGCTACAATTAAAAATAAACAAAATATTACACTTGAATTTGGAATCTGTCATTTTTATATGATTGTTTATTGTGTTTTCTCATTTTGGCGCCAATACATTGTACAATATTTTATTATTAAAATGGAGTGGGGTGATAAAGAGAACCGAATCGCTGTGATTGCATTACACAAAGTAGGTATGGAGCTAAATGCAATTTTTAAAACTCTCCATACGCTAGGTATTAGTAAAATGTTTCTGTACCAGGCTATTAATAGATACAATGAGACCTCCTCTGTTTATGACAGGAAAAGATCTGGCCGTCCACGTAGTGTTCGTACGAAAAAGGTGGTCCAAGCAGTAAGGGAAATAATTCGAAGAAATCCTGTCCGAAAGCAAAAGTAATTATCTCGGGAGATGAAGATAGCACTTAGGACCATGTCGCGTATTTTAAAAGATGACTTAGGACTTGCAGCCCATAAGAGACGTACTGGTTATTTCTTAACTGATAATTTAAAAATGAATAGGATGGTAAATCGAAACAACTTTTTTAATATTGGTTAAAAGTAGGTATGTAAAATGGTACCAAAAAAAAATATGTTTCAGGGGCGTATCAAATAACATTCTGAAATGAACAACTGATATTATAATATCAGTTGTTCATTTCATTATTATTAATCTGTTATGCTTGAAATTCTCTCCTTCTAGCCTTCTCTGGCTTAACGTGATTGCTTACGTTGTAACAATAGATACATGATCCACATACCCAATGTCTAGTATACTGTATAATTATAAATACTCTCAAGGTTGAAACCATCAATCAAAGAGATCAAGCTCATAAAAATACAGAAGCTTATGAACTTTACATATGTAAAGAAATTTATTAGGGTTTACTTAGAATCAATACATTCGATGTTATTTAGGTATGTATTTTTAAAATGCCACTGGTCGTGTTTTTATTTATGACACCTTGTTATTCGTCCGTTTACCTGTTTTGATTATGGTAAACTAAGACTAGAAAATCACAAATCACTAATATCTGTATCAAAATTCGGTTAAGTATACGCACTATACATAAGTTAACTATTTAATAAGGTATCATCAATATTACCTTGTAGTAATGTGTAATCACATTTTATATTTAGATTCTAAGGATATTAGGGTTAAAACAAAAGAGGTGATCAAATGTCCCCAGTTACACCTAATAAAAACATATTTGCCCATGTGCGAGTAGTCTGAGGGGAAGCTGATGACAGAATTAAGAAACTGAAATATAAAAACGAAACTAAGTTTTAAGACTCTAGATGTTGCTCATAAAATTCACTCACTTAAAAGTGTCATATAATATTAAATAATCAAATAATATTTTGAGTTTCTGTTTACATAACGACATTTAGTGTATCATATAACTTTTAAAAGTGAAAAATCATATTGCGCAAGATTATATATTTTATACCTATGTTGTACAGTTATTCGGAACAAGATCATAGTCGCACGAGCAAGGTTGACGTGTCGCCCAATAAATGCCAACATCTCACCTTGAACTTGACTTTGAGCGCAGGATGCTACCGAGCCGATGATCTCTCTAAATATTCCATATGAGTCCCGGACCTAGTATTAACAGGGCTCTGCATCCCGCAAACCATTAATTATTACACCGCATAATATTCTAGACGGATAATGGACAAGCGGAAAATTGGATACACAACAATTGGGTATTTACCAATGTAACAATCTAGTTTTTACCATTCTAAAATAATTAGGTAAGTATTATAACTTGATAAAAGTAAAAAGAATTAAGACTGTATGTGTAATTTGTAGTTAGATGCATTTCAAAGTCACAAAAATGTTGAAATATTTTTTACAACATTAGTTTAAAAAACTTACTTCGTTTACTTACATACATAAAATACAAAAATATTTACTATAGTAAGTATGAATATAAAGGCGCAAACCTCGGAAATATCAGAAATGTTGTGCATATGGCCATATATTTCGTAGCAATTTACAGGCGTGTGACGTCACCTGCTTGTACGGCTTTTGTATGGGACGTTTTCACAAGACTCACAAGTGCTTCAAACAATCCGCAGTTTCTTTGAAAATATAGATTTTTTGTAATCTGTCTTATTTTTCAAAGCACTGTACATTTTTAGGTATGTAATAAAAAAAATACAGGTAAAACCGCATTGAATACAAATTTTTAACGAAATCAAAAAAAGCAATTAGGACTAATCTGAAAATGGCATGGACCAATCTGTTCCGGGAAGATGGAATAGGAAAAAATATTATTTAGAATCTATTATAAATATGGCTTAACATCCCTAGACCCAGTGTTAATAAGGCCCTGCCTGAGACCTAGACAGTACCAGTACAGACCGGTTGGTTTTAAAGGGCGAATAATGAACTAAATAGTAATTTCAGGGTTTATCAATGACCTTTTAGTAGTACTAGTGGCAGGACTCTACAATGATGCTATCTTGATGTGCACTGTATTTACGACATTATCCTGTCTTTTAATCTACTTTTAGTTTATCAGTCATACAAAGTCACTTAAACTAGAATCTCAGTACTCAGTACACACCGCGACGATACGCAACGCTACGCGGCGCTGCATTTTGTTTTTTTTTTTAATTAATTTGAACTTTATCCACTACACAATAAGATACATGTTTTATATGCATGTTTTATATTGCACATGCGCTGTGCAGCGCGGTGCAACCTGGCATTCGCACTCTTACAATGCAACCTGGACCTTATTGTGTAATGAATAAGCTCAATTTTGAATAGCTATCTTTAAATGCAGCGCCATGTCGCGTGTCGCTTCGCTTCGGTGTGAATTGATCCTTAGATTCGATTTTTAAAATGGTGCATGTACTCTGAAAATTTAAAGTTCTTTTGTAATTGCCTCATTATTCATTAACTTCGTAACTCCACTTTTAATAATAGTTACAGCATAAATAAAAATATTCTACGTGTCTAGTAAAATACCGTTAGCTCATAAATATCGATGATATCTTAATAGGTGCTGCTTCAAATCTATCATCACTTCAAGGGCAACTTACAACTTGTAAACTTTGATATTTTCATTTTAATAGTATGAACTATTTGCCAAGTTCAATGAACTATTTTTATACAAATTGAGTTGATTTTTAACATTTTTACACTACAAAAATAACAATAATGTGTCCTGATAAGTTTCCATTCTACAAAATACTCAGTTTTATTTTATTTTCATGACTCTAACACTATATAATTATTTCGTTTTGGAAACCAAAACCTGAAATGCAATTTCATGAAGAAAAGAGTTCAACAACTTCGAAGATCGACACTATTATTATTAGGATAGAGGATCTATAACAAATTGTGGTAGCAAATCAAATGCGTATATTTATAGTAATTTACAGCTTTATCTTAAAGAGGTACTATTGTTCTTCTGAAAATAATATCTCTAATAGCATAAAACAAAATCGATGATTACAATTTCTACGCTTTCGCGTGCTCTTGTTGGCACAAACGCAAAGAATTTTCATTTACAGCTATTGGCTGTTGTGCATGAGGAAACTGATAATCAAACATCGTTATTTTACTCTGTTTTATAGCTCTCTGGCATCTCCAAAACATTAAAACTTCCTCAAATAGCCAGGCCAGCAGCGGGTCACATACGAGCGAATCAAGGACACCGCCAATTTCAGGGTCCACTTAGTCGGTTTACTGTTAGCCGACAGCGGCTGGACGGCGGTAAACAATGCGGTGACATTGTGGGGAAGAAAGGAAGGAACGTCGCCTGCATAGTAATGCCGGCGCCTGCGCACCGCGGAACCACGTACACCTGGTAGTTCCTACTTGACGATACAACGATCTCGTTGTATTTTTTTATATCGTTAAAAATCGGAGTGTATGTGTGCCAGAAAACAAAAGAGGTATGACTGTAGAATTTAATAAGGTGATAAATATTTATTACTTACACAATTTTACATAGAAAAGGTTAATAGTTATGATATTTATATGTCACACATAAAATATGTCACATTATTGACATAATTATTTTTTGACAGCACCATAGGGGGTTTGCGTATTTAAAATTAAATTTAGCGCAATTTGACAGATGACCTACATAAAACTAGTTACACATTGATTTTAAAGTGTGTTTTAAAAATTAATGGGTACCTAGGTCCTTAGCCAAGTAAAAGTTGGTTCGCGTTGTTAATTAATAGGTATGACAAAAAAGAATTATGCAGATAATTAAAAAATATTTATTTATTACCTAAGTTTGGGGTTGTTAACACGGGTATAATTAAAAAAAACGTCATTTCACTGTCATTAAGTTGGCATAAAATGAAAAAAAATAAAACATTCACACCCAAACTTAAAACCTCCTTAAAAATCTGTTTAAGATATAAAAATAATTCAGTTAACTAGCAGATAATAGTGTCGAAATAAAAAAAATATCTAGTTGGTATTTGTTGGCTTGTTGACAAATTAAAGATCCAATTATGTCTTAAGTCTAAAAATAAATTTTCAAATTATTGATTTCAAATCTCATTGAGTTGGTATGTTAGTAAGTTAAGTACTATAACTCAGATATAATGTAACTTTCTTAAGCTGTAAACCTATCTGTTTTAGTAGGGGGAGCCCAAGAGGGGATTTTTGAATGAAGTTGAGCGCGTCGGAGTAAGATAATATAGGTGTCCCACATATACACAGTAATCATGGTATAAAAATAAATTTACTTAATTGTCAGATTAAAATAGGGGGTGTTAAGTTGACCTCAAAGAAGAAAGAAGCTTCAACTTAAAGTACTGATGATTTGAAAGTAAATTAAGCCCGGAGGGACTAAATAAAAATTTTATAAATTAAGCATCTCAATAATTGAGCTTCTCAGATATTTTATATTGGACTCGGCAAAATGGTTTAGTCCTGCTTGTCTAAAATCTGATGATAAATTACCTATATGAGCTACTGTTTCATGACATTTTGTTTTTCTATGTTTAAAAACGCTCACAGTACTACTAAAATAAATAAACTTCCATAATATTTTTTTCTTCCCTTTACCCAATCTGCAAAACCTACTTTAGTCTATTCGCGGTGAGAAGATAGTGAAATGTCAAAACATCAAAATTGACCAATGTCGCAT
The DNA here is from genome assembly GCA_037179445.1 of Phengaris alcon alcon. Lineage (NCBI taxonomy): Eukaryota > Metazoa > Arthropoda > Insecta > Lepidoptera > Lycaenidae > Phengaris > Phengaris alcon. Next base: position 3,430,924 of record JAYRCH010000589.1, read on the forward strand.
AAACCGTGTTCACAATAGCTAATTACAGTAAGCTATTTTGAGATAGGCACGCGTGATTTATTGACATTTACTATCGCCTTAACGCGCATATAGGTCTCCACGCCGCTCGAGTGACTTTTAACACATTTAGCACCACGGGCTCCTTAGGGCTATTTAGGTATGTAACGTAATATAGTAAGAGGTAAACATTATATAGTATGTGGGTAGAAGGGTCATTCCGGGCACTGTAATCGGAGCATATAATAATAAGACGCTTAAAAATGTCCATTATTATTTTTCGCTGTAAGATTTATGTACATGTATGTTTAAGGTCAAACATATTTTAGAGTAGGTATAATAATTGTCTTTAAATTATCAAATGGCATTAAATATCCATTACTTTGAAAGATATATGTTTGGAAATTCGTTTAAGAGCTATGCATTGAGAATATTTATGTTTTTAGAGAACGGCATAATGTCATGTTAGATAAGGCATACTCAAAACTGCATTCATGGTATCAGTTATTTTTATTTATACTAAATGTAAAGAGAAAAATGTTTGTTTGTTTGCATTGAACAGACATGCATCAGAACTACAGGATCGATATTGTTGAAATTTTGTTCACATATAGAATAGATCGCGGGGAAGGACATAGGTTAATTTTTATTGTGAAAAAATGTACGGTTTCCGCATAATTTTATTTGCGCGCAGCCGCGGCCAACATCTAGTACTCTAATAAAAATAATGGTAGGTAATACTGTTATTCGGAATGCGTTAAAAGATTTTTCTTTTTGAAGTGAAAACTACTTTAAGCGCGTCGAGAGATTCTTGACAGGACATAAAATGGCATAATAAAATAATTTGTAGGTATGCATACGTCTACATAAATTTTTCACTTATAACAGCATATTTATTCCCTATGACTGCTTGTAAGAAAATTAATAATGTAATAAGAAGTTTATATTTGTAACAATATCTACTAAGTATACAAAAGCAGCGTTATTGATTAATTTTTTATTTATTTATGAATCCCCAACACACCTCATTGAAGATTCATAAAGAAACAATTTTATAAGGATTAGCAGCTTTATGATAGAGCTACAGACATAAATCAGAAGCTCATTTCAAGTATCTTTCGAATACGAATATGAAATTAGAAAATTTTCCATTCGTTAACACGTTCAGTTCGTTAGGGGATCTAAAGGATCACTAAAGAGACTTTCAGCCAGTCAAACGTCATGTTGCCAAAAATTGTGTTCTATCCCTCTTTGCGGGAGGTCGTAATTTCTTTATTTCTGTGCGTGTGACTGATTTAAATATACATACATGTTTCTTACTTCAAATTTAATTTAAGATAAAGACATAAAATATGGAGAACGAAGGGACCCCTCTTCGCACGGGTAACGCACCAAGTAGTGATTATGTACACTCGGTACGAAGAGAGATCTCTTATATCTCCTAAGTCGGAGGCCTCGCAAACGCAAGGAGAGAAGACGCTTTGTTTTAGTGCTGTTCAAGGTTCAATAGCGTGAGGCCACGCGTTTGGGTACTGAGAACTACGTTAAATTACATACTTATAATACCAAGTGCAGTACTAAGCATCTAAAAATTGTGGTTATTTAAATTATATAAAAATTGATGTTCAGATCATGTTTTTCAGCGTGGTGACAAAAAAGACGTTGCACAGGCTGCTACAACAAATTACACCTTACACTGCATATTATACAGGCATCCAAGCAAACTAAACGAATAATGACATATTGAAAACTACGCTGAACTACTTCAATAAAAGTTTGATTATCGATAGCAAATTTAATATTAATATCCCCTGACTAGTCACTACTCAAACAGGACTAATTGGAACGAAGCCTTATGGCGCGTTGCGAATGGGGGCTAGACGGAAAAAATAGGCACGACACTTTTTGCCACTCGAAATCACAATGTAATAACGACTATTAAGAATGATACAAAAACGTTATCACCTTGACAATAATGTATAATTTAGCAATTACACATTGTGACTGTTATCGGCATTCCTTCGACGTGCTTTCGGCCATCTTTGACTACTTAGTTCAACTATTTGTTTTGTATAATATAATATATTATATCTATACAGATAAACAAAATTCAAGTGTCTGTTTGTAATTTCAAATTAACAGCTTTTATTTTCACTTAATGCATTTAAAAGTATGATCGGTACTTACAATAAAACATAAATTGTTAACTGTTGGAATTATTTTTTTAGGGGTTGCTCTGGTTGAAGAATTTAATCAGTTTGCCACTAAAGATGAAGAGCAGAAACAATATCTGTGGAAAATTGTCCAGCAACATCGTAAACTGTATCCAAATTTCAACAAACAAAATTATTTGAACTTTAACAATCAAGAGTAGTGAATATTTTGAAAAAAAATTAATGTATATATTTATATGCTAAAACAGTGTATAAGTGAAAAATGAAATAAAATAATTAATAAATTAATAAAAGAAGAATTTTGTTCTATTTGATGTAAAAATTAATATGCATTTTTTGTTTATTTAAATTTTTCACTTTTTCTCACTTTTTCAAAGCTTTCAAACTTTCTTCCTATGAGTTTGAGCAAAAAAATGATAGACCTTTTTTGTAGAGAATTTAATTTCCTATAAGAATGAGAAAACGGAAATTTGAGAAAAAAAATTCTACTATTTATAGTGAAAATTAAAAAAAATCATTTTTTTGCAATGTATTTTCAATGGCCCAGGCTTCATGAGCCAGCTCAATTTTTGAGATATATGAGATATGAACTCACATTTTAGGAGATTTTTTTTTGTCTATTAAAGCAACTTTTTACATGCATTTACTTAAGAAATTTAAAATATTTATATATATATTTGGAACATATATATATATCTTCCAAAATAGGCTTCAATTCTTCATTATCTTATATATCATAACTTCGTTCCATCCGGGTGCCCTTGACACCTCTCAAGTTTTTTTAATTTGCGATGCGCGATATAATAGATACCTATTTTCTCTTAATCCATTTGTCATATTTGCGTGCTAAGCAACCTATAGATAGAGTAATCGATGATCTATAATCCACAGAAATATCGTGCTCATATTTTAGTTTTTTAACTATTGTTATGTTTCCTTAAAAAAAATCATTTTTAAGAGATATTTTAGGTCTCATACGCACTGCAGTTAAGCACGGTTACGAGTTCTTATAGGGCTCCAACGCACTGTTTGCAAGTTTTCTGAAAATGGCCACGCATTTAACGTGTTAATCGCTTGTTAAACAATGTTTGTTCAAGATTCAGAATTCATATTAAGGTTTTAACATGTTTTCGATGTCTTTACAATATTTACCTACACGAATAAAGAAAGATCGTCTTCGTTAACAAAGGAAATTATTTACGTATGTTAAACTAATTATCTTTTCCATGAAGACTTTTTACGAAAGCGTCCTCCACTTTAATGGTTTTCATTAGAAAACTAGTAAATAACAATTGCTGAAAATTATTATTTCGCATTTTTTCAAAATATTAAGCAGTTTTTTTAAAAAAAAAACAATCTTAAGTATGCCAAACAACATTAATCTAAACCAAAAATTAAGCTTTGTTTGATAGCCGCGCGAAAATGAAAGACATTGTCCTTTAAAATAAAAGTAGTCTAATACTCTACATAAAAAAACTTGTTATATTAAGTGTAGATGGTTCAGGACTTGAATAATTTGCAAGTTTATGGTGAACTCACGAGTACTAGCGTTAAATCTACTAATCGAGACAAATGTGTGATATCAATCACGCATATGTCGTGTCATGTAATTCCTTAAATGTATGATTGTAGACACACTTTATACATTTTGTAAAAAAAATGAAACAATATGTCATTTTATTGCTTATGTATAACAACCGTCTTATTTATCCGAATTCCGAAAACAAGAAACTCATTTTCGGCTAAATAAATGACTCAATTCACCTACGTCGCATAAAATATGACCCTAGTTACGTAGTAACTATCTAGTAATCTGTGCCCTAGTTTAAACTCGCGATAAGAGACCGCAGACGTGGACTACACCCCAACAATATTTTACACAAAAATATATTTTTTACCCGAACTTTATTTTAAATAAATACTAAAATTTCAATCGTTAATTAGGAAAAAAATATAAAACCACGAAATAAAACTACACCAATGACATATTTTATGACGTGCAAAAAGGCAAACACATTGAGGTCATTAAACTATCCCGTAGATATAATTAGCAATTGGGCAAATTCGTATATTTTATTGAGGGATGGATGATGGACCAGTTCCCAAAAATTTGCGCGTAGGTGCAAAGCTCTGTCGATGACACCGAGGTATTAACTCTGGGCGACCGCGCAGCCTCCCGTTCAGTCGCAGCTTAGCGCGACACCGGCACACGCGACACCAAAATACACGGGATTTTGTGATTTCAAAAAATATTCTTTGTTTGAATTGTAAGTGGCCAGTACGAGTAAATTATTGGGGTACATAATTTTTTTATTAATATTTTACATTCAATATTTTTTTGTTACAGACATAAATTTGGGAACTGAAAAATTGAAAATACCCCGTTATGGGGCGGATACAAGCAATTTTGGTAAGTTTATTTGAAATATTAGTAACGTACTTCTGTAGTGTGAGACGTTATTATTTATTATAGATAATTTTTATTATAATTTTAAATATCAAAAATATAATATTGGAGATGTTGCGTCGATAAAAATAATAATTATTAGTAATTCATGAATTTCACAAGCGCTAATTTATTAATATTTATGTATAAGTATTAAAACTATTAACTTGTTATGTGAACCTTTTATGTTTTTACCGATAAAACTATAAAACTATAAATAAAATCAATATGATAAATGATTATTGCGTAGGTATTTAAAGTGTTTTTAAAACTTCATAGCTTGTACTGTAAAAGGACCGCGCTACTTAAAACAAATAATTTTCATATTATAAAATATTTCAGTTTAACGCATTCATAAATAATGCATTAAAAATATTTAAAAAAAATAGGAAAGTTGTATAAATAATATCCAAACTTCAAACAAATACCGACTGAGTAGCAAAGTAAAAATACAGAACGCACTTAAAATGTTGTTACCCTCTCGTTGAAGAAATGCCCTTTTGTAAATGTTACATCTTTCAACCAAATAGATATAAAATTGAAGATGGCCTTACCAATAAAAATTTAATAACATTAATTAGTGTTCTAAAGTATGAGGATGGCACTTAATTGTTTTATTAGGTATCAATTAAAGTAGGTTGTCATTTGATCTAAAAGTAATTAATTGAAAAGTCTAAATAATCTTGTTATTTATCATAATATGATATTACAAATAAACCTGTTGTGTATGTTTATTTGTTACCGAATGTAACTGATAACACTACTAAGTTAATTAAAATGAATGTTATGGGAGTTACGCTTGTAACTCCTCTGGTATTGCGTTCCTTGTCCTTAAAATCCCCAATCTCCGGTAACCTCACTCACTCGGTGAAACACAACGCAAGCGTTATTTCACGCCGGTTTTCTGCGAGGCCGTGTCATTAATGCGGCAGAGCCGGCCCATTCGTGCCGAAGTATGGCTCTCCCGCGTCATAAAAAAATACAAATCAATCATTATCATACCGTCTTTGCTAGTGGCTCTACATAGTTATAATCTACTCTGCTATTCTATACTATAAAACTCTACATATAAGCTCTTCAACAGCTTTGCAAAGCTACATTAGGTGTACTGCAGTGCATAACTGCTACTATATAGTGAAAGGTGAAAAAAGGAGATTTTGTCATATCTCCAAAGATAGGTAAATTTCGTTACGATTTTTTTACCCGCCCTTTTCCGATAGTGTATCTACGATCTACGATCAAAATACTAAATGTGATATTTGGACGAAACGCTATCAGTGTTCTCTTGTATGTTATTATATTTACGCAATTTTTTTTATTTTAATAATGGGTACGTAATACATATGAGACTGCAGGCTTTAGTTAAATAAATTCATTTTTATTATTAAATGTACGGTATTTGCCTAGTACTTTTATTTCGTAGTAGGTAACTTACTATTAAACAATTGAAAAGGCAGTTTCACATTATCTACCGCAATTATCTTGTTTATTGCAATATTTGCCTTGTAAAAGCTTTTCGTTATACTGCGAAAATTGGTTCGTAGCGCGAGCAATTGTCCAATTAACAACTCTAAGAATGCTTACACACGTACCAATTTGGTTTGGAGCAGACCATTATGACTGCACGACACTCGTGTGTTTGATCTTCAGATCTATTGTATTAGCACAGAGTTCTATTTACAGTGCATTCCGATTTTTGTGCAGTGTTCCAACTCTCAAAAATATCTCTCCTCAGACTTAAATAAACTGTTATACAAATAATTTAAAAAAATGTTCTGTAATATTATTCTGTCCATGTAGATACTTTTATACATTAAAGTAGTATTTTTATACTTCCAAAAGTTTATTTTCTACTGGTTTAATTTTTAAATCGCATGTAGATATAACAGTTCAATAGCTTAATTTAATTAAAAACAAAAAACAAAAACTTCTAAAAATAACCCTAAGAATTCTCCCCTTAGCGGATTTGTTTCCCTAATTTTAAGGAGAAACCCCTAAGTAGGAAACCAAATGCGTGGTCTGCTACGGACCAAATCCGCACGTGTGTTAACACTATAACATTTATAATCTGATATATGAAAACAACAAATGACTACACGGTAGTACTCTGCACCTAAAAATGTCATACCTATTTACTCACAGACTCGTGAACATAATTTAAAAAGTATGATACCAATAGAGTTATTTTTATTATTTGTACATATTTTTTATTATGTTCCACGCTGTTTATCCTCGTAGCATTCGATGCTCTAAATTATAAGTTTAAGCATATTAGGTATATGATTTTTTGTGTATTTTATGTTCCTATAAACATTTATTTATTTAACAAATAAGGAAAGAGACTATTGCTTGCTTATTGCATTCCACTCATGCTCTCACCAAGGCTACGAGATGCATCGTTCCTTCGACCTCACATTGACGTTAGGCGCTTAAATTAGCCCCTGTCGCATTTAGTTCTGGTTTTACTCGATCCCCTATATATTCTTAATAAAATATGGGTCCAAAATAATAAAAAATAAGCTTTTTGTTAAATGTTTTAAAGCTTCGCTAAAATTGAATTTTTGATGTTCGCTTGCGGAGCGTAGACATTATTCTGTCAAGGTTAATAATTAATAAGTTAGGTTTATTAAGGCAACACGCCTTAATAAACCTAACTTATTAATTATTAACCTAATTATCATAAAATAGGGATCATGCATGGATTTTAAATCAGCAAAATTCTTATATTTTCCAAAAGGCAACATAATTATGGATCGAAAAATGCAAAAAGTAGGTAAAGTAATCAGTTGCTAAATTAAAAAGTTACAGAACTAAAAAACGACGATTTTTTGCTAGGACTGAAATACGAAAATTAATGGTTCAAATCCTTATGTTATTTGTGACATTTTTGGTTCCAACAATAATATAATATAATGTAATGACTGTATTTTATCCTCATAGATACTCGTATACTATTACAAAGACAATATTTCCTAGCTTAGAAAAGCAATAAAAAACTATGCATGTTCCTCATTATACAAAAATTTTTAGACAAATCAAAAAGTTCTCAGCACTTTACGAATAGATTTCTCATTCTATGTAAGCATCTGCCTCATTTTTCGTACGAAAGGTTCTACCGTTACTATTCACTGTTGACCTAACAAGCCAAAACTAATAAGTGTTGACATTTATTGATGACAATTTTGTCAGCATTACGAAGCTGAACAGGCGTAACCGTAATATGAGTTTAACAAATCTATATTTTAACGCATTCTTTACTTACCTACTTCTTCACCATAATTTTGGATTAAAAGGTTCAAAAGCCATTTATAATATCTAAATGTCTTTAAATTAACTCCATAATTGATATAAATATTTCGATAATTTAACCGCGCATTCCGGTTTTATGACTAATACCTGGCCTAAAACCCGACCCATTTAATTTTTAAATATTTCCCAATCCATGGAACCTGCTAGTATGAAATTGGTGATGGCGATGACCTCTTCTTCATCGCCTACCTGGCGCTGTTTGTATGCTAATATTGTTTTGCCAATGAGTGTCAACGTACTGGCTAGATCGTTCCCTCGTAATATGCCTCGACCTTGTCTTAAATCATGCAAATAGTGGTTTTGTGACACCTTTAACAAGATTAATTGCCGGTACCATCGTTCAATATAATATTTAACTTGTAAATTTCATTTCGGTTTTTGCTAGTTTTACATTTGACATTTTGTACTTTCCGCCTCTGGATTTTTTGTAAATCCTAGGTGATTAAGTGAGATGCTATTAGGTTTTGTTTTAGCACCAGAGGCAAATGGCAAATCTAATGAGCCATAATAGGTCTAGAGTTAGAAACATGGTACCTAACAAAGATATAAAATTTTATTAGAATTATTTAAAAAATTGAATCGTTGATGTCTTTTATATGGACTGACATCACATGAAAATGAATTATTCTTTTTAGCCATCAGCGATAGTGTATTAGCATTTTGTAAGTTTGTTATTATTTTTCTTATTGAATAAGGCAGACAAACATTGAATAAGTCACATTAAAAAAAAAGTAGTATTTTCTAAATATAGGTACCTACATTTAAAATATAACGAAATTGCATCACGTTCCGACCGAAATCCCCAAATAAACTGTGGTGAACTTGTCGATCGTGAACTCGATGCCTTTCGTGTTATGTAAATTACGAAAACACTGTGCGATACTTACAAGTTCAATGTCCCAAGCCCACGACTTAGGTATGTCACTCAAATCAATACAATGACGAATCATTCGGTCATTATTCGAGACAATTACTGAATTAAGTCATCAATCTTCGCGAATCTCCTCATTGAATTATAACGTTCTATTATAGTCTCTTCATTGAATCATAACGTTCTATTATTATAGTTCGCGTATGTCACTACTTTTAGATCGTTATCACTTTTTCATAGTGTCGTCTCAACATAGCCATTATACGCTAATTCATTACAAGAGAACATGATTTGATTGTTAAATCGTTAACAATGTTATACATTTTCTTAAGTTTTACTCACGATAAAATAGGCCATACTGTTATGAAAACTTTAAAAGTGGCAAGAAGGAAGGAAAATTAAGCGTCCCTCAATCCCCATATAGTACCTAATGCTTATAGTAGTATTAATATTAGATATGTATTAACATTGGATCATCATGTACCCTCAATTATTATAATTGATAACTATGTATTGGTTTATTAGCATCTTCCTTTAAGATAATTAAAAAGCAGAGAATTACTAACCCGTGTTTGACTTTTTAATAAAACCACAAATAATTTTATGTCTTCCTCAGTAATTGACCGACGCGAAATGTTAAACATAAAAATCTTACTTTTTAAGAGTTCATCATCCTACGAAATATTTTATTTTTTTAATGATTAGAATATATATTATGGTTCATTCTGTTGAATCTATTAGTGATAAAAAAACAAGTTGAGGTACACACAATGTCGTGATATTTTTATATCCACGAAATTCGTTAAGTATCTGAAAACGTCTTAGCAGAAGAAGAGAACAAGAAGTATCGCGTTACTTCGCCAATAATACAAAAAACGTATTTACTTATTACGAAATATTACCGTGTTTCGTCACAAAAACTAACTCCGCTGTGGATGCACCCTAAGATTGTTAACTACACTTTTAAATGAAATCTGCAGTGGTTTTCAGTTTTTGTTTTATCTACCCTCTGTTGTAGTTTGCGGTGCTGTGCGCGCACACGTGCGCGTCCCCGCGCATCCCGGACGAGAGCCCGTTCGCCAGGAGCGCCATAGAGTCCATCCCGGAACACGAACCTCTCCCTCTACCGATCCGGTCCTCCGTGGAGAGTGTACCACTGAGGTACGTAATATGAAAATTGAAGTTAAAGTTTAAGTCCAGAAAACAGATTTTATAATTTTTTAATACATTTTAGTAGTTTTAATTTATAAGCATAGGCACTGAATTTGACAAACAACAATTTTATTCCAAAATTGAAAGAATGAGAAAAACTAGATTATAAATAAATAATAGATAATAAAATTATGATGGTTCTATTAAAAATCTGATTGAAATATTGCAAAAACTGATACAATAGTCGGCGAAATTAAAGCTTCAATTTACGAAGCTGCAAAAAGCGGCTCCACCCACGTGGATGTAGCGCCTATAACAAATTAATGTATGAGATAATTTTGTCATTTTAAAAACGAATGGACTCTATTATAATTCATTAAATCATCAAATTGTTTCGTTACTGTATTTAGTTTATTTTTATAATTATTTATTTTATTATTTTAGGAGCCTACGAGATGAGAGCGATGGACGTTTGCCTCTACGTGATGCCGTTGAAAAACGACCTATTCCTGTATTTGATACGATGTCATTCTATAAGTTCGTTACGGTGGGTGTACTTTTAACCAACTTCCAAAACAGGAGGCGGTTATACGTGGCGGTTATAATAACCTATATATATATATATATATATATATATATATATATATATATATATATATAGGTTATTTTCATTACCATAGTCATTTACATCGATACATATGTTTGAATATTACTCTGCCGTTTGTGGACCAAAGTGGAGACCTGATGATATCCATGAGGAATCGAGGAAACTCAAAATGTATAGGGACATCTATAGGGATTTGAGTTTTGTGAAGTAAATCAAGCATATGTTACCAAAAAGTAACATTTTGTGCCAAGGGTGTACCCTGGATCCAAAAGCACTGAAGAGAACTCCTCAGTCTTTAAAGATACACGTTTGGAAATTTCGGCGTTGTTTTAAAAGCTGCAAGCATATGCGATTATGTAACTTATAGTAATCATCATCATTATCTTATATACAATACTTAATGGAAGCTTGGCGCGTATTCAATTATATATTCGAACGCTTAAATAACGAGCCAACTTAAATGTGAGTTCTATAAAATATTGTTTTATCAGAATATTGTTTGGGCTGGTACCGACTTCAAAATTATGAAGATTGAGTAGAGAAATAGTTAAAATTCTAGCCGAATTTGAAGGGAATTATTTAGAAAACAAGACTCATTTCATTTTTTTTGTGCATTTTTACTTTGGAAGTCTGTTTAATATAAAATAACTTTTTTTGAATAGAAGAATAATAATCGTTTTGTTGAGAATTGAGGTGTTTCAAGAACAAAACTTATAAAATACTAGATAGTGCCCTCGACTTCATGCGCGTAAAAAGAAATCCCGCGAAACCTTACATTTTGCCGAGAAAAAAGTAGCCTATGTTCTTCCCCGTAGTCTGCTCTATATCTATGCCAAATTTAATCAAAATTAGTCCAGTAGTTTCCGAGTCTATTTAATGGAAACCAACACATCTTTCCTCTTTAAAATATTATTTATTTATTTATTAGTCTACCAACAGATCTGCATCTAATAAAGGCATATTACACGTAATACTACATACACATGACAAGTTAAGGTGCAGACCCAATTGAAGGCAGACTCAGCGTGCATTTTTAAATAGCGAAATGGTTATTTGGTCACGATGGTGACAATATCGCTTTACAGTGGATTGGGCATCTCCCCCCAAACGCGCGCGCTTAAACGGATCAAGCTTGTAAGCGGAAAAGTCAACATCGAACTCTTTATACAGCTTGTTATGTTCTCGACATATTCTTGGCAGCATACTGTGATGGCCTAAATTAGTTCTGAAACCAACAAAAAACAAACAAAAAACAAAAAACACATCCCGTTTCCTAGAGTTAGGCCTCGGGAGAGAAAACATCATTCTTGACAAAAGGTTATTAAATTTTTTATAAATTCTATATTAAAATTTTAAATAACTTAGTATATATATAGTAATGTCTACAGGAAAATCGAGATGCAGATGACGTAGAGACTATGAGTGCTATACGAGATTACTATGGAGCGGCAAGCTTTATGAATAAGTGAGTACTTAGTAAAAAAAAAAAAGAGAATTCGTCACTAATTTTTTTGTTGTAATACTGCTTTATTTAATATTTACGTATGATAAATTAAAAAAAAGTTTTAAGTACGTAAAAAAATTTTCCTATAATATTAAAATGCAAGCAGTTTGTCCATTGTGTGTAACCCAAGGTTGTTTTTGTTTCCAGTGACACGAGTTATTCCGAAGAAAGGTTGCAACAAGGAAATGCGAATCTTCAGGGTAAGTCATTTCATTGTATAATCGAGGTGTTTATGGTATGTTTATTTGGCATGTTGTAGGTACTTTACGCGAACACACTTTTTAAGGCTTATCCGTCTTGCGGTAATTAAAATAAAATATATAAAACTAAGTATTTATGTAGATTTTTTTACCTTTCCCGATAAATTTGATAAATTCCTATAATCTTCCTTTATTGACCTATATGCTACTTTATGTATATGCCACGTATTATAAGGAATATATTATATGCTTCAAATTTCACAGAAATGCAGCAGGCCGTAAGCGGCCCATTCTCCCGTCGTTTAGTAGTATGTTACATGGAATCATGGTCCGCGTACCGCCCGCCTCCGCTGGCGTTCACCGCTGGGCTGGTGCCGAAGTCCTGCACTCATCTCCACTACGCCTTCGCCACTCTACACCCTCACACGTACGCGGTCATACCCACGAATGAAGACTATGATGTTATCAAAGGTATGTACTAAACAGAGCTTATCTCTGTCCCGCAGATGACTTAAATAACATTAATGACCTTCATCAGTCATCACGTCATTGAACAACTTGACATGGCGAAATTGTCGTTACTGAAATGTTGCTAGTTAGCAAAAAAAAGATCCGGAGTACTGATACACCATAAAAAACCAATAAGCGATCGCAGGGAGCCTGCTATATGTGGAATATTGAAATTATATTGTATAAATCGTGTTATCTATCTATATAATCTATACATATAAAATCCTTTGTCCTGAATTACTGACTGACGGATCCACGCACAGCCAAAACCGCTGATCGTAGAGACGTGAAACTCGCAGGGCATGCTCTTTGTAATGTGTAGGCATCCGATAAGAAGTGATTTTCCGAAATTCGACTCCTAAGGGGGTTAAGAGGGGGGGAAAAAAGTTTGTATGGGGCAACGTGATTCCTTGGTCTAATCTACTTCATATTTTGCACAAACATTCTGTAATAGAATTATTTCAATATGTGTATCATAGTTTATTGAAATTCGTCCCCTAACGGGGTTAAAAAAGGGAAAGAAAGTCGTTTGGGAGCGATTTGCATTAAAGTTGATATCAATACTCCTTAGTGCTTTTGATTTAAAGCTCCTACTCACAAGCGATCAATCGATTTAGTCTTTACAATTTAAACATACACTGGATTCGTAGTTGCAAGTAAATCGGCTTAGATGAATGTTGAATATAGCCTGAGATCCGAGGCCCGCCTAACTAAACTTTTCATATGGAAGTAAATTCTTTTCGTAGTCTTGGCGCCCACCGCAGAAAATAGCGGGTATGAAATATGCATAGGTATATTCATCATACACACTTATACTACAAAATGAAATTTAATTTATCAGTAAGAGTGTAAGTGACAAGTGTAGTCAGGGCGGCGTGGGATCTCAGTCTATAAATTATCGTAACAACTAAAGCGTCCGTTGTTAACAATTTACCTTTACCTGTGAGTGTAACCCATTATTTTTATTTTGTTTTGATACGTCACATTATTGTCATCTGTTGAAAAATAAATCTGATTGGAATTCGAAATATAAATTTTATATTGTGTTCTTGGTCATTTGATGAAAAACTCATCTTATACCTTGATTTTCCTTGGAAAACTCCTAAATTACCTACCTACCAGCGATTGTCTACATAGGTATATAAAATAATCTCGTGTTAGTTACACTATTTATAACTCAAGAATGGCGGAACCGATTTGGCTGAAAATTTTCTTGGACCTTGAAGCTTAGAACCAGGAGACGGACAAAGGATACTTAAGTCGCCGCCGAGTCTGTCTGGCTGTATGCTCGCCATAATCTCAAAAACTATTAAAAGGATTTTCATGCCGTTTACTTTTACCGACAGAGTGGTTTCTTACGAAGGTTTAGGTCGATAATAATTTGCTAAGGTTTTATGGAAATTGTTTGATTTATGACGATAATTGTTGAAGGTGTCGGAAAAAATCAAGCCGTCTGGGAACTTTTATCGAAAATGCTGCCTAACCTAACCCGTTAGAGATAAATAACAAAACAATGTATGGTGGAATTGTTTCTATTTTATAGGTCTACATAAAAGTCCGCGATGACATAGATATGTCTATATTTGAAGGATAGGTTAATATACCCGTTCTAAGTTTAAAAAAAATATCAGAAATAATGTGGTAACTGTAGAAGCTATTTAGACGTATACAATATTACCTAAAACTTATCTAGGAGATATCTTAAAATTAAAAAGTACGTGTGAAAATTTATTATAAAGTATATATTTTTACTCTGTGCTATTACTATAATGCAGGCATATTTGCTAAAGAGTTTTTTGCTACGAACACTCTCCCACGCGGGCGAAGCTGCGGGCAAAATCTAGTTTAATATATAAAAGGCACAGCTGATTGACTCATGTATCAACGCACAGGCTAAACCCTCAAGGCTATAAATTTGAAATATTGCACACGTATTTTTCATATGACGTAGGCATACACTAAGGAAGGATTTTACAAAATTGAAAAAAAAAATGATAAAATTTTGTGTGAAACTTTTTATTCCTTGGACATATTTGCATGATATTTCGTATGCGTAAAAAATAATCAGTGATTTCTAAAACTCAGCTGATGGGTAAAAGATAAGTAAAATAGGGGATGAAAGTTTAAAACCTAATTTCACGCTGGCAAACCCGCGGGCAATTAATGCTAGTATATTATATCATAAGGTCATTGGCTAGACCCTTCATTACATGTTTCATGTCAAAATAATACCTACTCATATGCAGGGGGTTACCGAATCGCAACTGGTCTGAAACGCCGTATTCCCGGTCTTCGCGTCATTATCAGTGTTGGAGGAGACGGCACGGAGCGTCTCTTCAGCGAGATGATACAGGAGCCGTACAGACGAAACAGCTTCGTCGAGAGCGCTGTCAGCTTCTTGCAGGACAACGATTTCGACGGACTCGATCTGCATTGGGTTTACGCAGGTAATTAATCAGAATGTATAGTTCAATATCAAAAATTGAAACCCTAGTCCAATAAAGGATAGTAAAACGTTGTTTAATTTCAGGTGACAAAGATGAGAAAGAGAAGGAATTGTTGACAACATTTTTGTACGAGTTGAGAGAGAAGTTTTCTCCGTACGGATATCTATTGTCAACAGTTTTACCGCCATTCAGGTAAGTCTCAAGCGTTGCTCCTGCTACTAATGGGCCATATAGTACGTTATAAAATGTTATAATACGGTATGACTTACGGTGTTAGGTATCAGATCGAAGATGGATACGACCTGAGCGCAGTGAGCGGCGCGACGGACTACACAATCCTGCAGGCATGGGACATGACACACGCGCGACGCGACGAGCCCCCGCCGGCTGCCCTGCAGCACAGTGCGCTGTACCGCGACCCCGGCGCGCCGCCGCGCGAGCAGCGCTACGACAACATTGTAAGTACTTAAGGCCCCCACAGACGAGAGGGCGATTGTTTCAATTAGAACTGACGTCAGTCTGGCCTGAACGGATTCGATCTCGATCGAAAATCACATCCGCCCGAACTGACGTCAGTTCGGCCCTTAGATTAATAAAAAAAGTCTTCAAACAAACGCATCGTACAAAGTGAAGCAAGCAACAGATATATGTAGGTGAAAGCATTACATATCGACACGCACACAAACAAAACTTTAATTTTGTGTAGTGTCTACAGTTTTAAGGGACGATTTTCCCGGAAAATGTTGCTCCTAAAATTGGAATTATTGTATTCGTTTTCTTAATACCGTGAGATGTAAAAATATAACATATAAAATACATTATATTTCATTTTAAACCATCTAAACATGATTTGTGAACATTATTTATATTAAACTGGTATAAAGGAATATATTAAGGATTATATTAATACGGGCAATACTTTAAATTGATAGTTAAAAAGTCAGAAAATATTAAAAAACTTTGTCATAGTCATGAAAATTTTGAAATAAATTTCTTATTACTAGTAACACTTTCACAATTCACATTAGGGCAGCAAGATGTCGACATAATATGATTTTATTTTAAAATGTTATAAGTATTTGCATTTTTCGTAAAATTTTGTCCGAAGCATTTTTATTATTTTCCGATGCATTGTAACACCCAATAACGACATAAACCGTCAAATTTATGCACAGTCGGAGATGTAAGCACTAGCGCTTGACCATTAAAACTGACGGGTCGTTCACTTTTCATGCGCTTACCCGATTTCTAGGCGTTTTAATCTAAGGTTCGGCCTGAACGGATTCGAGCACATACACGGAGAAACGCATGGTTTGCCGCAAGCTTCGGTCGTATTTTAAGGTTCCTCAATACTTAAGGAACCCTTAGACAGTGTAGCTTCTGCTGTAACTTTATGACAATAACTTTTGAAGTAATTCAAAGAAAACCTATTGCGCGTTGATAGTTACGGAACCCTCCTTAGACATGTCGTGACATGCTCTTGGTTAGGTTAGGCTATTATTTTATTTTTTAATTATATTTTGCTGCAATTTTAATTACTATCTGTAATCGCTATCGACGAAACCGAATTATTGTGTCATACATTTTTCCATTAATATGTTATAGAAATCATTTCTCTTTGTTTTATAGTAATAGTCTTTACATTTTATCAGCCATAGTGGCTCTAAAGTTTTTAATACTTCAATGAACTCTAATAAATATTCTTTAGACCACGTTGCCATTTTTAGATTTCCGTACCCAAAGGGTAAAAACGAGACTTTGCTGTCCATCCGTCTGTCACCAGGCTGTATCTTAACCTTCTTATACCGTGATAGCTCGACAGTTGAAATTTTCACAAATAAATAATGATGTAGGTATTTCTATTGCCGTTTTATTTTATTCTGTTTTTAGTAATAAATACTAAAAACAGAATAAAATAAAAATTTGAGGCTCTTATACAACAAACGTGATTTTTTCCGTTTTGTACGGAACCCGACTCGCACTTGACCGGTTCTATTTTACACTCGAATTTTATTACCGTTCAGTCCAATTTTATTATCGTGCAGTCTATCCGTTCAGGTCAGAATTAATGTTGCCAACTTAGTTGTTTTACAAAGTTTTTCTACCATAATTTAGTACTTTATTGGATCTTTAGTAGGAATTTAGTTGTTAGTAGTAGTTTTGTAGAAAATAGCCAGACAGTAATCATAATATGCAAAATGGCCTGCTTCTATGTACTATTTTGACACCTTATCATAATAGCACATAGTAGCACGCGTCCGTAAGTCGCTTAAAATTACCGATTTAATTTATATATACGTAATATTTCCGGTAAAATTATCGTATTTTCAATATATTAAAACTAAAAATGCAGTGGTTTTTTGTGTTTTTTTAGGGATTCCCAAGTTTAGAAGCTTTTTTTATAGTTTTCGGTACTCTTTTAGTAGTTTTTAGTAGAAAACGACGCGAGTTTAGTGGTTTCGCAAAAACAGAGTTGGAACGAATCGCTTCAGTTCATCCGGCCGACTGAAGCGATCTCGAATACAGACGATACGATTTTGCATCCGTTCAGACCGAACTGAAGGAAAACCGGACCGTGTATGGGGCCCCTTACAGGTGGTGGCGCTCTCAAGTGTAGATATCTTTGGTCCGTGGTCTGACCGGTCAGATGATTTCAATACAATGGGGTGTCGCGAGGCTCTCGAGATAGACATGTTCCATCACACTCGCGCAAACAACATTCACCATTCACCATTGGTGCCTGTACAGAACTATACCTACTTTTTTGCAGCTGTGTTGCTCTGGACGTATATTTTTACACCTAAGCCTGACTGACTGAAGAAATGACTGATGTTAAGGAGTGATCCTTATGTAGGCTAGTACTATTTAAACTTATTCTGTGGTACTACAATAAGTACCTACTGTTAACTGAGACCGCAGTTCTGAAACCTGCAGGCATGGGACACGCGGGAAACGATGAACTTTCAGATTGTGGTTCTATCATCGTTCCTTAAATATTGAATTTATTCTTCGACGCAATTTATCATAGCTGGTTGTGATACTATAGACCACATTATTCAAATGTGATTCCTTTTCCATAGGAATTTATGGTGAAATACATTTTGCGACATGGCATGGCAGCTGAGAAGTTGGTGCTCGGTATTCCGATGTTCGGGAGAACTTACACGCTCGCTGGGTCAATAGCGCCTAACCCCGGCGCTGCTACTTCTTCATGGGGCGAAGAAGGGCCTTACACACAAATGAAGGGACTGCTATCTTACTTTGAGGTAATTTATACGATCACGTGAAATAAAATAACAAAACAACATTGACAAATTGTTTTATTATTTCGTTAATTTTTTTATTAGGTTTGCATGGCCGAGCGCGAGGGAAAAGGCTCAAGTGCTGTGGACGAAGCCGGCAACGCTTACGCAGTATTTGAAAATCAATGGGTCACCTACGACACACCAAGTACAGTCTTAGAAAAGGTAAAAAATACTGGCAGCTGTAATTGTTTTCTAAAAACATTATTCGAAATTTATATTTCGAATTTTTAGCAACAATTCGACAAGAACTAAAAATGTTTTCAATTAATTTTTATACACCAGGAATCAATTTTAATAAGGTAATTATATAAATAGATTATACTAGCTTTTTATATAAATTATTTAAAAAAGCTTTTAAGCTATTATATAAAATTTTTGATAATTTATTATAAATTAATAAATAATCAAAATTAATAAGGTATGACATAAAGGTTGTATTGATAATTATTATCAATACAACCTTTATGGCATACCTTAATTTTAGGTATTACTTTATTGTGAAATAATAACTAAGTATAACAATAAATAATAACTATAAATAATTTTAAAAGTGTAGAACTATCTTTTGTATGTTAGTATAATATTAAGTATGAATTGCATAGTTAGTCTATATTATTATAATATATTTCTAAACAGATGAAATTCCTAAGAACCTACGGCTTGGCCGGCGCCGCTGCTTGGGCAATCGACATGGACGATTTCCGCGGCCTGTGCGGGAAACCTTTCCCACTACTCAGCGCTATTTCAACAAGTCTTAATGGTAATATTAAACGGAAGAAACTTTGAAATTCGATATTTTCTTTAAATATTAAGTATATTTAACCATTCATGTAATTTAGCTATAAATACCTCGACCGTAAAGTTACTGTTAAATAAACTCTTTTGCGCACACTTTTAACTTAAAATTTTCTATAACATATCAGGAGAACAGACGCTCTCCGACCAGTCTTCCTTGAAGATCGGTTCCTGCGAGCCGGACTCGCCGTACCTGGCGTCGGACGAGGACTCCTGCGCGCACTTCCAGTTCTGTACCGCCGGCGTCAACTACCGCATGGTGTGCGAGGACGAGCGACTCTATGACCCATCTACTGGATTCTGCGGGTGAGAAAATATGCAAATAGCTTATTCCCATTACTATAATAAGGTACTTACATATAATACCTAAGTCCAAGCTATAAGTACCTAATCCTATACTATCCTACTACTATTATAAATGTGAAAGTTTGTGAGGACGGATTTATGGATGGGTGGATGTTTGTTATCCTTTCACCCAAAAACTGCTGAACAGATTTTGATGAATTTTGGTATCATAGTAGGCTCTGAATTAAAACATAGGCTACTTTTTTTCCCCAAACAGTGCAATTTTCCCGTGGGATACTTTATTAACGCGAGCGGAGGCGCTGTTATAAGCTAGTATAAAATATTTGTATTTGAAATACTATTCCAATCTGTTGAGGCGTCAAAGTGAACTATGAATAATAATCATAGTCATACTTACTCGTACAACTTTCCTTATAAAGCTTACCAACCGAATTTTGCAATTAAACACGTAATTACTTAACGTTCAGAGTCGCATTGGAAAAATTATGTGTTTTCAAGAATCTAAATAGTTAATTTTTACTCGCCAGACATCAAGATGTATCCAAGTGTGTTCCCGGACAAAGTTTAAGGATAAGCGTAGAAGATGCTGCCCGATTCCTCTCACAAGCCTATGAAAACGATTACGAAGTGAGTAAAGCTTTATAAAAAATTACATTAAGGTTCGAAGCAATTGACACAAATTTGTCTCTTATTACATTAGGTGGTGGTTTTTTCTGTTGATTTTACGAAATAAGCTTCTTAAGTTTCATTTGGAAAAAAAAAATCTTTTTCATTCATTTTAGATGACCTCGGGAACCCAAAAGGACATGCGGGATCCAGAAACACTCATCAGTGCATATTCGTATGAAGATCGTAGAGGTACGTATTAGCTATAGTGAATGTCTTATAGTTATACAATTCAGTTTAATACTCAGTTAAGTAACTATATTAATATGACCAGTTTTATATCCGGATCTGGCCGTGGAAAATTCATTCAATCACAGAGTATTTATTATGTTATTGTAATAATTTGAAGATAACTATATTATGTATAATAAAATAATTTAAATATATTTCCTCTTGCTAATAAAAACATTTACACAACGGATAACATAAACAACGTTGCTTTCTTTTTCTATCATGTGACCTTCCAACTTATCAGGCAAAGATAGCAACGTTGTTTAAGTTATCCGTTGTGTAAATAGTTTTATTAGTAAGGGGGCTTATGTATAGTATAAAAGTATTAATGTGTACAATAAAGAAATTTTTATTTTATTTAAATATACTACCTGTTGGGAAGCGTTTATTATTATTAGTAAAATTGGTCTTCGATATGTTGTTAATAGATGGCGCTGAGCGTTAGTTGTGTCGCGCTGTAGTTTTTGCTATTTTTAACACTGTTGCTTTTCACGCCGAAGAAGTCTTTCAAAAATCATCAACTTTCAACAGGCAAAGACAACGACAAGCGCGTGGTGTGCTACATGACTAACTGGGCGTTCTACCGGCGCGGCGAAGGCAAGTTCGTGCCGGAGCAGATCGACACGCGTCTGTGTACGCACGTCGTGTACGCGTACGCCACGCTCTCGCCCGACGAACTGGTGGCTAAGGAGTTCGATCCCTGGGCAGATATTACTCACAGTAAGTTCATACTTCGTGACTTATTTATATAGTATTAACCAGGTGATGTAGCAAATACTACTCCCTCGAACTTTTAGGTCTCACAATCGAACAAGATGCCGCTCGGTCAGTATAAGATCAAAATCGCTTAACAGCACCGGTGTATCGAGTGCACGACACATACTCTGTGTAAATACGGACTTTAACGTCGGCAATCGATGCGATCATTTCCTTTGTGTTTAAATATTTTGAGGCGTCCTAGTGCAAAGGAAAATATTTATAACCTGGATTATTTATAACCAGCAGGAACTTTGCTGATAGTGAGTGCCTGTATTGTTTTTTTTCTGCATACTTCAACGTGCATTATTTATGGCAGTAAACTGTATTTACCTTAATCGATAAAAAGTAACTCAGGCGCTACTTCACTAGGTGTTTCGGTAAGATGTCATTATCGCCATTCCAAATAGATATTCTACTGGATACAAGATCTATTTGGAATGTAATCGTAATACTCGGTTTTTACGCCTAACACGATTTCTTATTACTAGATCTATACGAGCGAGTGACTTCCCTCAAAGACGTCAAAGTGTTACTTGGTCTGGGCGGCTGGACTGACTCCGCTGGAGACAAGTATTCTCGCCTGGTATCGTCTCCGCAAGCTCGAACTAAATTCGCCGAGAAACTAGTGACGTTCCTCAAGATGCACAACTTCAAGGGTCTGCACTTGGACTGGAACTATCCAGTGTGCTGGCAGAGCAACTGCAAGAAGGGAGCACAATCGGATAAAGTTAACTTCGCACTGTTTGTTAAGGTAATTAAGCAAAAGTTTTTCTTAAAATAGTGTCATATAATTTGTATTTGACGCATTGCTGGATACAACTCTGGAGCTGGGGCATTCATTTTTTTTCTGCTAATATCTACTTTTATTTATCTCAACTCACCTATTTACAACATTTTAAAAAATCCCTATTTTTCGAAACATCATATTTTTGTTTTAACCTAAAATATTTGATGCAGGAAGTAGCAAAGACCCTCCACGTAGCCGACATGGAACTCGGAGTGGCTCTATCTGGGTACAAAGAGGTTATTGATTCCGCCTACGACCTGCCGGCCATTTCCGAAGCGGCCGACTTCATGTCGGCCATGACGTACGACTATCACGGCGGCTGGGAGCGCAGCACGGCCCACCACACACCCCTCCTGCCGCTGAAGAAAGACCCGCTGCCTTACTATTCTATTGTAAGTTTGGATTTAACAATGTGTATACGTTTTGCAAGATGTATTTTTAAGATACCATATAATTTGAGAATGAAAAAAAAAAATTCAGGCGGACTCTTGTGTAAAAAAAATATATGTGTATAAATAAAAAAAGATATACGCGTGGACTTGAGAACCTCCTCCGTTTTTTCGTCAGTTATAAACAGCCTTTTGATCTAGAAAATCGTAATTCGTAGCAGCGTAGCCCTCTCGTAACCATAGTTTGGTTACAATTTTTATTAAAATTTTTTTGTTTATTTATTTATATTTCAAATGATAGCTGTCCTTGCATTACGAAAATTATAATTTACTAGGTAACTCCGGCGGAACTATTTCACCTAGTACATAGTATACATATATGTTATGTTACTTGCTCATGTAACTACAATCGAATATGAAACAATTACAATTTCATTAATTTGAACAGGAATATGCGGTTAAAAACCTTATAAACGGCGGTGTGGAGCCGAAGAAGTTGCTGCTCGGTCTGGCGTTCTACGGCCAGTCGTACCGTCTGGGCGACACGGAGGGCCCGGCCGGGCCCGGCTCCCTCGCGGTGGGCCCGGGCGAGCCCGGCGAGTTCACCAAGCAACCCGGCATGCTGTCCTACTATGAGATATGTTATAGAGGTAAATAATTAATTGTAAGAGGATAAGACTACATGTTACATATTTAGTTTAATTTATATACTCGGAAATATTGAAGTATTACTACTGAATAAACGTAAAAAATATAATATTTGATGTATAGTTTAGTAATTAGAATTAGAAAATTTTGCAAGTAATTTTGTAAACAAATCAATGTACCTATGAAATATTGATTTTTAGTATACTGTTTCATCTGAAAAGTTGCTCATATTTAAGAGTTCATTTCATTAATGCAATAAAAAAACTGTCTCTAGCCTATTGTACTAAATTACTGCTAACATTTGTTTAATCGTTGATCCTTTTACAGTTAAAAATCTGAGGTGGAAGACTGGAAGGCAGGAAAACGCTGGGCCGTACTCCTACTCGGACAACCAGTGGGTCGGATACGATGATCAAAAGTCAATTACTGAAAAAGTAAGTTAAACTCAATTAGTAGCGTTATGTAAATTAAATATTATTGAAAGACTAACGGTCGAATACAGAAACGATAATCAAAATTAAAAGCTACACGAAATGACAAGGACAGCATGTGACTTGAACATCATTTAATTTAATTATCATTTCAGTATTTGGCGGTTAGCAGTAGAAAAGTAGTAATGTAAGATAACGTTAAAATAATATAATAAATGTTATATAAATCGTATTTATTTAATAGAACCTTATTATATATTACCAAACTAATGAATGTAAATAATATTTTTTTCATATCCAGGTGGAATGGGCAGTGCTAAAGGGTCTGGGCGGTGTGACGGCGTGGGCCATAGACCTGGACGACTTCAGCAACCGCTGCTGCAACGAGCCGTCGCCGCTGCTGCGCGCCGCAGGCCGGGCGCTGGGCCGCGCTGTGCCGCACCCGCCCGCCGCCGCTTGCGAGCGTCCGCCCGAGCCCGTCACGCCTCTCCCGCCGCCCACCTCACCCGCAGAGTCCGATGGTAAAATCCTTGATATTCGAGTTTGGGCAAAACAAAATCGGATTTTACAAATTAATTACACGTGAATGCAGTACATAAAAAAACATTACTTTGGTAGAGCCATGCTTCGACATGGTTTAAATAAGACAAAGCAAAGGGTGGAGGAAATCGCAAGTATTTTCGTAAATAAGTAAAACGTTGTTTAGTCCCTAATTATTTCTAATTATTAATAGTCCGGTCGCTGTTTAATCAACATAATATCTTCATAGGCTCACCCGGAGGTGGAGACCACCACCACGAACACCACACCTCAACGACCTGGCCCAGCTGGAACCCGGGCAGCTCTACCCAGAGCACAACCCAGACGTGGTGGCCGCAGACGACGTCACCTCTCACAACCACAACAACAACACGGGGGCCAACCTCAACAACAACACCGCGACCGACCTCAACAACCACACGAACAACTACAACACGCGCGACCACCACTACGAGGACAACTACGACGAAACGACAAACTACCACCACTTCTACCACAGAATCGTCACCAATCGATACGGGTGAGTACATGAGTAAATAATAGTTTTAAGACATTTCAATTATTGAAGAATAATGTATACGTAGTCAATAATTCAAAATTTCTAAACCATTTTAAGATTGAGTTTACCTATCTAGTGTCTAATACTTTTAGATATACTACTTAGAGATTGACATTTTAATATATTGTATCTCAGAATTGGAAGGTGCGTCATGCCAAGCGGGCGAGTACCACGCGGCGCCGGGCGACTGCGAGGGTTACCTGCAGTGCGTGAGCGGCAGCTGGATCAAGCACCGCTGCGCTCCCGGCCTGCACTGGTCCGAGAAGGCCCAGCGCTGCGACTGGCCCAGCTTCGCTATGTGCAAAGGTAACGAGATATTTCTAGAAGAATCTCAGAAAAAAAATTTACATAAGCCTAGTATATTTAAGTATTACTTTCCAGATGCAGTTCATGTGTTTCACGTACTCGCCTTCAATTTGCTTTTATGATCAAATCATACGATAAATCGCATTTAACATTTAAGTTACCTTTTACCTTCAAGAGGCTTTTCGGTTTAAGATTTTGTTTTTAGTACATACATAAAGTTTTAACATTAAACCGGATATTTCAATTATTGCATTCATTTTCAGCGCCTGCTACCACACAACGACCAACAACCACAACAACGTTAGCTCCCATAACTTCCCGCCCACCACAGCGACCTACGACCACAACAACAACTCCGTCACTCCCAGTTATGAACGATGAAAGTAAGCTATGGCAAATCAGCCACCAAATTTTTATCAAATATAAAATAAAATGGTTTTTTTCTGTCTCCTATCTTTGCACTTCTTGCTTCTCGCTCGTCCCATTTTGCATAGAGTCACTCTTAGTACATCTGTACCAACAAATTATTTCGAATCGGTTTATAAATAGACTAGTGACCCGCCCCGGCTCCGTACGGGTGCAATTACATATAATATTATAAACCTTATTCTTCAATCACTCCATCTATTGCTGAAAACTGCATTAAAATCCGTTGAGTTGTTAAATAGGTCTAAGCGTAGCGGAAGAATCGGAAGCGCCTTCATTTTATACTAAGAAAAGTAGACCTCGCAATTACATTATTTCTTATTCCCCAGTGGAGATATCAGAAGGCAGCGCATGCACGGGCGAGTCGTACGAGGCGGTGGCGGGCAACTGCGGCGCGTACTACCGCTGCGAGAGAGGCGTGTATCGCAAGCACCGCTGCGCGCCCGGCCTGCACTGGAGCGTGGCCTACAAGCACTGCGACTGGCCCAAATACGCCAACTGCCAAAGTAAGACATTAACACTCCAAACTAATCGCTAATTACGATGACGAAGTTAGAAATCAAATTTTATTAATATCAAATAGTATTGACTTATAACGCGCTATTTCACTCAGCGAACGTAATGTCAATCCCATATATTTTCAATTTCGATGATCGTCATTGTAATTAACGGTGGCATGTTGGCTAAGCCCTCAATTTATTAGCAGGAAATGGTGAAGTGCAACAAATATTTTATTTACTGCATTCAAATCATGTAAGATCATGTATTTACTGCATTCAAATATCTAAGTAAGACGTTCCGATGCGTTTCTTTTTAATATTTAAATAATGTCTTAAGAGTCAAGGCTCATATTTTAATTAAAGTAATGTTATATAATGTGATTATTTTTTATCATTTTATATTATCAGCGTCAACTGCCGCAACTACAACGAGTCAACCAACAACCACAACTACTACGACAACGACCACGACGACAACAACAACACCGAAACCTACGCAACCACCGAGACCAACTACTGGTAGACCATATTTTTATGTAAAAAATGTAATGTGTCGATATTTGCCCAATATACAAGGTTAATTTGATATCACCTACAGAACCCTATCACCCGAAATTAAATCGCGTTTCAACACACATTTAACTTAGAGCTGAAACACTTAGGGTGCTTTCTGTGTCACTATTTGCTAACGAGCGTTTTAAGATAAAAGAAAAGCGTGTGTATATTTTCTATAGATATATTTTATAGATCAAGAACTCTTGATTCTCAGAACGCGCGTTAGAAAAGTGTTCGTTAGAAAGCACCCAGTGTGTACCAGCTCACAGTCTAAATCACACTAAAATTGTACAGTCAAGCCTAGCGCTCCTCGCGAAGGCAGTCCGTGCGGCCCCCGCGACTCGCACGCGCCCGCAACCACGTGCGACTCGTACATGCAGTGCGTGGGCGGCGCGTGGCGGAAACAGCGCTGCCCCGCCGGCCTGCACTGGGACAGGCGGACCAACCGCTGCGACTGGATGGAGTTCGCCATGTGTGAAAGTAAGCACCTCTTTAGACTAAGAACTCACGAAACCGTTTTCACCCGCGCTCGCCGCCGCTGCGGGCCCGCAGCTTCTGTATAATGCAGATATGTATGTAAAAAATTAAAGCATATTATCTCACGACGCATTTTACGCCCGCGGTGTGCGCGGTTGTTCGCGAGTCCCGCTGCACCGGCGGGCAACTTGTAGAATCGCGCGGGCCGCGGCCACCCGCAGCCTCGGCGGGTTGCGCCCGCGCGCTCTGCGTTCGGTTAGCGGGCGAAATTCAGAAATTCTATTGTAAATGTTTGCCTTTTGCAACCGTGCGTCCTGCGATCTTCGCCCGCCACGTTTGCGGGCGATAATCTCCGCCGCGACGGCTGCGTAACCGCGCAAATAACTCGTGAGTTATAGAAATAAAACTGCAGGTCCCCGACCGCGGCGGGCACTGAAAAAAACGGCTTCATGAGTTCATAGCCTTCTAGCTACAAAAAATTACTTTACAGCCGAATTCTAAAACCTTTAAGTGCAGGGCTGCATAAATCACGGGCTCTCACTGTATCTGCTTGACAAAATGACAAGGACAGCATGTAATCTGAGAGTCTCTTACTTTAAGAGCGTTCGGGAATTTCGATGTCAGAATGTGGCCAGACGATCAGTTTGTAGAGAAGGTTCGCAGAGAGTCTGTTGAAACCGATGACCTGCAGTGGTCGTTTTGTGGCTGAGACGACGATGACCACAATTGATTAGTAGATTTAATTTGTGATAGGTCAAAAAGCCAGCCGTACATGTATCTACCATGCCCGAAGTTTCCCTATATAAGTTGATCTGATTTAATATCATAGCTACTTGATAAAGCTGATACTTTTTATGTAAGTAGTTCCGTAAATGTAAATAAAAAAATTATTGTTACAGTAAGGAACAAGCCATTGGCTACAACAACAACAACAACAAGACGTCCGTACAAGACGACGACAAGGAGAACAACAACTCGAACAACCACTACCACTGAAGCTCCTACTACTACATCAACTACCACCACTACTACAACTACTACAAGAAGACCCGCTCAATATCAAAGGCCAACGGTAAGACATTTTATTCGTCACAACCAAACCCTGAGATAATATAACTTTCGATTTATACGTATTTTTTGCGTGATTCGTATAAGCTCCTGATTATTATACTAAGTCCATAAGTCATTAAATTCTGCTTTTAACTACAACGTTTAACTCATTTGAATATAACACACCTTTTGCTATTAAGCGTTGCGTGACCGGTACGTACCACCCGCACCCGCGCTGCGAGAAGTTCTACGTGTGCGTGAACAGCGCGCTGGTGATGCAGAGCTGCCCGCCCGGCCTCGTGTGGAGCCGCGAGCGCGTGCAGTGCGACTTCCCCACCGCCGCCAACCGCGCCAGCTGCGGCAACCGCCACGGCACGCAACACTCCTCGCTCGTGCAGCCCAACGACGAAATTCCTGGCAAGTCTTTTACCATGCTTTGATACTAATGCATAATGGACCGACTCTATATCTAAATAGAAATATCCTGGTAAGTGTTCTTGCCATGTAAATCTTCTTACCATGCTTTGATACTAATGGACCAACTCTACCAGAAATACCATGACCTTACCAGGCGTAAAATAACGGTTGCATTTTGATTCGCCTAGTAAGGAATCCGAAATTCCAAGGGAGAGGCAATCAGTGATCAGTAACGCTCACGTTAATTATCTGGTGTATGGACGTCCACAGGCGACGGTAATCGCTTACCACCAGGCGACCCAATAGCTAGTGTACCCCATATATTAAAAAAAGATAAAAATTTCTCTCCGGCGGGGAATCGAACCCCGGTCTTCCGCGTGACAGGCGGGGATACTGACCACTATACTACCGAAGATGATGTCAAAAGTTATCAAAATACAGTATTTATTTTTACCTACGCGAATTGATACACTCTACCGTGGTAGAGTCACATACCTACCAAATATAACTTTATATTATTTATCATAATATTTGTAACGTCTAAATTGTACAGAAGCGCAGTTCTATACGTAACTTAACTTATAATTTTTAATATTTGATTGACTCCAGTTTGTATGATTTTTTTTTTTTTTTTGATAAACCTTAAAGTAGATATTATCTTCGGTTCATTATCTTTTTTATTACAGCTGTAGTTTGTAACAATGGCGAATACGCTAAAAATCCAGCTGACTGCAGTCGCTACTTGCACTGCTTGTTTGGGAAGTTCGAAGAATTTGCTTGCAGCGTCGGCCTTCATTGGAATCAAGTAAGCCTTTCTTTTTGTATGGACTCCCTTTTGTTTTTTTTTTTTCAAAAATCTTATATAATATTATAAAATACTCTTTTCAAAGTGTTTGTAAATCCTCCGAAACTGATTTTTATGAAATTTTGCAGGTGTGTTTATTAGGTATGAGAATAGGTTGCAAACTTTATTTTTATACCCCTAAGTGTTGGGTGGCCCGTCCTAAACAATTTTTTTTTTTTTTTTTAACATTATGATTTGGCATTAATAAATACATATTATTACTCTCAATTTTTACCCTTCTAATACCAACTACCATTTTAAATAGCAATATTAGTAGTGTCAAAAATAATTTTAATACTCAGTGGTCGATAACTCTTTCTCATACCATAGGTTGAAGGTAGTATGTTAGGTTGTGGTAGTAGGTGTAGTTAGTCGGTGTTAGTGTAGGTAATAGGTTTAGGTGTATGTAGGTATGTGGTAGTTTTTTTATTTATTCCATTTTCACAGTAAAGACAGTATAACGTCTGTCGGGTCAGCAAGTAAACTTATGAAGTTTCACTAGATTAGATGCAAGTTTGAGAATATCATTAATCAATAGTACCTACTGATTACAAGCAAGATATTTTTATAGGAGAAACAAATCTGTGACTGGCCGAGTAGCGCAAACTGTAAAGCCGGACCCACGACCACGACCACAACTGAGGCGACTATATACGACCACGTAGACTTGGATGACGAAATGCCTCAGCCGGAAATGTCCAAGCCTGCTATTGAGTTTTTTGACGTGGATACAAGACCAGACTTATTGAATTGTAAGTATTTTTAGTAACGAATTTAATATTCAAGTCTCAATAAGTTTACTCAACAGATTGTTTTTTCAGCGCGATACAAAGTAGTGTGCTACTACACCAACTGGGCCTGGTACAGACCCGGTTTTGGCAAGTACAGTCCAGAGGACATTGACCCCACACTCTGTACTCACATCGTTTACGGATTTGCTGTTTTAGGACGAGACGGCCTCATTGAGGCTTACGATTCTTACGCCGACTTGGAAAATCGTAAGTCCTGATGTTTTTGAACTCTATGTACCTCTTTCATTTCCTCTTCCTCTAATTTCCTTACTTAACTATATAGTTAGAGAATATCTTTTTCGCTTTATTATTCCGTTACAGGTTTCTATGAGCGTGTTGCGGATTATAAGAAATATGGTATCAAGGTATCTCTGGCCATTGGTGGTTGGAAGGATTCAGTAGGGGACAAGTACTCAGTTCTAGTAAACAGCCCTCAAGCTAGAGCGAAGTTCGTACGTCACGTCGTGCAATTCATTGAGAGATACGGATTCGATGGACTGGATTTGGACTGGGAATATCCTAAGTGCTGGCAGGTTGGTGAAATTCGACTTTAATCAATATGATCCGAATTATGAATCTATAGGTATTAGTAACTAATATGCTTATTGATTTAAATGCAATACTTTATTTACTTTCAGGTGGACTGTTCAAAGGGCCCTGACTCTGATAAGGAAGGCTTCGCAGACTTGGTTCGGGAGCTATCCGCTGCGTTCAGACGTAAAGGCCTTCTTCTATCAGCAGCCGTATCTCCGAGCAAGCAGGTCATAGACGCCGGCTATGAAGTGCCTACACTGGCACGATACTTAGACTGGATTGCTGTGATGACTTATGACTACCACGGACAATGGGATAGGAAGACAGGCCACGTCGCGCCACTTTACTATCATCCTGATGATGACGTCACTTACTTTAATGCCGTAAGTGTTTATTGGTACTGCTTAAAATAGCCATTTGCATATTGTTGAGATTTTACTACCATTATGGTATGTTAAATCGTACAGTATACTTAAAGTTAAATTGAACTTCTTGAAAAATATCAACCCTAAACGAATACGGTTTGTTCTAGAATTACACAATTCACTACTGGATGGAGAAGGGAGCTCCACCATCAAAACTGGTGATGGGTCTACCTCTCTACGGACAAAGCTTCAGCACCGTTAAGCCTCAAGCCGGTCTCAACGCGCCTGCCACCGCCGCCGGAGTCCAGGGCGAGTACACTCGAGCCAGTGGCTTCCTCGCCTATCATGAGGTAAGAGTGTAAGTTTAAGTTTAAAAAAAAAAGTATCCAAATATCTAATATTATAATGTGGAATCAAGCGTAGCATGCAGTAGTCAATTTGTAAGAACAAAATATTATAGTAATATATTCGTAACTTTTTCAATTATTAACAACAACTAATTGATTTTTTCAAGATTTGTGAACGTATCCGCAACCGTAAATGGGTCGTTGTGCAAGACAAATATGAACGCATGGGTCCCTATGCTTATAAGGGCGACCAGTGGGTCTCCTTTGACGATACAGAATCCATCAAGAAAAAAGTCAATTACATCAAATCCCTCAAGTTAGGTGGAGGCATGGTCTGGGCTCTCGATCTCGATGATTTTAACAACAGGTAAGATTATTTGCTTACAATCCTGTTGTTGAAACTTTAGCTAATCAAAACTTAATACATAAGTTATTTATCAAATTTTATAATTTTAGATGCAAACAAGGAAGATATCCCCTGATGAATGCTATCAAGGATACATTCTTAGAAGGCAATATGGACGTCGACGATAACGTTATTCCATCATACCCTGTTGAGCCACCACATAACGTCGATGACTCTGACACACAAGACATAGAAGTGCGACCTCCTACTACCTCTACTTTGAGGCCCACCTTAGCCCCAATAACTACTCAAGCAACCACAGAAGTAAGCTTCGACGAACCAACTGGACACAAAATTGTTTGCTACTACACGAACTGGGCATGGTACAGGTAAGAATAACAATTGTGATATTGCTTCTAACGCGTTAATCAACAAATGTCTAATCCATTTTGAGTTTCTAAATTCAAAGCATTTTTCGTCATTGACCTAATCTTTAATTTTAATAATACCTAGCTGAAATCTTTAGTTTTCAAGAGATTTTAATAGAATTATCATATTACAGACCTGACACTGGAAAATACACGCCTAACGATATAGAGCCAGAGCTATGTTCCCACATAGTATACTCCTTCGCAGTCCTGGATACGATGCGGCTAATCATCAAACCACACGACAACTGGTTGGATGTTGAAAATAGTACGTATGCCACTTACTTATTTGCTAGCTAGCATTGTTGTAAACATTTCAATAACTTACTTAAATCTTCCAGAGTTTTACGAGAAGGTAGTAGCATTGAAGAGCAAAGGAGTCAAAGTAGTCCTTGGTTTGGGTGGATGGAACGACTCGGCTGGAGACAAATACTCACGACTTGTGAACAATCCGTCGGCACGAAGGAAATTCATCTTCCATGTTTTGGACTTCTTGGAACAATATGGATTTGACGGCTTAGATCTTGACTGGGAGTACCCTAAGTGCTGGCAGGTTTGTATTTTATCTTTTTTACATCATATTCTATAAGTTTATTGTGTTAAAAAGCTTCTATGTAAGTATCATTCTTATGTCATTTTTTTGTTATTTAGGTCAATTGTGAAAAGGGACCAAATTCTGATAAGGAAGGCTTTGCTGCTCTAGTTAAAGAATTGTCTAGAACTTTCAAAAATGAAGGACTTCTTCTGTCTGCAGCAGTTTCAGCAAGCAAACGCGTCATTGATCTGGGTAAATATGTGGGCTTTCTTAACATGGCGCATTGAAATATAGAATAAAATTCTATTATATGCAGTATGAAAGTTGAAACTTATTTTTTATTCTTCCATTTTTAGCCTACGACGTTCCCGTGCTAGGTAAGAATTTAGACTGGATCTCACTAATGGCTTATGACTACCACGGTCAGTGGGACGAGAAGACCGGCCATGTTGCACCCATGTACGCACATGACATGGATGACGATGAAACTTTGAACGCAGTAAGTTACAATCCTAAGTCAGTGCTATGGGATGAACTAAAAACATGTAAAGTGTTTCTAACAAGTAGGAAATACTCGTTAGCTTACAAAGAAAATGATACGTACTGCAATCCTTTTTTGTCTTAATCATACGTTGTATCTACATGTATGTAGAAGATACCTTCTACATACTCACATTATTTTGTCTTAAAAAAGAGAACTAAAAAGGTCATTAAGTCATCATCAACCAAGGAGGTTTATCAAATGCTAATAACTACGTCTATTTTCAGAACTTTACGGTTAACTACTGGATTCAAAAGGGAGCACCGAAACAGAAAATCATTTTGGGCATACCATTCTATGGACAGTCGTTCTCCCTTAGTGAGAATGCAGACAACGGTCTGGGCGCACCGTCCTACGCCGGCGGAGAGGGTGGAGATGAGACCAGAGCACGAGGCTTCCTTTCATTCTATGAGGTCAGAAACAAAATAACATCGATAATAATTGAATATATTTCTAGTGGAATTTTGTTCCTATAGACCTCTGAAGTGACCTCACCAAGAAAAAAAAAGAACTTAATTTAGATGCGACAACTAACATAATTCACGCTTTCAGATTTGCGACCGTGTAAGAACGCAAGGGTGGAAGGTGTACCGTGACCCTGGTGGTAGGATCGGACCATACGCAACCCTGGGTGACCAGTGGGTATCCTTCGACGACGACTACATGGTGCGTCACAAGGCGGAGTATGTCCGCGCCATGGGTCTCGCAGGTAGTATGGTGTGGGCGTTGGACCTAGACGACTTCAGAGGATCCCACTGCGGTTGCGGATCGTCGCCGCTGCTGCGAACCGTCAACTACGTGCTGCGACAGGCGGACGCCCCGCCGCCGTGTATTCTTGAAGAAAGTAAGATTCTTCTCACACCCTTTGTATTCATCTTATCAAAGGACTTGAAAGAAATGTTGTTTTTCCGATTTGTTTAGAAAAAAATAAGCAGCTCAATTTTTCTGATCAAAGTACAAGTCTACAGACGACGATTTCGAGGTATCTATCGTTTAGACATAATTATTATAGCAACACTTATTAATCTTGTATTAGGGTTTTTAATGTTTAATTTTTTATTTACTTGCATATTGCAAAACTTATTTCACCCGTTGTTTTACAGTTCAAAGCCCTTCAGAGTCTACGGAACCCGAAGAGCCAGTGAACACGAGTATGGAGAGCGACCTGGAAGACGTGCAAGAGAAACCGGCCACTCCGTCCACTTCAACCACTTCAGAGGCTTCGCCTACTCCTGTCACGGAGGAGTTGGAAGTTGGTGTAAGTATAACTCGTTAATTACATAATGCATAAGCATTATGTAATTAACGTCTTCTCATCAAAAATCCCTCAGTGCCTGTATACAAAAGTCTATGAGTAGTGTGTGTTACCGGTGATGACATACGGAGCCGAAATGTGTCGTGTCGCTCAAAGAGCTATGGAGAGGGCTATGCTCAGAGTCTCTCTTCGTGATAGAATAAGAAATGAGGAAATCCTTAGCAGAACCAAAGTTACCGACATAGCCCAGCGCATTATCAAGCTAAAGTGGCAATGGTCGACATATGGATAGAACCGTAGAACCGATGGCCGCTGGGGCCGAAAGGTTTTCGCGTGGAGACCACGAACTGGACGTCGAAGCGTAGGACGGCCTTCCAACAGGTGGACAGATGACCTGAAAAAAGTCGCAGGTGGATACAGGCCGCGAACGACCGGTCGCACTACAATTACTAATTTATGGGGAAGGCCTATATCCTGGAGTGGACCAGGCTGAAACGACGAGTATTAAATTGGATTTGGGACTTTGATAAATAAGAAAAATTTGTTGTCTTTATTTCTAATCAGTTATTAGAAATAATAACTAGTCATTAGAAATAAAGACAAAAAAAAAAATTATTTATCAAATTAGTTAGGTATTGAATAAAGATTAGACGACCCAACTAATTAACAATTGTATCAAACCAAGTAATCTATACATAACCAAAGCTAATAATGCTGATTACTTCCCAGGGTTCGAATTTAGAAGGCCAGTCCTGCTCCGGCGCAAGATTCCGTGAGGACTCCGCCGACTGCAGCAAATACTATCTCTGTATCAACGAACAGTACATCCAGCTCACATGCCCCGCAAATATGTTCTGGAATAAGGTGAGTAATTACTATTTCTCTATACCTTATCATTAGAAAACTTTAACGTTGTGCCGTTCCTTTCTTATTTTTATTAGAGAACTACAATTGTAAAAATATTTTACTTCATAATGAACACCAATTACGTATTTCTACAGTAATTTTAATTATATAGGTGTATTTACAAATCATGTCCGTATAATGAGGGTGTTTGATATTTTTTCTTCCGTTAAGGGGCAGACCCAACGCACACAAAGCGTCATCTGGTGGCGTAAGTGGTATCAAAAACGGTCAATAAGAATTTTCGATTCCTTTTCTGTTACCAGGCGGCGCTTGGAAGCCCGACGGTCCTTGTCGTGTCAAAAAGCTGTCAGATATCACGAATTTAAAAACCGTCATTATCATGAACACCAGCGTTTGGATTTTGTTACAGAACCATTGTGATTTACCTGAAAATACAGGATGCAAAAACAAGGCAAATTTGAAACTGATCTCCAAAGCCAGTTCTGAAGTCTTCAGTCCCACTGTGGCCTGCTATTTCTCCAACTGGGCCTTCTATAGGTAGGCATTCTTAAAAGCCAAAAATACTGATTTTATCTGTGATCAAAATTACTTATAAGTATTACTTTAAAGGCAAATTATACCAGATCAGACCTATGATTACCAAATCGTTGTATTGCAGAAAGAACAATGGCAGCTTCGGACCGGAGCAAGTGGACTCCACACTTTGCACACATATCGTGTACTCCTGGGCTCATCTCAGCACGGAGAACACGCTGGAAGCCTCCATCCCAGAGCTAGATATCAGCAATGGTATGTGTATCTATAACATGGTAAATTAACTATCATTATCACAAAGCATTGAGGTTTATGCTGCCTAAATACCAGAGAAAATGAAAAACATGACAAAATCTTAAATATCGTTTCGTTTTACCTAGTCCCTACGCTTATTTTCCCTGCATTTTAACCGATTTTTTTTTTTTTAAATTGTATTTTTAAAGATTACTTCGTCGTTTATGGTCCGATTTTCAAAATTATTTTTTTGTTGTTCATAAATAAAATCTTTGTTGTTACAGATATTTACGGTAAAATTACGGAAATCAAACTGAAGGGAGTTAAAGTGATCATTGGAGCAGGTGGAATAGAGAACTCTGAAGATGACAGGTGGAGCAACATGGCGTCCAGCTCCGACAACAGAAGAGTTTTTATCAAATCTGTTATCAAATTCTTGAAAAAATGGAGATTTGATGGTATTCAAATCGCCTGGCAATATCCCGTTTGCAAACAGGTAATTTTCTACACTCTTTTAATCATTTTAAGCGTATTAATCGCTAAATTTAGCAATAAAAATAACTAAATGTACCAAAAAATTACTTTTGTACAGTAATCATATAGAAATATTTGTTCATGATTGCCGTTACATTGAATGGCAGTATAACAAAAATTATAGGTCTATCTACTTACAAATATTACATAAGTAATGTTTCCACATTTAAATCACCGTGTCTTGAATTCCAGTCACCATGCGAGCCTCACGACGCTTCCGATAAGGAGAACTTCAGCATCCTGCTCGTAGAGATGGCGAAGATATTGCGTAACCACAACTTCGAGCTGTCCGCCATGGTTGCTCCAAGACCCGAGGTGGCAGCCGTCGCCTACGACCCTGAGATCCTCGCCGCCACTCTCGACTGGATCTCCGTCGCTGCTAACGACTTCTATGACACTACGGCGAAGAAAACGGCCTATCTGCTACCGCTGGAACAACCAGATGTATACACGGATAATAACATTGTAAGTATTAGAAAGAATACCACATTTGTAATTTAAGTATCTACTTACCAACATCCGACATCTTGTAACCTCTTGCTGGGTTTATCTCCTGTCTACTCGAAGATGAACTTGCTTAAGTTACCCCTAAAGATCGTCTAACACTTATAATAATAATAATAAACTTTATCGAATAACATGATTATTTTGTTCCAGCAATCAAGTCTGGGCTACTGGGCGGGCGTGATTCCTCCTCGCCAGCTAGTGGTGAGCCTGCCCGCGTACGGCCGCTCGTACACGCTGCGCAGCGAGCGCTCGGTTAGCGTGGGCTCCAACATTGCTGGTCCGGGCCGGCCTGGCCCTTACACGCAGATACCTGGATTCCTGGCGTATTATGAAGTAAGCTTTTCTTAATAAAATGTGCCAATTTTTAATCTGTTTACACAACGAGACACTTTTTATTCTTGTTTGTAGAGCTTCTTCAAGCAGTGACTTCTCGATACTATCTTCAGGTATTTCAATAAATTCGCGTTTCAACCTTCATAATTTTCTTACAGATATGTTCGGCGATAGATGCTGAACAATGGGACGTGAGAGAGAGCCCACAGGGCACATTCGCAGTACACGGATCTCAGTGGACGTCGTACTTGAAGCCGGAGGAAGTGTTTCGGATATCGTCAGCCGTGGCCTCGGCCGGACTCAGGGGTGCCGCTCTCTTCGCCCTGGATCTCGACGACTGGAGCGGATCTTGCAAGTGCCAGCCCTGGCCGCTGCTGTCCGCCCTCAGACAAGGACTCTACGAACCAAACCTTCCGCCTACCTTATGCACGTGATTTTAGGAATTTATTTTCTATTGGTAACACGAATTTAATTTGTTATACATGTAGGTATGTGTATAATATTGAAGACTGCGTTATACTCTTATTTTTTGTACTTAGAAATATTATAGTTTTCTGTTACTTACATTATAATTTTTACTTTACATGTAACTTCCGGAATTAAAGTCAAACAATGAGAATAGCGAAAATGTTATTAGTAATTTGTATATTGTATACCTATTCATTATTATCCGTGAAAATATAATTTAACAATAACAAAATCGGAATGTAGAGAAATGTGTAAAATAGAAATGTGACGTCAATCTGAAAAACTGCGCCCTTATGTGCTCTTTTTGCATACATTTTAATAAATAATTCGAACGAAGTTCTTCTATGACTTACATAAAATAGGTGTATTTTTGTGTCCTGAAGTATTATTATAAGTATGTATTATTCAATAAATAAGTATAATATTATGTAAATTTATAAGGTTTATCTTGACTTTTATGCATAATAAAAAATCAATTTTAGTAACGAAAAAATAAAATGCATATTTTTGTAAGTAGTGTTAAGTTTACCAGTTGTTGGTAGCAGTGCCTAAATTTAATAAGTTTTCCCGATTTGCTGAAATCTTATTAGGATAAGTGATCGCTTATGTGTAAATAGTTTGTTACTACCTCTATCATAGTATCAGGACGCCACTGTAACCATATTGTTTAAACGTAGTATGTATCGAAATAAAAATACATACATACTTAATATGAAATAGATTTTTATTTACCTGTATGACTTGCAAGTAAACCTTGCCTTTACTGACAAAGCTGCTAGAGTCCCACAGGTGGCAGGTGCCATCAATACAAATTACTATTACCTTCTACTTTCCTATTTTCAAACCAACTTCCAAAAACGTTCGGCTGTACATATATTTTTTTTTGTATTTTCAAAGTTTACTCCGCCGTCTGTGGACCGATTTTCAAAACTCTTTTTTTGATGTAAAAGGTATAATCTCAAATTGGTTCCGTTGTCACCAAAGTGGTGACATGATGATGGGATCCATGAGGAATCGAGGGAACTCCTAGAAATTTATATTGTCCATATAGTGATTTTGTGACTTTTTCTGAAGTAACCCAAGCATATGCTACCAAAAAGTAAGATTTTGCTTCAAGGTATACCGTGGATCCAAAAGTACTGAACAGAACTCCTGAGTTCTTATAGATCAGTCTTTCCCAAAGTGAACGATAACGCCCCCTTGTGGCCGCTGGAGGCCTAGAAGGGGGCGGTACGGGACCCAGAAAAAATTGGGGCGCCCTGATGTGATTTAAGGGGGCGATGGGTGATTTGTAAGTTCAGCTACTTTTTATTAATTTAAAATTCACTGAAATTAAAATCCACCTACTACACAACATCCATTTATTACTTTATATTTATATACCCTTTTTAACCGACTTCGAAAAAAATAAGGCGGTTATTATGGTATAAATGTAAACTAAAAATATATTAAATATTTATTATTTTTTATGCCTTCACAACGCTATTTAAGATATTTAGTAAAAGGTATCAAACACTGAAAAATATTCGTGTTTTCAAGTGTCGCAGGTGAGGTCCCCCACCTCCGAAGACACGTATTAAAAATAGGTATATCTATTGTTGCGACCAAGCTGAGCACTTGCCGAATGCGGGAATTTTTATGTACCTGATCTAGTAAAAATAAAATTGAAATTAAAAGGTTCAATTATAATTCACGTTTGGCCCGAACAAATATTGTACAATTTATTTCTGCAATCCTAAAAAATGGGGGGGCGCTACAAAATAACTGATTTTCAACCTCTGTTATAGATATATGTTTGGGGATTTAGGCGTTGTTTAAACAACTGCAAGCATATGCCATATGCCATCATACCACTTACAATAATGATCATCATCATCGCCGCCATCTTCACACGAAACACCAACAAATTATTATGATGACATATCATCTCCGAAATTATATTTTTCCACCTACAGTGAATGATCTTACATGTTATCTTTTCAATGTTCATAAAAAGTTACAATTTAATTCTCTCGAGCGTCGAGAGTGTACACGAGAAAACCAAGATTGGAAACATAATTTACCATGGGTCGATTAAAGACTAAAGTGCAAGTTACAAGGAAGATTTTATTTATACGGCAAGGTTTTCAAGAATTTTTTCCTGCCTACGAGTTCATGATTTAAGCGTTATATTCGTGGACTATATATATGGATATACCTACATAACTCTACAAGAGATCGCCCTGTTATTAAAAAAAATATGTTTAAATTTTTAGGGTTCTTGCGCCTCTTAGATACGCAATAAAAAAGTGTAAATTTCGTCTATGATATTTACTGATATTCAGTTTTTACCCCTCCCCCTAAACTTCCTTCTCAAAATTACTCTTCACTGATCAAGACTATTTTTTTACAAATGTCTTGGTTGACATTTATACCAAAAAACTATTTAAAAAGTGTATTCTTTAAATCAAATTAACAGTCCGAAATATATCAAAATGTTTTGTTCGTTGAAAGCGAGCGAGCAAAAATTTCTCTAATTTCGCAGGATAAAATTGGATAAATCATTTTTTTAATTGTTCTGGCTTAATTTGTAATAAATACCTATCTGAAAGGGTTTATTCTTTGGAATAATCAACAGCGCAAAATATACCATAGACTACTAAATATTAGGTAGAAATAACATTATTATGTGCGAGCGAGCGGAGCGAGTGAGCAAACATTTCTCAAATTTTTAGGTTTCTATTAGATAAATCCCTAATCCGGGTGGCTTAATTTTAATTTTCGAGAATAATTTTTGTATGCAAATAAAAATGTTTTTATATTTCTGTAAGACAAAAAATGTTTAGGCCACATTTGCCGCCCCCTAAAATTTGTCGCCCTAGGCTTCAGCCTACTCAGCCTTGGATATTTATTACTATTTACAGTTAACAGATGAAAAGATATAAGCAAATTATTGTCAGGCTGCTGGATTTGCAGACTGGACCGTGAGGATGCCCCTTAAAATAGGTCCAAAACCACAATAGGTTTCACATTATGCGATACGATGTCGCGCGCGATCATGTGAGAAACAGCTATATTCGTTTTATATTGAAACGTATACTTTATTATTTTATTTTACTTCTTAGATAGACAAAAAGTTAAAAAAAATGTTATGACAGATTGACAAACGTCAACGTGTAATAAAATTATATCAAACGCACGGTAGGTAATGTGAGTTAACTGAGGTAGCGATAATAATTATAAACAATAATTATTAATGTAATCATTAAAAGAATATCAATCCAGTTCCATTAAAATTACGAAAAATATAATTTCACTCATGTTTTTCACGATGAAACCGAACGTCAAAACTCATAGGTATTGACATTAATGAATCGTCCATAAATCGATATAGTTTTGACAATTCAAATACAAGTTTTTGTTTTACGGCGATTCGAAAATCGATTTGGCTTCAACTAATAACTTTCTTGATGGGACAACAATATCATTAAACATCTTAAGGGTACAACACTACAAATTTCAAAGCTTTAAACAAATCCTTATCTGTGGCAAAGTACACAAATCCCACGTATCAGTGCCAAAAAAAGAATAAAAATAAGTTACAATATGTCTAACATTCCTCATTTTAATTTATTACAATCATATAATGCATATATGATGTCCAAACTGTGTTTAGCTTAAAAATACACTACGTGTGTGTATGTGTGAACCAAATCTATAGTAGTGTGCATTGCTGAAATTTTCATTAA
Source organism: Phengaris alcon alcon (assembly GCA_037179445.1). Classification (NCBI taxonomy): domain Eukaryota; kingdom Metazoa; phylum Arthropoda; class Insecta; order Lepidoptera; family Lycaenidae; genus Phengaris; species Phengaris alcon. The sequence goes on from JAYRCH010000589.1 coordinate 3,472,479, forward strand.
TTTATTGTATTTCTAAGCATTATTTTAAGAATTTTTTCGCACGCGTTCCTCAGCATAAACTTTAATTGTGCCAAATTTCACTCTCATCCGTATGCACAATTCACGCTCGATTGTTATTCTAATGCGATAGCGCACAATGACGCGGCATTTAAGTGCTGAGACAATAGGTCGGGTTGGCTTCTTACAATTAAATATTCAAGTAGGTTATTAAAGTTACGCTTATATTAAGTTTAAAACGTTTTATTAGGTATGTATAATTTTAATAGTTTTTTCTATATACAATGTATGAATATATTACAAAATATATAGTTGCATGCGTTTTATTTTTATATAATGGTTAATAAACATTCGCCTCGTCTATTCAATAAGCGAGAAATATCTACAACAGCGAAACTACTACTTTCTACTAGCACTTTGCTAACATATTCCCTTAGTAAATGAAGGTACTTAGGTAAGTACCTATTACAAACGAGGTGTGCTTTGAGCTACGTAAATACATACGTACGCGTAAATACAGTATGCCACGGGATTACTGTACTTTTACGGGACAAAAAGTGCCCATGTGTTAATCCAGAGCTGAAACTACAACAATATTAAATTTCATAAACATCCGTTCACTAGTTTTGAGTGAAAGAGTAACAAGACATCCATCCATCCATCCTCACAAAGTCTCACATTTATGATTATTTGAACCAAGCATAAAATAATATGATGTACACCTAGTAGGTACCTACCAACACTTTAATATTTTATATTATAAAAAACCTATACATAACTTTTTTAATAGTTTATAAGTAAGATGATCTAAATAAAAAATATAGCAGCAGCGATACATAATCTATTGATCAGTTAAATCCAGTGCTAAAATACAAAGTCCAAAATTCATTTTGGAAAGATAAATCCACTTTGTTTAGAGAAATGATCAACTTTTATTTCAATAGTAACAATTTTATCTGATCATGCCTTCTGTAGACATGATTAGATTTATTTCCGTACAAAGTCTGCCACAACTGTTAACCGGGGCTGTACCAATACTCTACATGACGTCACGTTGACGTCACCCGCCCTTGCTACTCGGTAGTCATTCGCGGCGCACGCTTGTATTAGGTAATCTAGAGACTAGAGTTTAACATAGTTAACCTCAATTTTGCGCGAAAATACCTTGGTTTAAAAGTTGTTCTGTCAAATTTTCGAACAATCTAAATTTTAGATAATTATACTCACGCACTTTTTTGTGTTGTTTAAGTTTCTGCTTTACAATTTTATACAGAAAGTGATAAAATATGTCTAGGAAAATATTTTTGTCTGTTATATTAAACACGAACAAGGCTTGCTCTTATTCGATAGACAAATCGGCTTGCTTTGGAGTCCACAGAAATGTACACACTGCTAATGTAAGTATGAAGTGCCATTTAACATAATTTATAACAGAATTGATCCATAATAAGTACTTAATTGTGTAGTTTTAAAAGTTAGCCTTGTACCATACTACCTATCTTAATTCTAAAGGGATTTGCTAAGTTACGTATAATTTTGACACCTATCATTATATTCTTATATTTTTTATACTTTTTCTCTCATTATTTATTATATTAAAATCAAAATTAAATTGTTCAAATGTTTAATAGTCTTTATTTTAAAAGACATCCATTGTAACATAGAGTCCATTCGCACAATTAAAGTTTTTCTTTGTGGTGTATGAATATTTTCAAAGGAAATGTATTTTTGGAGCGAGAATATCAATATGAAGATGCTCTTTAGCCCTAATGTGAACTAAGTGGCGCGCAGCTTTAACAGGCGATGACTATAAACTACTAGAGCTAATAATAATTTTAAGTACCTACCTACATAACTACCGATTTAGCCTATATATTCACAAGTACTTACTTCCTTGCTAGTTTTGAGGGATCCGTAAAGGACGATATTGTACATGTAAACATAACGATATTTCAGGTGCCGGTAAAAGAAGTGAAGATTCCCACCAGATGGAACGGCCACCTTGCTGCCAAACTGTGGGGCAACGAGGATGAGCGGCCGATCCTGGCGCTGCACGGCTGGCAGGACAATGCTGGCACGTGGGACCCGTTGGCGCCAGCGCTCGCCAGCAAACGGCCGATTCTGGCGATCGACTTTCCTGGACACGGCTTGTCATCCTGGTACCCGAAAGGTAAGTGTATAATTTAAGGGTTACAAGTGTCGATAGAAGCAGAAACATTTTCGCGTAATACAGGTAGGTATTATATAAATACCTATTTTGGGCGTAGGTATAAGACTATAGGTACTATTTTTAAATTACTAGGTGTTAAGTACAATCTTTTTCAATGTTTTATATGTCTGCGTTACGCTGGAATAGTTTTATAGTAAATTTTTATCAATTAGACATTAAAATAGGTAAATAATTATATACGCATTGTTATAACAATATAACATTGCGAATATAATTTAAAATCATACAAATTTTATTCAAATCGCAATAAAATAACTAAGAAGATTGGCTAATTTTGTCGTTGCTACTTTGCAGGAATGCAGTATTATCCTTGGGATCTACCACGTTTGATTTACTACATCAAGAAACATTTTAACTGGGATAAAATTTCCCTGCTAGGGCATTCTATGGGCTCCATAGCTGCCATGCGTTTCGCGAGCATATTTCCGGACGACGTGGATTTCTACATAGCGATCGACAGTCTCATTTATGACGATTATGACTTGAATCTCGTAGTTGGTAAATTTCCGAAAATCATACATAAAACTGAGATCGCCCAGGCTCGAATAGACACTCCGGCGCCGTGCTACGCCATGGACGACGTGATCGATCGTTGGTATAAAGGCACCAACGGCTCCGTGACCAAAGAAAGCGTACCGCACCTATTGAAACGTGGAGCGAAAGAGTCCACAAGTGAGCCAAACAAGTTTTATATATCCAGGGATCCTAGGTTGAAGAACATATTATTTTGTCCGGATGACAAAAAACTTGTTAAGGTTTTAGTCAGCAAATTGAAGTGTCCAACGCTGTATATTAAGGGCAAGGACTCGCCCTACTCTTCCGACGACTACTCGATAGAGCTGCGCGAACTGATCGCTAGCACCAATCCGAAATTCGAATGGTACAATGTGTCTGGCACTCATCACTTGCATTTGAACGATCCCGAAAGGGTAAAACCTCTTATCATGGACTTTTTACAAAAATACAAATTCATAACATAATATTTTTTACCAGTAAATAGTGTTACAGCATAAGTTTAACACCAAAGCAAAACGTACTTAAAAAGTCGGTGCAATGATATAATTATATTCAATTTAAACATAATTATACCACCTCATTAAATCAAATGTTTATATTTAAATAAATTTAAAATGTTTATGTAAAAGGGAATTTATAACTATTTTATGGTGTCTAGTTAGCAGGTATACTTTTTGTATTCGTTGTAATAAAACTACGTTCTTAATATTTTAATAATATTACACAGATAACGTCGTATTTCATGTTGTCATAATAGGTTTTATTACAATGAGTTAATACGTGACAAGTAGCGAATCAAATATGGATATTACCTTGGACGTTAAAACCAACAAATAAGTTTTCGGTTTATTTCTATAAACAAGTAGAGTTATAATTATAATATTGAATTTTTAACAATTTAGGTTTAACAAACTACGTTTATTTTTGTATGTTTGTATCCACTAGCTTTCTTTTACTACAGTATCGTTGTGAGAGGACAAATCTAAATTACTATTTGAGTCATAAACATGTGCACCTTTCCGTAGTGGCAATACTTTTAGTAGCGCCTCCTGCCATGGCATCCCTTCAGCAACTCGGAGTAATATCTCAAATACTGAAAAAGAATTAACATTTTTATAACAATTTTTCAAAATAAATTATAAGTATGTGTAGGTAAATACTTGGTGGATGGAAATAGGAGTAATTATCACAGGTCGACAAAAATCAACTTTTTTGTTTGTCTTTTATTGATTATTTTGAATTTTCTGATTGTTTAAATCAAAGAGTACCCATGAACTCAATTTATTACTACTTAAATAAAAAAAGTTTGCTCTTGCACATGTAACATTGATTCGTTAATTTGGATTTTTGCAAAATGCCTATAAGGACTATCGCTCTTAAAAATTAAGAAAGTGGGATAAGAGGGGATATCACGTACAATAATAAAATTATTTATTTAGTTTTATTCAACGTAAGGAAGTAACCAAAACATAAAATATTCAATTGCTTGTAGCTTGGGGGGTAAGGATTGAGGCCTCCAAGCGGGGTTGGGTGTTTTGTCAATAAAATTAAAGCTGCTGTAAAAATGTCTTAAACTCGAGAAGACACACTGTATAATCTATATGCAAAATCATTTGTTTCAAGGCTCAAGTATTTGAAAGTTGAATTCATACTAATAAAAGTATTTACACAACAGATAACTAAAACAATATTGCTGTCTTTGTCTGATATGTTGGAAATGTCACTTAATAGAAGAAGATAGCAACGTTGTTTAAGTTATCCATTGTGTAAATATTTTTACTAGTAAGGGCGTTAATCTTTATAAGTTATAATATTGTATTTATACGACGAGGCGCCGCGAAGGCCATTAATGGCAAACAGAATGAACCTAATACACTACGTTTTAATTGATGGCTCCAATCACTTGCTACGTCATAAGGTTCAACAGGGGTCAATTATTTGTATTTCTATTATTTTTTCCGGAATACTTTTTTTAACGTATAAATTAGTTTGTAAATAATAATTTAAAATGTTGTAAAATAAATTTCCACCATGTTCTCATGATCGTCTCATGTCTGTCAACTCTATAGAAAAGCTATTTGATTTTGGATTTAGAGACTGCCCTTTTGGTGACATCAAATATGCACAAATATGTACCATTGTACATAGGCAACCATTTCATTGCTGTCTACTCTGAGTCAATTTTGGACCAAAACCTTTCGTCCTCGTAGCCACAAAAGCAAAACTTATTAACATTTTATTTATTTACTTTAATTTTAAAATAAGTAAATACAAGAAAACAAAATCAGGTACTATGAAGTCTCAGAACTCTGAATCGAGATTCCTATTCACTGCTGTTATTTTTAAATAGACAGAATAATAGATCTAAAAGAATTATTACTTATCTTAATTTGTTCACTTCAGAAATATTCATTAGAAAGTTTAATTAACTTACCATGATCAATTGTAAGAACTTTCCTTGTTTTCATATTGATATATTTGTCTAAAGGCAGCTGTGCATGTCTTATTCCTTGGTCCACAGCTATCTTATGACATAGACCCTGAAATTCACAATACAACCATTAACTTTAAGCATTTCTTTCATAATATTATGGTCCTTAAATGTATTTTAAGCTCGATTCGCAAAATGTTCTTTTTAGTTAAGAAAAGAATTAATATCTACTATACAAGAGCTACTACCAAAATTAGAGCAGGTATTTGAGACGATCTGGCAACATTTTAATTGTCATATTATACCTCTCCTATTACAATTACATTTTTTTGCATGTTCCTGGCAAGGTTGAAGTCCGGACAAAATATCCTGGCTTGTTTTTTTTAACTCTTTAAACATTAAATTACATAGTAAAAATTTCAAATCGCCTTAAACATACTTTTGGATAAAAAAACATTTTTTTTAAATTTTGGTATTGACCTCTACTGACCAGTCAGGTCAGCGGTTCTCTGTTGGGGTATAATTGTAGAGATATAGGACAAGTTGCCAGGATGCCTCAAATACCTGCTCTAAAATTGGTAGTAGTTCTTGGGCTATTATTTAAAATAGCAAAAAAAAAATTATTCACTCGATATATTTGTAAGTTTTGTTATGAAACCCACAAATACCAGCAGCAGTATTATTTGCCATTTCATTTCTACATAAGCTAGAAGCTTTCGCCCCTACATAAGCTAGAATTACTTACCTTATATTTATTGTGATCTACTAGGCCACCTATAATGTAGTAATTATCTTCATCAAAACTTTCAATCACATTATCTGATTCACTTGTTAGGTATACTAGCTTCTCTTTAGGAAACTTGTCAAGGTACGACTCATCATAGAACTCTATCTGTAAAGAATTAATTACGTAAAGAAAGGATTTGATCAACATGATATAGAAAATGCCAAGAGTTATTACGTACATACACTTATATTAATTGCATATTTTATAAAGGAGTTTGACAAAAGATACTTTTGGAATTTACTTCATAATAATCGATTTTCATATAATAAGCCCGGGACTCAGGCCTGGGGTATGAAATCTATGGGAGTAAAATCGAATTCACGATGTCTGACGGTCACATGGCGATGTCACACAATGTTAGCCGAAGATGTCATACTTTTAAGTTCTCCGTTCAATATGGTTTAATAGTACCTAAACCTAGTAAATAAATCTAAATTTCATTTAAAAAAAAACCAAGTGTAGAGTAAAAAATATAAAATAGGTTAAAAAACTATGCTATGAGTATTTTTTATTTTTTGAGTGCAATTACTTTCTTTGCATTGCACACCAAATTCTAGAGTAAACTCCAGTCGTGCGTCGAAGCTGACACACAGACTTTTTTAATTGCAAATAGAACAAGACAGCTTTAGAAAAGATTTATTTAGTTAGAAAATTAAATAATTCCCACTCCACTCACATCCCAATTTTCATAGCCATTATGCCTAGACATATCACATTTAGATTTTTCGCCAAAACTAGTTATATAAAATTGTAAAGGTGAATCAGATCGCCTGTTGATGGAGTAACATCTTAATATTTGTTTTATTACTTTATATCTATCTTTTTCTATCATTAAATGATCAAAACTAAGATCAATGATGACTCCAACATTTCTAGTAATTTTCTCTAGCTTCATTTTCTTCAGGGCCTTTCTGTTGGGTCCTAGATCTATGTTTTCTTCTTTAGCCTTTCGTCTTCTTTCTTTTGCTCTTGCTTTTTCTTTCGCACGTTTGTCTGCCTTTCTATTCTCCCACCTAACTTTTTTTAACCATCTTCTCATTTGATTTTTTGTAAATGGTCTGGGTAATTCATTCCCATCGTCATCTTTTAAGCCAGGATCAATAGTAATATCAAACAAACTGTAGTGCAAAACATGTAGTTCAACTTCATCCTCATTAACAACATCAGTTGTAGTTTCTCCCATTGTCAGTTTTTCAATACCAATAATACAAATATCACTTTTTAAAAAATTGTTAATAATTACTACAATATTTGTTTAAACCTAAATATATACTAAAATATTTTTTTAAATCATTTTATCCACACTCGGTCGACCTCAACCCTCAACAACATTCAAATGTCAACCTGACAACTGTCAATGTCAGCTGATGACGACAGCTGACATTGAAGACAAACTTTTTTATACGTTTATATTATTACCAAGAGTAAACAGCTCTAACAGCCTAAGCGACACGTGAATAGAAATATATTTTTTTTTAGCTACCTAGGTAAATTCTTTTGAATTTTTTATTAATTATTTAAATAGTATGTAAGAGTATGAGGTACTAATTACGATGCAAAAAACTTATAATATATTCAACCTCCTGGATTTATGAACTAGAGTAGAGTAGAGACTTGTACATAATTGTTTATCGGACAGATGTTAGTAGGTAATAAATAAATAACATGAAATTAATGTGACCTACATGATCTTTAGATAAGAAATGCTCCATACATAATCTCTCACACAAATAACAAGACGTGTTACTTAGGTTTTTTAATTTTTAATTGGTTAATTAAACTCTGTATAAATAACCCTGAAATGGCTGCAGTAAGTACTTACCTACTTTTATAATACTCTGCCTCAGTTCTCATACGAGTCTAACGACGAAATATGATAATATAATAAATACATAAGTATTAGGCCCATAAATTTTGAATATTTTTTTCAGGATAGGTATCAATTGTGGGGTGGATGTTTTGATGAGGAGCCTTCGGGAGTTTTAAGGCGCCTTAATGATTCTTTGGCAATCGACAGCAGGCTTTATAAAGAAGATATCAAGGGCAGTAAGGCGTGGGCTAATGAACTCCATATTAGCGGCCACTTGAGTAAAGAAGATAATGATTCCATTCAAAGAGGACTAGAACAGGTAGTCTTTTAGAGCTAAAGCTTTTGATTGTAATTTATGAATACTTATGAATAAATAAAAATATATATGTTATTTTTTATTGTACAAAAACCAATCAGGAGTAATATTTGCAGGTGGAAAAAGATATTGAGATGGAATTACTACAAAATCAGCGATTGAACGACACAGAGGAAGACATTCACTCCGTAGTAGAGAGAAGACTGCAGAAAATTGCCGGAGACGCGGCTCTTCGTCTGCACACAGCACGTAGTCGCAACGACCAATCTGCAACCGATACAAAACTATGGATGTCAACAGCGTTAGATCGAATTGAGATGGAAATTTTGAAATTGATCAAGGTGACGTCTTACCGGAATCAAGGGCAAAGATTTAATGGCACTTTTAAGCTTACTTAGTTACAATTTTATAGATTACCTACATAATTAAAACATTATTGTTGTGCTTAATCTAGGTAGATATGTATGTTTATTTTTTTAGATACTGGTGCATCGAGCAGACCAGGAAATAGATGTAATCGCGCCCAGCTACACACACCTCCAACGCGCTCAGCCCGTGCGGTGGAGTCATTTTCTTTTAAGGTAAGTAATTTAAACAGGTGCAAAAGTAGAGCGATTTGAGCCGCCCGATAAATCGATATATAATTTTATCATTTCAAATAATTCTTCAGTCATGCGTGGATGCTTCGAGAAGACGTTTTGAGATTGGAAGAGCAAAAAGACAGGCTATCATCATGTCCACTGGGCAGTGGGGCAGTAGCAGGGTGTGCGCTACAAATCAACAGGGAGCGACTGGCTGAACAACTAGGCTTCAAGCGCGTTACTCCCAATTCGATGTTTGCCGTATCCTCTAGAGATCATATAGGTAGGTAAAGTTCCCGTAAAAACACATCTTATATTGAAAAAAATATTTATCCGGCTATCGTGTTTAAGCTTCAGAGCGTATTTCTATTTCATTTCAGTTGAATTTCTGAACTGGGCGACAATCTGCGGTATCCATCTCAGCAGATTAGCGGAAGATTTGATCGTATTTAGTTCTCAAGAATTTGCTATAGTCCGCCACTCGGATCAGTTTTCGACGGGATCAAGCCTTATGCCCCAGAAGCGCAATCCAGATGGCTTAGAGCTTATACGAGGGGCAGCTGGTATTATTATGGGAGATGCGTTTTCATTTAGTTGTGTGCTCAAAGGATTGCCCAGCACATACAACAAGGACCTGCAGTCGGACAAAGAAATTCTGTTTCGATCGTATGACAGATTAACGGACTGCTTAAAAGTGGCTACAGGAACCGTCAGCACTATGCAAGTAAGCTCTTATCTTAGTGGTGATTTAAATTCAGCTGTAGATTCAAAAACACCGATCATGCTCGACAGTTGACGGTGACCAAATTACTAAAAGGCATTCCAATTCGATTATTATCAACAATTCAAAGTTAACTGAATTCCATGTTAACTTCTAGGTGAACAGTGAGAAAGCCCTGCAGTGCCTAGACCCAGGTATGCTGGCGACGGACCTGGCTCACTACTTGGTCCGGCGCGGGCTGCCGTTTCGCCGCGCGCATCATCTAGTAGGCGCTGCGCTACGCAGAGCCGGTGCGCTAGGTGTCGACTTGCAGAGCTTGCCTCATCAGGAATACGAGAACATTTGGTAAATATTTTTGTCTGACTTGCTTTGTTTTTTTTTCTTTGAATTTCTCATTCTGTCAACGTAGGAAGTCTATCGAAAAAGTCAAGAGTTATATTACAGCACTCTTATTTCTGTACAGACACGAAACACTTGATATCAGTATGACCGTGTGCATAATATTTACACTTTTTGGCGTTTCAGCACAGAATTCGGGTCTGCAGAAGATCTACAGAATCTCTTCTCATGGGAAGCGAGTGTGGAGCAGTACTCGAGCACAGGTGGCACCTCGCGACTTGCGGTAAAGAAGCAAATACTGCAGCTGCATCAGTGGCTTCAACAATTTTTAAACACGTGCTAATTTTAGCTACATTGCACAAAACGTTCTGAATAAAAATCGTAAAGTCGTAACCTACTGTTTGTTGTTCGTTACATTTTAAATGACAATAATGAACTTACTTTAATATACTATCAGGGAATCTAATTCATAAGCAGGTAAGTAGATCGTTCTACTAATTTATTTGTATAATAATGACGGCATGCAGTCACAACTCACAATAGAATTTTCAATGACATATCAGTTTGATATCATATTAATAACATAATACGAACACCTTATGACACCAGTCAACCTGCTTATGAATAGATCTACTATCGAAAAAGTTGCCGCTCGACCAGGCATAAGATGAAAACGCACACATATTCACGTGTATAATATGTACATACGTAGTTAAAACACGTCTGCTGTCGTAGCGGGTCACTTACCTACTCTGTGTTTAAATATTTTGAGGCGTCCTAGTTCAAAGAAAAATGTTTAGAAACTGTTTGAGCAGGAACTTTGTCGCTATTGTCTGTAATAACAATATTCTAATAGCGTCATTTATAACTTTAGGACACATTTTATCACAGTAATTATTAAACCATTACGTAGATTAGTCGCTAAAGTTATTGATCGTCAATGCCTAGGCCTCAGATTAGGCAGGAATCCATATTTAACGTCTATTTATTATAATAGTTTCCGACCGAATGTTCGGGTTCGGTCGAGTTTCTGCAAAAAAACGGTTTCGGTTTAGTTTCGGTTTCGGCGGAAAACCTGCCGAAACTACGACCGAAACCGAAACTGCATTCGACAGTTCTCGCGCTGTGATCGGTCATGTTCGACGCTTTTAATACCATCTAAGCGGCGATGACATTCTATAAAGTTATTTTGTTACAGGACATGATTTATTTAGCTCCGTTGCATTTACTTCAGATAGGGTAAAAATTTTCGTTTTAATAGTGAAAGTATTTTATTTCACACATTTACGGTTGGTATACATAATTCAAAGAACCACTAACTCGCCCTTTGTCTAAACGTCATTTTCAAAGAGCTATTAGGCTTACGAGCTGTTTGAATATCTTGCGTTGTGCCTAATTCGCTTAAGAACTACTTCGCTGTTCACCTAAATCTAGAATAATGTATCGTTCGACCCTATTTAACTGTCACACCGTACACGACAATGATACTTTTACGATATTCTATTTTCTTTTATTCGTAACTGTGGGAAAGCCATGCTACTTAGTTATTAAGGCTAACTCTCGTTACCTACTTCGCGATTTGATTTAGGCATAACGAGAGTTAGACGTTTTGTGTATTATGCCAAGCTTAAAGGATATATGATACTTCATAATATAGTTCTTCTACAATAAACAATTGTAAATATAGTACTTTTTCGTAAGGTACAAGTTTTAGAGCCGTCTCGCCATCCCGCCCAGACCAATTAAATTTGTTAATTTTACGGGCTAAAACCTAACTGCCTACTCTTTAATCCTATCTGAAGACTTGTATGCTTCGGAAAATACATAAAAATCAATAGCCTAAACCCGACCGTCGATATTAATTTCATATGTTAGCGCGAGCGAGCGAGCAACATTTTTTTCTATTTTATCCGCTTAAACTTTAAAACCTGAAAGACTGTGTGCTTCGAAAAAATACAATTATATCTATAGCATAAAAGTGAACGTTATTACTTAATATTATAATATGTTCTTTAAGCCAAATATTAACACAACATAAATTTTTTTCCCACTTTACAGGTTAAAATCTGTTCAAATTAAAACACTGAAAAACGGCGACTTCGCAAAAATAGCATAATTAAAATCAACCTGCTAAAACAGAACATCGGTACTAAATAACCTATATAATATAATGTTCTTTATGTTCAACGAGAGCGAGCGAAGCGAGCGAGCAAAACTTTTTTCACATTTAACAGGTAAAATAGGATAATTTTGTAATTTAAATTAAATTGAAGTAAAATTGGTGTAATTTCTGATGTTGCAAAAGAGATGACAAATAACATATTATGTTAGGTTTGTCATATCTAAGGTAATACCTATCATACTTTTTTGTTGTTTTTACAACATTTTGTGATCAGTGACGTGCCCAAAATATTATATCGCGTGCCATTGATGACACGCGTGTCGTAGGTTCGCCATCACTGCTATAACCCTTCCATAGTATTCAAGGAACCCTTCCTTGAATACTATGGCCCCTAAGCATATAAAAGGCTGGCTGATTATACGAGGGCGGCACTGAAAATTTCGGGAATCAAGGAAGTGACACAACATTACTATTTAAAAATGTATTTATTGCTTTTCGAAGTATTCTCCGCGAAATTTGACACATTTTTCCATACGATGGAACCAATCATTGCCAATCATCACCAAATCAAAATGGCCGTTTTATAGGCGTCCACAGCTTCTTCAGGTGATGAAAATCTCTGACCACGCAATTTATTCTTTATTTTAGGGAAAGTATAGAAATCATTAGGGCTTAGGTCGGGGCTGTACGGCGGATGGTCTAATAATTCTATGATTTCTTACTCTAAAAACTCTTTTGTTCTGTGCGCGGTGTGAGAACTCGCATTGTCGTGATGGAGGATGATGCGGCGGTTGCAGCTCTCTTTACGGAGTTCAGAAACGACCTGTGGCAAACAAATGTTAGCATACCATTCTGCATTAACCGTTATTTGTCCCTTAAGAGGAATAGTCGCAACATGGCCGGTTTTGGTGACAAACGTGGCCACCATTTTTTTTGCAACACTCCGTGAACGAACAATTTTTGTTGGCTTTAACTCATTTTCGAACACCCAAACTCTTGACTGGTTTTTTGTTTCGGGTTCGTACGCGTATATCCAGGATTCGTCACCTGATACGATGTTGTATACAGCATTTGAGGATCCTGCGTGGAATCTTTCGAGAGTTCTGACGCACCAAGTAACGCGAGCCGCTTTTTGCTCTTCACAGAGCAAATGCGGTATCCATCGGGAAAACAACTTTTTTACACCTAATTGTTCATGCAAGATTATTTGTATTTGCCTCATGCCAATGTCTAAAGTTGCCTGAATTTCGCGGTATGTCATATATCGATCTTCCTCAATCAGCTTACGCACAGCATCAACGTTTTCTTGGGTGACTGCAGTTTTTGGACGACCTTGACGGGGATCATCACTGAGCTTGACACGTCCACGTTGAAATTCAGCAAACCAGCGATAAATTGAGGTTTTGGATGGGGCTTCATCACCAAATGCAGAAATCATCCGGTCAACACACTGTTTTTGTGTTAAACCACTTCGAAAGTCATAATAAATCATCGCTCTAGAATTTTCTCGAGTCAATTCCATTTTCTCAACGACTAAACAAGTTTGACAAGACCTTGTGACAAGACCGAGAATCTTTTTTTAAATAAATAAACGGTATTTGATTTTTAAAACCAAGGAGTTTTAAATTAAAAAGATTTTAATATGACAGGAACAGTGGAAATATTCCATTCCCGATACTTTTAGTGCAGCCCTCGTACTAACGTTTTCTTTATTTTTCCCTCAAAACATTGCCGAAATTCGTTTTCGGTTTCGGTCAGACACTATATTATAACAATCAAGTTATAAATAATAAAATTTGATAGCGGAAATTTATTAAAAGATTAGATCTTTAAATAGAAGTCATCCAAATAGACATTTCTATTAACAACTGGACCAATTTATTGTACACATTTTATTTTTACAAAAAAGGTTAGGTACTATTTTTATTTAAAGGTTCACTTTTACAGTGGGAAGCACAAATGTCCTGCGGAAATACTTTAATGTAAATTTTTAAATGTAAGTTTAATTTATTACCGTTACGATCATTCAAAAACTTTTGTTTTGTCTGCGAATTGAACTAATCAAGCAGATTTTTCGCGGAACGACATATTTCTAGAGCTCTAGCTATAACAATATTACCTACTTAATTTAGCAGATTATTTTGTGTAAGGGGGGGCTAAAGGATTGTTGAGCCCGAATTAGGTCCTGTTAATAAAACATCGTACACGACCAATGTATCGGAGCTTTAACATCATCAAGCTGTCCTAAGCATGGTATTGCGGAGGCGTGTCCAGCGAAGCTTTACGTGTCACTCCGGACCACCCTCCACGCCCACCACTGTAAAGGCCCGCAGTATCCCACACTTTGCAACCGAACTCAAAACGGAACAGGCTGTTACAACAGTATCTGCCAAATAGGTACCTAAGTTAAGTTTTTTCTACCTACAATAAAGCTTTTTTAGACTTTGAAGACAAATATATATTTTTTTAAGTTTCTTACTGCATAGATAAAGCTGACCATTATATATCTATTTTTATAGAATTTAAATTAAATGTAAGTAATTAATGACATTTTCGTAATTGTACCTATGCTCGCATTAGTTTTTATAGAAACCCGAAAAAAAAAACACTTTCTTTTGGATTTCTAAAACGTTGTGCGGCATTCCCTGATTCATTACCCCTTTAAACGTATTTTGACGAAACTTAATCATTTTATGATTGATTTATTTTTAGAATTATGAACATCATGAAAAGTATTTTCATTCTACTGCTGGGATCTCTGATTGCTTCGAGTTGCGCATACAAGTTGTCTGCCCTAGATTTGGAACCCAATATGGATAACTACGATGAATTATCATTCAACAAGGAGGTAAGAACAATATTAATATGATATTAGTACGCTTTTGTCTATTTTCTTACTATTAAACTTATAGAATGATTTTTGTTTAATGTCAGATTCACCGCAACTTCACAACTTTATTCAACGATAGTTCGGATCGAAAACCTGTAATGTGACGAAGTTCTATCGTTATTTTAGCGCGTTTATAAGCCTTTAGCCAGTAAAATATTAAATAATACGTTCAAAACTAGTAACGACTTTTTATTCATCTTATAATATTAGCTATTTCTTCTTAAAGCTAAAAAAAGCGTTACCGCTAGCGCTAGAGGAGCACAAATATTTTGATTTTCAAATCACCATACGTAAAAATTGTAATTTATTCTCAAAACGAATATTCAATGATTGTGTAAATCAAAATATTTATACCCCCTATAAGGAGGGCCGACTGCCACGTTAAGGGGGACATGCAGAAATGAAAGAATATATCATAGAATAAAGAAAAACTATTTTATTTAGGGCTTCGCCTATGGCAATAGAAAAATATTACAGTTTTTGTCTGTTTCTCTGTAAACGTTTGTAAAGATTCCGTACGAGTTTATTGGTTTCATCTCAAAGACGGCTTATCGGTCTATTTTTACCGATTTGATAAGTTACCATGCTGATAGATCATGCTTAAAACTCATTGATTTTTTAAAACTCTTTAGGTACTGCGCGTTGATCGTTACGGAACCCTCCTTATGTATGTACTGACAAGCTCTTGCATATATTTTTACAGCTGACTGCATAGCATACGCATAGTACTGATACTCGTTCTTATAATGCACAAGTGCCATATTAATTTAGCACAAGTTTATTTTAAGCCGGTTTTCTATAAGGCTATGGCTCCGGTCGAGGCGGCCCATTCGTGTCAATGCATGGATTTCCGCACAGAAAAATATAACTCCTTTGCAAAACCAGGTCTAAATATAAAGTTGATAATGTAATTCTGCTCAAACTAAAGAAAGAACCTATACTGCTTTCATTTTTTAGTCGGCGACTATACAAAAAACTCTATTATTTACAGTTTTATGACCGTAAGCAAAGAAATAAAGTATAAAAAACGCTTTTTCTAATGACATATTGCTTGTGAGTATTGAGTTGGTAGACCAGAATGTACATCCGCCAAAGAATATAGTATGTTGTATGTTACATATTAGTTCAGTCTTCATCCGCTGAGATTTGAACAAATTATTATTTTTAAAAATTTAAAAATGAAAACCGACTTCCAAAGTAAAAACGCACAAAAAACTATGAAATAAATCTGATTTTCTAAATATTTTCCCCTTTTAAATTCAGTTAAAATTTTAACTATTATTTACCCAATCTTCATTATTTTGAAGTCGGTAACTACCAAGCTAAACAATATCCTGATAAAACAATATTTTTTAGAACTCACTTTTAATTTTTCCATTTTAGTCATATTTATTATATTATTATTAACACACTTTAAGAAAGTTCAAAATAAGCGTTCGTATAATTGAATACGCGCCAAGCTTCCATTAGCTATTGTACATAAGATAATCATAATGATTCCTGTTAGTTACATAATGGCATATGCTTGCAGTTCTTTAAACAATGCCGAAATTTACAAACCTGTATCTTTAAAGACTGAGGAGTTCTGTTCAGTGCTTTTGGATCCAGGGTATACCCTAGGTACAAAACTTTACTTCTTGGTAGCATATGCTTGATTTACTTCACAAAAGTCAAATCCCTATAGATGTTCCTATAAATTTTGAGGAGTTCCCTCGATTCCTCATGAATGCCATCATCAGGTCTCCCGCACTTTAGTGACTAAAGGACTAATTTCGAAGTATACCTTTTACAAATATAAAATAATTTTGCAAATAGGTCCACAAACCGCAGAATAATGTTCAAAGATCGGTGTCGGTGTAAAATATTATGAGAAGTACCTATTATATCATCATAATATGAAGATGTATGGTGTGATGATAGTGGTAATGATAATTACTGTGATTGACATAGTGGCATATGCTTGCAGTTCTTTAAACAACGCCGAAATCCCCAAACGTGCATCTATAAGGAGTCAGGAGTTCTGTTCAGTACTTTTGGATCCAGGGTATACCTTGGTGCAAAATCTTACTTTTTGGTAGCATATGCTTAGGTTACTTCAGAACAAGTCAAAATCACTATGTGTCTATACAAATTTCAAGGAATTCCCTCGATTCCTCACGGATCCCATCATCAGGTCACCACTTTGGTGACAACGGGACCAACTTCGGATTATACCCTTTACAACAATAAAATAATTTTGAAAACCGGGACGGCGAAATTATCGTTGACAAAAATATATAAACGTAATATTATAAACGCCTCCTTTTTTTGGAAGTCGGTTATTAATGTAATATTTTACGCCCATCATCTACTGGCTATTTTTAAAAGTATACTTTGCGTGGTTTTTTTATTTATTTGAAATCATTTGCCCTATACGCAAAACCTATATTTATGCAAAAAATCAAGAATATTTACAAAAATGTTGATTGTGCGGTTCATCCATTCATGTCTTTAAAATGCATGTTGCCTAAAACTTTTTTTTTGTCTAATCGATGTTAAACAATCTAGAACCCATTTTCGTATAATATCTTAAAAAATAACGAATATACAAACAATTTAAATTTCCAATAAAAAAGAGATCGATATATCGGCCTGTGACGTCACGAGTTGCTCCGGCCATACATTTGTCGTTAAAATTTTATGGCGGTAGCAGCTTGTGAGGTAACAAATCGTTTTGTGAGAAAGAAATGGCCAATATTTTTTATTTGCTCATAATTTTTAATCACGCCAACCTAAATACCTATTTCTTTTAGATTTATGTATCTCTATTCAACAATTTTAAAATTTAAAATTTGCAATAATGTGATATTCCACACTAAGCATTTTGGCTGTCATTTTACTGACTGAAAATTAAAATTATAAATCAGAGTATAACTTATACTACTAATTATCAGTAGTAGAACTTGGCGTACATAGGCGTCGAAGAGATAAAAATATAAAAGCTAATTACTAATTACTACCGCCACCCAATACGGGCACATTGCTGGATCGAACAACTTTTCGATTAGCCACTTCCCTGCGTCTTGGCGTTTGTGGCGCAAACGTGAACAGACTCGGACACCACGGTCTGTCCTGTCAACGAAGCGTCGGCCGCATCTCCTGAGAACACTGCCTCATCGACCTCATTCGTCGGGCTCTTGTCATCGCCGGAGTGCCAGCTGTGCTGGAGCCCCCTGGTTTGGCGCGCGACGCTGGCAAGAGATCAGACGGAATGACCCTGGTCCCTTGGAGACTAGGACGGGCTATCGTATGGAACGCTACTTGCGTCGATACACTTGCTCCGTTCCATGTCCAGGGCACCTCAAGTACTGCAGGTGTCGCCGCAAATCAGGCGGAGAACCTCATGCGGCGAAAATTTGAGAGCCTTAGTGGAGATCTCAAATTTGAACCCGTTTGTAGTTGAAACCTAGGCACATTCAGAGAAATTTCGAAAAAACTTGTAGATGCCACCCGAGACCCCAGAGCCGGCACCTATCTGGCTCAAAGAGTTAGCATAGCCATCCAGCAAGGAACTCTTTGAGCCTTCTAGGTACTCTGTCCGGTGGGGACGACCTGGGAGATTTTTTTTGTAGCTTTAAGTTTTTCTAGTATTCATTTTCTTTTTAGTACTTTTATAGTTTGTAAATATTTTAAGTAGTTAGGTATAGATGTTCATATTATATTTATTACTATGACGTAGGTTAATTAAGTGTGCTTGTAACTGTAACGCCTACATTGTCCTTGATAAAGGATCAATATTGCACGCTTGAAAACCACCGCGCTATCAGATAATTAACGGTGTAAGGGAGTAATTAGCTTTTCGCTTATCGAGTCCCGTATTACCCGATGGCCGATACTGAGTGATTTGAGTGACGCCCAGAATGTGCCCGAGTACTTATTAAGTTTAACAAGTATACCAACTACCAAGTATGATAAAAATGCACATGATATAATATTACACAGTTGCTTTTATTTATCACTAATACATGTTTTTAAATTAAGTTTTCGTTTATTCCACTTATTGTTACAATATAAAGAAGTATTTTATTTTCAGTACACACCCTACCTTTCCATGATTGATGAATATAGAGGAGAGCTGAACAATATTTTGGACGACGATACTTCGTTTGACACAAGATACCGCAATTGGAAACGGAATGCTGATCTTATAAACTCTCTACTGGCACTGCCAAAGGGCATGAGCGACGCCGGCCGCTAAACTACGATGGTGATTTAAGGAATCCTAATTTATCATGTATTTCTATATTTTATTAGATATTTATAATAAATTATAAATTTCAATCTTTTTTTTTTGCTTTTATGATCCCACACTAGCAGATTACTTATTTTGAAAAACAGGCCGGTGTGTGGTAAATAAAAAAAAAAATTATGTCAAAACATATATTGTACCATTTTATATTTAAAACTAAATTACTTACTGATAAGTAAGTTACAATTAAAACATATTTACAATTCTAACCGATTACAGAAAATAGGTTTGGTTTATGAGCTTTATTCAAAAATAATATGCATTTTTTTAATTTTACAAGTATGTGTCGTAGTCTAATTTAAAGTATTTTTGGAACTTTTATGCTTTTTTTATTTTTTATATTTTACTACTAAATTCCTTAAACTCTTAAGAGTACTTCTCACACGGCATTATTTATTAAAACTTCAATAACAAACGATTACAAGTTTAATAAAACTTAGCATTTATTGCGTCGAGTTTTGTCATGCGCCAGTGTAAAAATTATTAAAATTACAAATGAACACATCTTTATTGTTATCTGCAAAGTAACAGATCTGTTTAACTGTCGACTGTAGGTCGTAAAAATGCTCCAACAGGGAACAGTTAACTTCCAATATGAATACGCAATGTCAATGTGCATGATGATAAATTATATTTGTTGGCGAATTTAATATTTATAAAAATAATTACTTTTTAGTGATAAAAAATTTAGCAAATATTCTAGACGAAAGAAAAATACAGTTAACTTGAGCTGACAATTTTGTAACTTAGTAGTTTCGCATATTTGTAGTATATTTTTGCACACGGTCATGCT
The DNA here is from genome assembly GCA_037179445.1 of Phengaris alcon alcon. NCBI lineage: Eukaryota > Metazoa > Arthropoda > Insecta > Lepidoptera > Lycaenidae > Phengaris > Phengaris alcon. The sequence continues at coordinate 3,492,300 of JAYRCH010000589.1, forward strand.
ATGTTGAAAGGAAGCTATCACACCATATTTTTATTTACAAAAAGGCAAATGTGCCTGACGCCTACTTTGGCTCACTTAAGGTGACACTACGCAGTGTGCCAGTAGGCCGCTCGCGCTGCCTTAAACTTGCCGCTGCTGCGCTAAAATCGAAGCAGTGGCTTTAAACATTGATACTGAGGTACTTTAGGTTTGTGTTATTAAAATATTTCAAAGAAAAAAATCCGGTTTTCATAAAATCTGACTGCGGTTTTGCAATATCGTAAGATAATTTTACTATACCTATCTATAAAGAACAATTAAATAATGTAATCAATCATGAAAATATAGCTTACTCTTACTAACGAAAAACTGTTAGGACAGAAATATTATTTAGTACCTAATATTTTTCAACCACTTTCAAATACATATTTTAAATAACAATTAGTATATTTGCGTCGTCATATTGTATTAAATCTGATTAACCAGTAAAAAACTAGTCTTAATGGGTTTTGGACAGATTATCAGTATTCAGAATGATAGTATCACAAATGGAGCAATTTCAAGCGTCACACACCTCTGAGCCATCAATTCCTACAACCATTGAATAATTTAGTGACAACAAAAGGTTTTGACGACAGGACATTTTGAACTTTTGTTACTACAAACATGTGTTTAAAGGACCATGCAAAAAACTGTATGGACAGTGTCCCCACCCACCAACAGATTTCAAACCTATCTCAGTTAATAGCTCTTTCCACGCTGATAACGCTGATAGCTTAAAATTTAGTATGGCGATATTCACCCCAGGAGTGGGGTTTTGACAGAAATTGGAATTTTATTTTTTATTGTTTTATATTAGCGACCCACTCCAAATTCGCACGGGTGCAATGTACACCAGTGCGAATCTGGAGTGGGACTGAGATAGGTTTTAAATCTGTTGGTGGGTGGGGACGATTTTTGCATGGTCCTTTATTTGCATGGTCCTTTATTTGCCTGTTATGTTCGAAATGAAGTTCGAAATAACTGAGGAACTTCTTTTCAAAACTTGACTATTCCACTTTTGATGAAACTGTTTTTTTTTGGTAACAATCAAAGTAACTTCGCGAAAATAAAATTGGGCAAAAACTTGATACGACCAGAAAAAAAAATTAAAATTCATGAGTTCGTCAAAAATAGATTATGTATTCCTTATGGAAATCGAAAAAAAAGTTAATTATTTAACTATTTTCTCAGATTGTGAAAAAAACACAAAAAGTGAAGTCAAGTTTTAAAAATAATCTCCTCAACTAAAATTTACATGCTAAATTTATCATTTAACGAATCACGTACACTTGCTACCTTTAATGATTAACATTTAAAAAAATTTAACACATCAGGTAGACTAATAACTACACTATGTGCCATATTACTTGAAATTTAAATTTTACAGTTAAGATATAATATGGATATTAGTGTAAGTTTTTAGATGAAATATTCAGTCACTAGAAATCTCAATCAATATAAATAACATAATTACTCATAATCGCACAGATTTTTTTGTTTATTTTAAATTATTTTTTACAACCATATTTACACTATAAAGGTTTTTAGTAATTGCGACAATGCGTAACAATGTAACGTCAAAGCTGATTTTATACACGGCTCAATACAACTATCCTATAGGGCGTAGGCCATAGAAAGTTTCGATACAATACGCTTGTACAATAAACGTATGTTTGTGCCGTGTTGACTCACATCTGACATGTGTATTTAAAGTATTATATCAGATTCAATACTACACAAGGTACATGTAACATGTAACATGTTCAGATAAAGAAACAATATATAAAGGCGGCTGGAAATCACAATTATTATTGGCTCACTAATATTATCTGTGTCGCGCTCTATTGCTCACTTAACGTGTGTGAGTAACATGTGAAAGTATGATTACTGATGCCTTTTGATTATTTATCTGAACTTGGTACAATAAGTAGTAGAAGCTTTTCGCTTGCCTCAGAACTTAAGGGAGAAGCCGGGCGCAACGTTGAGCGAGCGCGCGGTGACCTTGAACGCGCGCGCGTCCTCAGCGTCCGCCCGCGCAAACTGCGCGTACGCGGCGCCTCCGGCGGGCGGGCGCGGGCTGTGCGTGCTGCGCCGGTTGCCCTCTGACTTGGCCGGCCACGTCGGAAACATGGCGGGGTCGATCGCCACCGGATGCTCCTGAAGTTAAGAACCATTTTAATATAATAAACGAGCAAAGCAATATAATAAAAGAGCAAATAGAAACAGTCGGCAAAAATCCTCACTGGACGGACCCTTGAAACTATAAAAAAATTGCAAATTCATTGGTGTCTTTGTTTATTGGAGATCATAGATATTATAAATTGAAAAAACAAGATGCCCCACGAACGCTCAAAATGTAATGTAATGACAGTCTAGTGCTTAAAACGCGAGTAAGCACGTCTGGGCTCGCAGTCGCACGCGATCTATCCTACCGGCAACATACTGAAGTCCTCAGTAAAAAAGTGCAAAAATAATACATTCACTATTCCAAAAAGCATGGAACGTCTTATTTTCGAGAAGTATTAATATAATATTTAATATCTTAATGAGTTTTTAGCCAAATATGTCTTAAAACTTGACTATAATGCAATCTAACATAAATTCTAAATCGTTAGGACGCAACTGTCCCTTTTCTTTCCGTGAAGTTGATCACATAATATATAAAGAATAAGTGAATAAGATTTACTATGAATCATAAATCAGTTAATATTAAAGAATTATTAAAGTCTATAGTTATTAATAAGAATTAAAGTCTATAATTATAAAACAAATCAAAAGTTATTCGGTATCAAAAAAGTCCGGTTTTAGCAATGTTTGCTACACGAAATAAGGCTGTAAGGTTGATTTTTAATAACGTCGAACATAGTATTGGGACTATGTATCATGTACTTCATAAATAAATTTTGTCATGTTCTCTTGAGGACATTTTTTCATAAAAAAATTGTAGGTGATAGTGAATCCAGGTTTAATAATATCGTTGGCTACAATGTATCCTACCTTAAAGTAGGCGTGTTCGAGCGCCGCGTCGGCGGTGAGACGTCGCGCGGGATTGTAGGTAAGCAAGCCCTGCAGCAGCGAAAGACCGGTTTCGGACAGAAGGTCGGGGCCGACACGCTGCCGCAGCCCGCCAGCCGGGTGCTCCGCGAACGTCATTTTCTGCACTGCCGGCAGCTCCTTGTAGCCCGGCCACAGCAGCTCCGACGGTGAACCCAAATCCTACAACAAAACAAGGTTAAAAAAGTGCTGTTGCATTCCATACCTACATGATGATCTGTTCCCTATGTTTTTAAAATGGCAGGCCTCACGCGCTTGAGGACTTTGTTACAACTACTAGAATAATTATGTTTATACACATACAAATAGTTTAGGAAAAAGGAGAAAGTTTGGTCACAATGTATATCGGAAAATGATGCATTGAATTGTATTGTATAACTGGCTGTACCCAAAAGGCGTTGTTCTGTCATAACTTTGAACTGAACTAAATAAATAACTACCTACATACACCTACAGTTTCTATACCAACAACTACAGCCTACATATACTACCTACATATACAACAACCTACAGTCACAACAACACCTTCTACCAATACCTACTACCCACCCTACTACCTACGCCTACAACCTACCCCTACAACCTACAGATGATGTGTGATAGAGTTATCGACCATTGAGAGTTGACATAACTAATATTGCTATTAAACAACGGGAGTTGGTGTAAGAAGGGTAAAAATTATGTATTTTAATGTAAAATCTTTATGATTTTGCATTAAAAAGGTTATTAATAGTAAATTTGATGTTTTTGAAGGACGATTTTGGCCAATGTCCATAGAAATACATACTTATATTTAATTATTATGAAAGCTTAGTCTTTAAAACATCGGACTAAGTTAGGAACCACAAAATGCTACAAAGAATTTTTTTTTTCATGATAAAAATTTAATCAAAATTCAACAAACAAACTTTTGTCTTTAGACCAATATTTTCATGCTTTTCATTCATGTTAGAAGGCTGATTATGGAAGAATAATAGTTGTACATTTTGAACAAAAGAGTACCGGAAAATGCAAAACAACTTTAAAAAGCCTTTCAGTTATTTTAAAAAAACTATCAAAGTTTTTCAGGTCGAAAATTTTCAAAATGTCACATAATTCAAAATGTCCAAGTGGTGTCCAATCCAAAAAAACTCAACTAGACCATACTTTCCGCGTCCTGTATAAAGTATCTTAAAAGTCTACTCAATACAACACCTACCTTGAAAATCCTGTTCAACTGGTCGACCTCCGACTTGCCGGGGAACAGCGGGTTCATGGTGACAAACTCGGCGAATATGCAGCCTACGCTCCACATGTCGATGGGCGTGGAGTACTCCTTACAGCACAGCAGCAGCTCCGGCGCGCGGTACCACAGCGTCACCACTATAGGTGTGTACTGCCGCAGCGGCGAACCGTACTCGCGCGCCAGGCCGAAGTCCCCCACCTGAAATTATAACAACATATTGTGTAGGTACATATAAAAAAAATGTTGAGTGGCGACTTTAAAATAAGTTTTTAAGAAAATTCACCTTCAACACGCCTTTATGTGATAGCAGCAAATTACTAGTTTTGAGGTCTCTGTGCAGAATCCAGTTGTCGTGCAAATGATGGACGGCGCTAAGCAGCTGGGTCATCAGGCACTTCACTTCACCTATAAATACAATTTACATTAGGAATCTAAGTGTAGGCTGGATTAAAAACAAGCAAGTGATATGGCTAATAATTGTATTTACCTTATTAAGATAATTTTACCTTTATTTTAGAAAATTATTAGTAACAATAAATGAACACTAAAGAGAATTGCTAAAAAGCAAAATTATGGTGAGTTTCCATTATCTTTTAACTTGTCGTAAAATAATAATTGAGACATCAACAAATGATAGAGACGGAAAACCTACCAGGTAAGAAGACCTGTTTCTTTCCTCTCATGGTCTCCATCAAGCTCTTAAGGTCGTGTTCCACGTAGTCCATGACGATGAATATCTTGTCCATGTTGGAGCCCACCACGATCTCCCTCACCGTCACTATGTTGGGGTGTTGACCCTGTAACAAATTGTTTGAATGCGCCGCCCGTTAGAACACAAACATCCTACTTGACATTTCTGTTGTAAATCACATTTATTGATGCCTTCTATTTTGATTCCTTTCATATATTGATTTACTTACACATATAGGTACAGTCGTTTCTTTCGTTTGGTCCCACCAACATTACTTTAGGTTATAAATTTATAATTATGTGTATATGTTTGCTATTACACTTTGATATTATAAAATAAATAGGGACGAAATAATCTTGTGCTATTATTTTCATACATTTTATTTGAAAATTACTAACGTGATACTTGATCCCAACATTATATTAAAGATTAGAAAATCTGTAATCTACTAGTAATTCTATAAAATTTCAAATGATTTACGGTATATAAGGAAAATTAGAAAGTTAAAATCTTAAATGGTTAAGTTAAGCTAGTCTGAACTAATCTGGGCAGTCGGCTCAGATTAGTGTGAACTAATCTGGGCCGACTGCCGACTGACTAAAACCCAATATTGGACTTAATTTTTTGACTTTGCTTATGATTTTTGGCTTGATAGAAGATATTGTCGACAGATAGAATAAAATTAATATAATTTCTCTAGTCTTTGTATAGGCCGGACGTAAATTAAGTTTAAAATTATATGACACTGAAACTGCTCAACATCCCGCTACCGTTTCAGTCATTCCCATTAGTTACGTTTACGGAACTGAGCGTTCTTAAAATATACACTAAGCTTTTATACGTATGCTTAGAGAAAAAACCAAGTATGTTATGGAGCTCCTTATCTGTAACCCGAAACTATCGGATGACCAAAATAAAAATCTATACATAACCGTAACCGAATCCAATAAAAAGTTTAAAATAATATCTAAATATTGTTTTTTACTTTTGAAATTCTTTAAAAATTTAATATCCTTATCCTGATTTGACTGGTTAAGAGAAACTTGAAGAAAGAAAATTATGTTCAGTTTCGCTTGTTCCATTTATATCAAAATCGTTAGCTGATTTCTTTTATTCATATTACCTAAACAAAAGAAGTCATCGCTAAAAAGAGACATGTAAAAACTGGCACTTTTGATTGCATAAACAAATGAAAGTTTGATTTTTTAATTAAATTATTAATTATCTACTAAATATACTGAATTTCAGTACACAATACAAAAGTAAATTATATCATAATTAATTACAACAAACTGTTACATCATATTATGGAAAGCAAAGAAACATCCACTAGTGTTAATATGCACTAGTCGGTTTTTTCTCCATACAAAAGCTCTTGGTGATCTACTATTAAGTCAAACGTTGTAGACCTAAATTTTAGCGTAATATCGATTTTTATTATACTTGTCTAGGTCGGTACGAGCTTATATTTCTAAAATTTTAATTAGTTTAGAAGATAATAGCCTCCAAACATCGGATTCTTAACGCAACTATGACCGTAAATAAAAATACATACGAAGAATGACAGTTCAATTGTTCAGAAATAGGGATGTTGCCTTGTGTGGAATAACACGTTTTTAAAAATAAGTTTTAAATTTTTTTAATAGAGATACATAAATCTAAAATAAATAAATATTTAGGTTGACGCGATAAAAAATTATCTATTTCTCGCAAAAACGATGTCACGTCACAAGCTGCTACGGCCAAACATTTTTTAATGACAAATGTATGGCGGGAGCAACCCGTGACGTCAAAGGCCGATATTCGCTCTATTTCTTATTGTAAATTTAAATTGTTTGTATCTTCGTTATTTTTTAAGATATACCAAAATGGGTTCGAGATTGTTTATTAACATGTTGTTTAACATCGAATAGACGAAAAAGTAGGCAACATGTCTACTGAGATAACTTTATTTCAGACAACAATATGACATAGTTTTTTCATAAAACACCAAGAGCCGAGTGTCGATTTGCGTAATTTGAGGACGCCTATTCTTAAATACTTTACTCTTTACTTTTTATTATTTAATGTGTGCATTATAGCTTCTCTCATAAGTAAAGATGACCATTTTATGGGTATATCCCTTTTCCCCAATGTTTTTTCCCCCGCGCGCCGCAATGAGTTCCAGCCGTTGACTAGCGCACTCTTAGGGACCGAAATAAGTAAGCACTCTAAGGCAGCCTTTGTATACTGCGTTCAGAATTCAGACCCAATAGATTCAGATAATCTAAACGTAAACAAATACCCTATAATGCAATTTTTTTTAAGTTCAATTTAAATGTCACTTATAATATTATTTACAGCGCAATAATGACCTATTAATTTGGTCGTATTATAAATATTTTGGTTTATATTAATATTAAATTGTAATTGGAAACAGTGTATATTACAAAATAGGAAGAAAAACTTACTAAATAAATATTACAATTTATCAAGTATAAAACATGGTTATCAAATAAAGCTTTTCTTTGCCTTTTTTAAACTACTTAATATGCTTAATAAGTACTCAAAGTATTAAACTTTTTAGGGTTCCTTACCTTTAGGTAAGGAACCCTAAAAAGTACCCTAAAACGGATGCCTATTACCGAGACTGCACTGTCTGTATGTCCGTCTGTATGTCCGTCTGTCTGTCTACCAGGCTGTATATCCTTAACCGTGATAGCTATGACAGCTGAAATTTTCACAGATTATGTATTTCTGTTTCCGCTAAAACAACAAATACTAAAAATAGAATGAAATATTTAAGCGGCCCTTTGCGCATGAGACCGACTCGCACTTGGCCGGTTTTTTATTTAATAGCCATTATGCATGGTATATATAACATAGTGAATTTTGCAAGCAGATTTTTATTCCCTTCGAAAAACGAACTTTTGTCATGTCGCTTTGTACTTCATACATGTTTACTGTAAATAAGAAAAAAGCATTATACGGTCAACGGCTCGGTAATCAAAGAAAGTTATATTGGGGCTATAGAAGTTAAAAATAGAAAATTTGCCTGCTATTTCGTAGGCACAATAGAAAATCCCGCGGGAACCATACAATTTTCCCGTGATAAAAGTAGCCTATGACCTTTCCCGTGGTCTACCTCTATAACCGTGCTAGATTTCATCAAAATCGGGCCAGTATTTTCGGAGACAAATCCTTCCTCTTTATAATATTAGTGATGGGCGGAACATTTTTGTATGGAGCTATACTGAAAGAAATTTAAAACAATCTCGATTTCACGGTCATGAATCAAAAATAAATTAATCGAAAGAAACCAAAAGTAACTCGAGTCAAATCTTCTACGTCTCTTAAGCTTGAAAAATGAAGGTCAATGTTAATTATAAATTCAACATTGGTTTTCTCAGGTCGTACTTTATTCGCGATTTCTCTTTAATGTCCCTTAGGGGTCATCCATAAATTACGTCACGCGTTAATGGGTGGGGTGGTCACACGTAACCACAGCTTGACCACATTTTGTCGCGTCGGTGTATGTGGTTGTGGTACGTGTCGGTCACACTTTAAATATAATAAAATTTAAAAATGTGTGACGTCACACCATGGATTTCGAATTCGAATTTTATATAGGAGACCCTATTGTATTTTAACCGAATTCCAAAAAAGGAGGCGGTTATACGTTCGGCTGTATATATTTATTTATTATTTAATATGTTAGTCCGCCGTCTGTGGACCGATTTTCAAAATTATTTTTTTGCTGTATAGGGTATAATCCCAATTTGGTCCTTTTGATACCAATCACCTGATGATGGGATATAGGGAATATTTTATAGAACTCACATTTACGTTGGCTGGTACCGACTTCAAAATTATGAAGATTGAGTAGAGAAATAGTTAAAATTCTAGCCGAATTTAAAAGGAAAATTATTTAGAAAATAAGATTTATTTCATACTTTTTTGTGCATTTTTACTTTGGAAGTCAGTTTTAGGATATTCTACTTCATACTACTTAGGTTTTAATAAAAATGTTATTCGATTGATTCATAACCACAAAATAGAGATTTATAAATGGTGAACACACATATATATATATGTGTGTGTGAAGAAGGTCCTGACATTTTTATTCCATAATTACGGCTTTGTCAAGTCATGTTTTAATAATTTACTGTTTTTACATTGATACAGAATGAATTTTATAACTGGGAACAGCTCAAAATGCTTATTTTAAGTTACGAGTCTGATTTTACTAAAACTGTGATGCAGTTTAGTTGTATTAAAATCAGATTCGGTTTCTCAGATCGATTCAAATCGTATCGGTTTTTGATTACTCATTTTTCCAAGCCAGAAATTGAACCGACTAATTTAAGTCTGGCAAACAAAAGTGACTACTAACATGATAAATAAAATGTGAATCTGAATTTGAAGATCGTTTAGAGTTGCCAAGTTTAAAGTTTGCAAATAACCCAGGTTCAACTTTCGTTTGCCAGGCTCTATTCAAATTCGACAGTGTTGCTAATATAAAGAACAAATTTTAGAAAATAATAACATAATAAGGCAAACTTAAGGAAAGAGGGCTTCTTTAGTAACAAAATAAGCTATTTTCGTTGGACAGGAGTAAGTTTTTTAAATCTGGCTTGTAACCCCTTTCAACAATTTCGTTATTCTTTACAGTTTACAATTTCGTCTAAAATGGTGAATTGAAAATATACAGGATATTTTATGCCTCCAGAGAGATAAATACTAAATAATCCATACTTGAATGCTATTACTGAATAAGTAAACTAAAATAATAAAGACACTTCAATCCTACCCTATTTTGATCTTAATTAATGTTAATTAAGACCAAAATAGGGTAGGATTTGTTTACATATTCTTATCTTTCATCAAACTTTTGCAGAAGAAAGTAGAATAATATTACAAATATAACCAAAATCATAGACAAACACAAAAAAACATCAGTTATGTTTTTCAAGAACAAAACGTTGAAAATAATGTGTTTAGAACGTGTATTGTTACAAGACACCTATTCATATATAGTCAAAAGTATTGTAGAAGACTATGGATATGTTTTTTTTACTTTTCATCACAAAAATACGTCAAATTGACGTTTAATTTAAGTGCATTTTACAAAAGTATTATCATACTTTTACATACCATGAATACATTAAAAAACAATAATATTCAACACATTAACATAAAAATTTTTTAAAGTCAAAAATGTACTTTCAATAAATACAAACATTTTTACATTAAAACATATTAAGTAAAACAATAATGACTATTAAGATGATAAATAGAAAATGTTGGTGAGACCATTTCGAAACATATCAGTATAAACCTTTACGATATCTTGCTATTCCTTACCTTAACAAAGTATATTAGCCAAATATTATTTATATTGTATATTCAAGATAAAAACCTCATAAACACTTCTGAAATGGCGTGGTTCATTTCCCAACATAAAATATGTTTTAAAAAACTTATTGATATGTATACATTATAACCAATGCACTTGTTACAACAACTACCTCATTCGTCAAAATAAATGGAAATAGTACCCAGACAAAGAGTGCACATCGACCTTTGAAAATAAATTCGGCTAGTATCGAATTTGTAGAGAGTTTTCTCCTACAATGCAGCGACAAATGTCACCCATCGGCACTATTTGACAAAGATGATGGTTTAAAAAGCTGACATTAATCAATCATTAAACACGACATATGAAAAAAAAATCAAAGGTCGATATTTTTGGCAGGGTAGGTACTGTAATGAAATTAATTAGAAGTAACAAACAAAATTAACGTCTATCCTCCATCAGATTGGAGAGAGAAGCGTCGATCCTTACGTAAGTCCTGCAGGGCAGGCAGGAAGGCAATGTAATATTTCATAATCTATGAGTACGTGTGAAATTATTGCAAGATTTAAGCTCTTTTCGTCCAGATTTATAAACGATAACCATGTCACATGGTTGCTACGTAAAAAGCTAATATAAAAGCTTGTTAGTACTATCATTTCTACAAAATTTTCATTTTGTGATGCGCTTTACAACGCATACAAAAAATTCATGTTTTAATTAATAGAACTGTTTTTAACGAAATCATAAGGAATATAATGTCATGTTTTATGTTGTTTTAAAATACACATTTTAAACGATTTAATATACATAAAATCGCATTTAAGCCTAGCCGGTTCAGTTAATGTTATAGACAGGGATTTCCAAAGTGGGTTCCGCAGAACCCAACGAAAAAAAAGCTAGTGTGAAGAAGTTGAGCTGAGAAAACAGCAACATATTTCATAATACAGTCATTTGAATTTTGGGATCACAGATTTTAGGATATTCTTAAAACTTAGCGAAAACATGTCCGCAAAGTACATTCTTAATGAAGCTATAACGAAGATGAACTACTCCTACTACCTACTATATTTGGCGTTATTGAAAGTCAACTTTACTGTTAAGGAATACAGATTTGTTTTTAAATTGTTTGCGTTTACAATGCATAGGTCGTAAAATTTTATCACCAACGTGAATTGTAGAATTAATAGAATATAATAATATATAATTTATTAATAGAATTACAATTGTAGAATTTATTTCTTACAATTTAAGGTTCAATATTTACTGATGTTTGATTCATAGTATCTCTATACACTTATGATTTATACACACAATCAACTTCACGGGATGAAAAGGGAGAGAGATTTTTACGTTATATAGCATTTGAATCAAGTTTTGACACATTTAGCTAAATTAAGATAAATAAGATATTTTATGCTTTTATAAAATGGTCTAAGTTATATTTTTACACATTTTTACCGAACACTTAGGCATGTTGCCGGTTGCGAGCGCAAGTCCGCTTATGCGCATTTTAAGCACTCTTCGAGTCGGGATACATTTCTAGCGTTCGTGCGATATCTACGGTATCAAAAATCTTTGTTTGGTATTCGTTCCTCCAAGCGTTCGTTCGTAATGAAAAGCAATGCCGCCATATGGACCGTGTTCCAAATTACACATCAGTGTGTAACAATGACGTCACGAAACCGTAGCCACATTATACGCCATATCAGTAAAGTGTGACGTACAATGGCGTATTTAGCCTAGCATATACAGGCTGAATTTTACTACCGGGCATGGCATTCGCAATCCGAAACTATAAAATATAGCAGAATGTTGAAAGGAGTTGCGAGCCCCATTTGGATAAAAACTTTTTGATAGTATCGAACCGACTGATTTTGAAATAAAAATCACACGCTGATTCAAAATTCCATTTACATACTTTTACACACTTTACTTCTGCGCAGGAACAAATTCTGCAGAATAATGTCATGTTATGCCAAACTTAAGGAAAACGTATTTCAATAAATTGCATCATATTTTAAAGAAATGTATAAAAATATCACTTAACAGGCAGAGATTTGGATCTCAGCGCCATAATAACTTTGAATCAGCTTAATAATACCTATCTAACGATGTACGTGTCTCCAATGAAAAGTTAGTTCTCTCTCCACATTATAAACTTTGACATCTTCCTTCAAACCCACCTATCTGATCAAGTATGGGAAAAACATATTTTGTCAAAAACCTTACCTAAAGTTTGTCATAGGTTTTCAAGAGTTTGTTCCTTATAATCAACACTATCAAATATAATAAATTGATAATACAGATGTGCATAATTTTTCCAAAATTAGTGGGTTCGATTCCTGGCTAGGGAAATTGATTTATCAAAAATCTAATGATGCAGTTTTAGTCTTTATCAAAATCGGGCGCGCAACTCCTTTCAACACTCTTCGCTATTCATTATAGATTCACATTTCGTCTACCACGTCCACTTGAAACATTCAACATGTATACGTTGTAATCTGTGATTTTTAATTGCGCGGCAGAATCGAGCAGGCATTACGAAAAAAATCAACAGAATAGCGCTCCTCATGACGCCATTAACGATGTTCATTCATAATTCGGCAGACAACCATTCATTAACGTCGAGTATACAGCAATGTAAATATAATAATAGCAATGAGAAAATACTTGAACTATGACGGTGATCGAGATTTTTGTAAACCCTTATGGACTGAGATCCCAGACCCGCCAGACTACCCTTATATTGTTACTGATAAAATGTATATCATATTGTAGTATTAGTGTGTACAATGAACGCATGCATACCTACCCGCTAGTTTTCCCGTGGGACAATTTTTAGGTACAAGGCGCTAAAGTTGCGCAAAATTGTACTCACTTTACTTACATTCCGATAAACTATCAATCTTATTTTTTGATTTAAGAATAACGTAAGGAACAAAACTTATTTAATGATTTTTACATTGATGATTAACTATTTTTAGGGTTCCGTAATACTCAAGGAACCCTTATAGTTTCGGTTTGTCCGTCCGTCGGTCTGTCTGTCCGCACCTCTAGCTTCTGTAATTATGAATATAAATGGATAGACTGTGTATAGATCTCGGTTTTGGCATCATAAAATAATAATAATATTACTTTTTAGGGGTGGCTCTCCAAACATGTGAAGTGGGGATGAAACATATATTTTCATTCATCGTGTGGTGTATCGTTTAATAAGTCTTTTATAATAAAGGCATGGTTTCATACATGACTTTTTTACAAATTCAAGCATTTTCGAGTAATCGACCTCCAAAGTGGTTTATAAGTTGGCCCCCCCCCTGGAATTTCTAAACTATAAGAGATAGAAACTTGTATGTTTCCGTTGTGATAGGTCGTGCTGTCAAAAAAAATTTTGGAAAATTATTTTGAGCGAAATCGGACAATAACTTTTGAAGTAATTAAAAGAAAACCTATTGCGTGGAGATAGTTACGGGACCCTCCTTAGACATGTTCTTACATGCTCTTGGTTAGGTTATTTATTTTTATGAAAACTGCGAGAGAAAAAAATATCAGTGTAAATTTCACTCTTATAATATCTAATTATCATGATTCTACTATAACATACGTTAGAACCATTTCAATGGATGTGAGTAAAAGTTAATACAATTTTTTTGTACCTCCGGCGCCCTGTACTTGAGAATTGGCCCACGGCACAAACTAGCGGGTATGTATACGTTCATTGTACACACTACTACTACAGTATGATATACATTTTATCAGTAAGAATATACTTGGGTTGTCTGGCGGGTCTGTCCATTAGTACAACGTGACAACTTGTTGCACGTTTACACCACTTCAACTTAGTACTCAACTTGCGCAAAAAGAAAAGTACGTCAATAATAACCGTCACCAGATATTTTAGCTTGACAACTTATCCTGAAACACCAACAAAATCTTATCGGAAGAATTTTAAAGTAAGTTCATATAGACCTGTAAAAACTCAGTATTCGATAGTAATTAGTATTATTAGCAATAAATCGTACCCCGACGCATTTCGCATGTGGGCACATGCAAAATTCGTAATTATTTTATTGTATCGTTCCTCTAAACATTTATAAATAATTGTATTACATTTTTTTTAAATGTGTTAAATGTATGTATTTAGATCAATTTCATTATTGTAGAGTCAAAGCGATTTGAAACGCCGTTAGAAATTACGAAAGAAGCGATAACATACGTTTTGCAACAGCGAAGTGATATGTTTGAAGTAAAAACCTAGCTGCGCGACGGACCAATTCGGAATCAAATATAAAAGATGGCATAAAAATAAAAGTAATCTCATGCAGAATGGGTGGTGCTTGCAGCAGCAGTGTGAATGGGTTTTTTTTTCTCTCTTAGACCGGATTTTTAAGTCTCTTCGTACACACGTGTTGAATTCTGCGCCAGCCGATCAGCGGGCAACATTATCATTGCAACAGCATGCCAAGAATTTTCCAAATATTATTAGTGCGGTCAAATATTATTATTAGGTAATATTCATAAAAATTTATAACGAGATTTTTTTATTTATGTATTTATTTTTGGAAAACTACCAATATCTATCAATCTACCTGCTGTACCTCCGTACAAGTTTCAAGTTTGTTTCGGAAAATCTTAAAAACCGTCGACGTATAAAAATGAAATTTGGCAGAGAGGTAGTTTATAGATGTTTCAAAATTCACCATATAAGGGGAACCGAATGGAATAGGCAGCAGAGACTAGAGGTCTGCTAAGAACGGATCTTGCCGGGGCCGAATTAAGGAGGTCTAAGGACTCTAAGTTTGTAGAAATTATTTACTTGTTTACTAGAAAATTTAAAATTAGATAGAAAGGTAGTAGAAATTGCACAGTACGGATTCTGCGACAAGGCGGGATTAAGAAGTTCCAAGGGCTCTTGACTTTATGGCTAAGACTAAAGCTAAAGATGCGTTGCCAGGATCAAAGTACGCTTGGACCAAGTTCTACTTGGATAATACTCGTATTGTGTCAACAGGTCATTCGAGGGCACTTGGATGACGGCGTCCATTCAAAGTTTACTAGGGCGGTGTCCTATTCATCCAAGCTGACTCGTATGAGGGCACTTGGACGAAGACGAATCTTACTTTGATTATGTCAACACGTCTTAAAAAGTATTTTGAGACAGGACTGAACTAATGGGTTTAACCGAAGTTTATAGGCAGACTTTTTGTGCCTGATAATTGGAAGGGAAAACATAATTTAGACATGTCAGACAGAAACAGTTTTGCCGAAGACAGGGCCCGCTAATGAGGATTTTCAAGGTCGTGTGATGACACTACAGGAATAGTGAACCTTAGGAAAGGAATAATTGCCCCGAATAGCGCAAGAGTGAGATGAATGGCCAAAAATGTGTCATGATCCGTGGCATTTAACAGGTAAGTTTGAAATAATAAATGCTCGTCCAAATTGATCTGTCCGCATGTACTTCTTACATACTCTGTATGTTTTACTATTTATTTTTTTACTTTTAAAGCACTTTTAAGTACCTATATTCACACACAAAAGAAGGTAGCATGTGAAGTAATCCTGAAATTTAAAAAAAAATATTTGTTCGTAATCAGTCTCCCTAAAAAGTTTTGATAGACTTTTTAAAATACTCACTACATCGAATACTGAAATTAGAAGCAGGTCATTTGGATGGCATACCAAAACGTTTTTATGCTTACTTATAATATTATTATAAAGTTCACCAAAACTTAATTCGAGTGGTATACCACTCAAAAAGCGAAAATCGTATTTTTGCAATTCAAAGTTATAAAATAAAACTTACCATATTACCTTACTCACTAGGCCACTGTGTGCTACTAAGCAAAAAACACCAGGGACCTATCGTGTCGTTATCTGTGTTTATGCAGAGTATAGCTGTGTTCTGGCCACAACTGTTACTATTCAGACACAACACAGGCAGGCACACACTATTTTATGGACATTGTCATTTGGTCACCATTATGAAACAATACTGGTATATTCGCGTTAAAGGCAGTGAATTAATTATGCGTAACAAATGTCAAATTAGGAATAAAATTGCCAAACTATTAACGTAAACAAAATAGACATTTGATTTGTTACTTTTTGTCTGCATTAAAAAACAGGAAATATTATACATTACTTACTAAAATAAAATCAAAGATTAAAACAAAACACTATTGACACTTTCGAAATTTACCGCGTTATATCTACTGTTTACGTTATAATTAGGTGGCGCCCTCTACGATCAGCTTCGCGTAATATTCCTAATTTACCAATGACGCTTAAGCTGTGTTTACATTAACCAATTAAAATAGAGATATAAATTAATCTTGCGAACAAAAAATAAGTTAGCGACTGCACATGGGCTACTGTATTACTGAATTTGGCAGCGAATTAACATGTTGGCGACTAAATTACTAAACTGGCGAAAGCACTCAGGTGACAAAAAATACAAAAATCAGCAGATAAAAAGTGGCGAAATTTAATCCAAATCGGCACCGAAATTCATAAGTTCGCGACTCAATTTCCGAGTTTTTGACTATTATACGACGTAAGCATAAAAACATTGGGTTGATAAATTAATAGCTGCTAAAAATTCTATTTGCAGGCTACGGGAAATCGCATTCTTGGATACTGTTGTAGTTTGTTTCCCTTTGGTATGGGTGTCGTTTACAAGGTTTTGGGGGTGCAGAATAATATGAAAATTAAATCCATTTATAATTTTTTCATTAAAATTAATATGGGTGTCCTTTTCCTTTTGTCAGGTTTCTGGGGGCCTATAAAATTGTCTTTTAATTTCAATTTCCAAAATGGAGAATTTTCAATTTTCGTAAAAATTGATGTATAATGTTGTTGCGGATGCTGATTAGGATTGATAATTATTAACCTACATGTTATGTAGTACCAACTATGTAAACTATAGACATTTTTGGAAATTCAGGATTTTCAAAAATAAACTCTTATCATAAAGAAAATGCGTGGTTTTACTTGGAGGGAGGAAATTTTAATTATTTTTTCAGTTGGGTTACCTGTTCTCGAGATAGAAGCGATTATAGAAAAAAAATATGGCAATGCTCTACTCTGAGATACGAACGTTGTATAAAGCTATAGAAATGTTGGAAAATTCAGGATTTTCAAATTTCTTTTTCTCCCATAATGAAGAAAATATGTGGTTGTGGGGTTACTAAGGAGGATGAAATTTTCATTATTTTTTCAGTAGGACGCACCATTTTTGAGATAGAAGAATTTTACAGAAATTAAAATATATCCTCCATTTTGAAATATTGAAATAAATAATTTTTTTTTGTAATTAACATCGCCTAAACCTAGAAAAGGTTACAAGGTACCTAGATCCATTTTATTAAAAATAAATGTCAATTTTAAAATTGAAAATTTGAAATTTAGTATAATTTTTGTATTTATCACCCCTAAAAACCTCGAAGACGATACCCGTATCAATTTTACAGAAAAATAAATATTCGCCATTTTGAAATTTGAAAATGAATGAATTTTTGTAATCAGTGACTCCAGAAACCTAGAAAAGGATACAATACCTATATCCATTTTTTAATGTCTACTATCTCGGGAATTCAAAACTGATGACTTTTTTGTAATTAGCATCCCTAGAAACCTACAAAAGTACACCCATATAAAAGAGAAAAATAAAAAAAATCCATTTTTTTACACTCCTAACGTTTAGGGAAAAAAGATGTATGTGCCTATTCTTAAATTAAATGTGTACTCTCAAATTGTCGCCAAGGTGGTTATTCGTTCGCTAAAATAATATCTGTTTGTCAGTTTGGAATATTCAGTGAAAAAAACTGATATTAATTACTTTCGCCAACTTGGTAATTTAGTATTCAATATTCGGTTTTTTCACACCCAAAATTTGATTGTTTTGTCGCAAGTTTAAGTACATGCTATTAAAATAAGCCATTTTGAAACATGTACGCCTGATTTACTGCCTTCTTAACGCGAATAGACTATAGTTTAACTTTTGTGTCTTGTGCCAAAGTCACAAAATTAGTAAAATGGGACCCCAGGTGATGGACCCTCCCGCTTTTAATATATTTCATAGGTAGCGGTTCTTCCAGCATTGGTGACCTAGTGAGTAAACGCACTGAGTTTAAATTAATATGGCAAATTATTACATTATTCTTACTTAATGATAAGTAAGATAAAAATGTTTTTGTGTTTTGGAGAATTTATATCGATACAATAGAACCACTAAAAATGTGATGTACAATCCAAATCACAAAAACTAACATTTTTAGAGGCATGCCAAAAAAATAGGGCACAAAATTTAATGAATAAATAATAATAATTGACAAAAAAATCTATGTAAGTCGCTTGTTACTTTTGGTAACACCAGTATTTTAATATTTTTGTCATGCCAAGATATTTCTTTAAAAATAATAGAAGTTTCTGACTTTTGAATAGAATTTTATAAACACAGGTGAGTATTAGTCAAATCCATTACAAATTTACCTTTCAATATGCTGTAAGACGATGAGGTTGTTATTGCTTGATTTATTTTGTATTGTCATTTCAGAAGTTTTTGATGTTTTTAATATATATAATAAATGCAAGGAAAATTACTTTTCGCTATACGATTTGCTCTCAGAAAGCACTTTTAGAAGATATTAATTCCCCCTGGAATAAATCCCTTATAAGATACTTAGGCCCGCCCGTGTATCGAAGTTGTTAACCCTTGCTATTGGGTCACACCTCTAGCACAACCCTCTTCAAGAGGTGCCGGGCCTGTAGGAATAAAATACAAGGCATTAATAAAGTGAAATACATCACAAGAGCCATTGCGAGCTTCACAGCTCAAGGCTCTGATAAAATAGGCTTAAAATAATAAGTAACAAAGAAAATATATCTATACCTTTAAAAATAGAGCACTGAGGCTTTACGATGGCTCTAGTGAGCTAAAGAGAC
Source organism: Phengaris alcon alcon (assembly GCA_037179445.1). NCBI lineage: Eukaryota > Metazoa > Arthropoda > Insecta > Lepidoptera > Lycaenidae > Phengaris > Phengaris alcon. The sequence continues at coordinate 3,511,572 of JAYRCH010000589.1, forward strand.
TAAAAAAGAGATTGTGATCCTACCTTAAGCAATGTGTTGATTTCCCTTAATGAGGTAATGGGAAATCCTTCCTTCTCCTTTTCCATTTTGAGTCGTTTAAGAGCAACAATTTCGTCGGTGGTTTTATCTCGAGCTCTATACACAACTCCATAGGTGCCTTCTTCAATTCTGTTAAGGCATTGAAACTCCTCTACAGATCGACATCCCTATAAATATAACAAAAAATATTATCACTACAAAAATACATATAACCATTTGCAAACTAAAACAGAAGAAGAAATTTTTATTCATGTTTAAAACATAAATTTGAAAAGTGTAAAAATGATAACATAAATTTGGTTTTAAGGTTCATACTAGTTTGTTTAGCGTACGCGTTCGATGAATGTATAATATGATGCGTTACATAGCAGGCGTTATTGGGTCAGAGAAACGCCATGCAAAACCAAATGTCTGGTATTGACTATCGCGCGCTATGTGAGTTAACACGCGTTATGTCAATACCATATATTTTTGTTTTCGAACTTCGTCATTTTATTCGACATCGAATTAGCGAAGGTATCTTAGCTAAGGGCCCTGGAAATTTAAGACCTAATTTTTTTTACATTTTCATAATTAAACAAATTTGATTTTTTTTAATAATTACAAAACCAACACTTACATGAACTTTGATGTGGTGCACTGTTTACTTTGAAAATTTTATTGATATACAATCATGATGGAAAAAAATATTGCTGTGTACATCTTCTCATATCATCTCATCTCATATCTAATTTCTTTTTGCTACTTGAATGATATTTACCTGTAATGCTGGGTAATACGGAGGCAAAGCATTTAATGCTGCTTCTTTGGATTTTATACTTTCATCATCCTCTGCTGGTTTTTCTTCTTCAGTGCTGACTTTCCCATTTTCATCAGGTAATGGTGGTGAAAATGAATGTGATCTGCTTCTACTTTTAGACCTTGATCCAGACCTTTAACAATGATAGTTTGGTTTATGAATGGTTATAATATCTTGACTGACAGACAGATGAATGGATTTTACTTCTGAGGATTTCTAATGAGTTTATTTGCATATTTTTTGTCCAATGCATTGAGTTACTTACCTGTTTGACCTTTCAGATGATGGACTACGTTGTAGAGATTTTGGCGACGGCGATTTTGATGGCTGTCTTGATTCGGGTTTATCAAGGTCTTCTTTTTCTTCTTCTTCTTTGTCAGATTTTTCGTCTACATTATCGTCAGATTTTGATTCAGCTTCAGAATCTGATACCGTTTCAGAACTTTCTTCTGTATCAGTATTAGAATGTTCACCTAAAGAACAATAAAAAGTATTAGTAAGTTTACTATTCATAGGGTGACCTAGAGAAAGATTCAGGGTATCTCAAACTTTTTGCTCCTTGTTTTGGTGGGCTTGTTGCTTGTCGCAAGTTGAGTCAAGTTAAAAAATCATTTTTGACAATATTAAACACACATCACATAAAAATATTGTGAGAGTTTGAGATACTCTTCCTGTCTAGCTGCTCAAATATCTATCAAGCCTGCCTGCCAGTCATCATGCTGCCATTACATAATTTTTACCGTCGAATGGTGAACCCCTAGGGTTTCGCATATCCCACTTTGAGAAGCCCTTGTTTAAACCTGGTTTAAGTAACTTAAAAGTTACTTTAAACTACATGTACAGAAATTATTTACTTAATGCATTATGCATCTACTTACCTTCCTCAGGTTCAGAATGTGGTGAATTACATTTCATTTCAGTGTCACTAGCATCAGAGACTGTGACAACGGAGTCTCCATAGCTGGGCGAGTGATTGGTCTTGTTCTTTTTGTTTGCAACTTCATCAGGAGAAACTGAACGTTTTTTGCCTCGACGTCTACGTTCTTCTCTTCTTGCCTCAAGCTCACCACGGGACTCATGTTTCCTCTTCACCATTTCTCTCTCTAGGAAAACAAAGAGCAATATTAGTCTTAAAAATTATTTACCACATACTTGAAAAGTATGTGGTAAATAATTTTTGTTTATAATAATTGTAAATAATTTTAAGTTACTGCATAATTTTAATTTTTAAAAAAAAATTAAAATTATGCAGTAACTTAAAAATTATAGATTACTCCATACAGTTTAAAACTAAAAAGAGTTATCTTACCGGCTTCTAGTAGCCTCTTTCTTCTTTCCTGTTGGTGTTTATCTAAGGATGACTGCCTATCAAGTTTGGATGAGTCCTTTTCATAATTTTGACTTTTCTTGTCCTGTGTTTGTAATTGTTTGGATATTCTCTTACTTAGTAATCTACTTCTTAAGTCCTCTAATTCTTTATCACCTGAACTCCTTTCCCTGTTTTCTTTTTCATTATTTTGTGTTGTTTTGCTTTCATCAGACACTCTTAACCTAGATTCAATTCTATCAGTTTCTAAGTGTTTCCTATCTGCCTCAGAATATTTAAATTGCCTATCACGATTAACATACATTTCTCTATTCCTTTGCATATCCTTTTCTTTGTAAACCTCTTTTTCTCTGTAAGCTTCCTTTGGCCTTGCAGATTCTCTGTATGAAGAATCTCTATAAACTTCCCTTTCTCTATAATGTTCTCTTTCTCTGTATGGATCCTTTTCACGGTACAATTCCTTTTCTCTAACCTCCCTTTCCCTATACATTTCTTTTTCCCGGATTTCTTTTTCCCTGTATGCCTCCTTTTCCCTATAATATTGTTTTTCTCTGTAGTATTCTTTGGACATCTCATCTCGCTCAAGGCTTTTAAGTTCACCTTTATTTTTCTCTGACTTATCGCGTTCCCTGTTGAAAAAAGAATTATTTTGTTGTACATCCCCAGAGCAATGAGTCAGACCTTAAAATATAATTAATATTAATCATAAAATAATATTTATTTTAAAAAATTTATGAAATAAAATAAGGTTTACCTATATAGATGTTTCTTTTCTTTTCTTATGGTTTCCTTGTATCTATCTTTAAGAGATCTCTTATGACCTTTTTTATCTCGATGGGACCTTACAATTGCCTGTGGTGGTTTAATTACTAAGGAGTCTGCATTGTCCCGATCTTCATCAGACAGGCTAAAATAAAATTTATTTACACTTTCACACATATTGTGTTGTGCTAAATTCATTATCCCATAATGTTGTAAATTACACAAGGGAACAGCATTTTTGTTGCATGAAATAGGTATTATAACTGATATTATATGCTTTTGCAGTGCTTATTTCAAATCAGTGCTCAATTTTTTCCTAGCAGCTTTAATTTTGGATATATAATTCATAAAATAAGTATATTTTTCAAAAAAATTCGTGCAATAAAAGTCTAATTTTGTTCCCTTGTGTTATATTTGCAGAAAAACATTAGAATAGATTTTTGTTACAGATCATACCAAACCCAAAATATTGTACTTATCTCATACTATGAACATGTAATTCTTGATGTCACCATAAAATTGTAAATACTGTAAGATAATAAAAATCTTAAATATATGTATAGTGTAAAGTATAAAAGTCTTAAATATTCTTCCCATTGTCTAGTCCCCGTAATACAAGCTCTTCAGATACTTCCATAAGTATTGGCCTCATGGCCAGATTGACGTGGTGTGAAGCGTCCATAGATATTATTACTAGTATAAACCAGGTAACATAAAACTAGCTATTAGTATCAATTCAAGATGTCTTGATTGTATTCCACTTTTTAACAGACAACTAATCATAGTAGCATTTGCGATCATATTCTAACGGTATAATTCCTCTAGATGAAGGTACTCTACAATAAAGTTTTTAAATACTCAGAAAATAACCTCTACTTCGAAAGCAGAACGTTTGCTTCCTTAAAAAATTAGTGCGTCATAGTTACATAGTAGCATGAAATGAACGGGAATATAGTACTAAATTATTATATTTAAATTAATTTCACGTGCACAACTTACCTAAAATCCATTTCCTCTTGTACAGGACTACGTGCCAATTCCCCATCCTCACTTTGATCATCCTCGTAGTTGCTCATGGTAGGTATCAGTTCAACCACACTTGGACACTATCTCGAGCCTTATAATGAAATACAATTGTTTCTTCAACTTTAAAAAAACTTAACCAGATTAAGATACACTTTTGAAAGTAATTTTTAAAAAATATTTATCAAAATGTAGTGATTCACAATAGATTCACAATTCACAAAGTTTCACCGTGGTTTCACCAAGCTCCGACGCCATTTTAAAATATTCCATAGATAATAGAAACTAGAAATATTTTTTTAATGGCCTGGTAACACGGTAACGAGGCCTTACGAGTCACGACAGGAAAAACAACTCTTTTTTTCAGCATCAATTTTCAGCTCTATTGTACTAGCATAGAGATCTATTTAAGTGCTATACTCAACGTCCAACCTGGAAATCCAATATCACGGCCTCGCGGACTTGTAGGCAAAAATTAAAAATGATTGACACTTTTGACACTATGAGTAAGGCGCTTAAGGCTGGGACTATATGCTCCGGGATCCGGAACGCCGGTGAAAATTTAGAGCACTGAAAATAGAACTGTGCTATAATACAATAGAGTTGAAAATTGAATACATGAGCGTCGAGTAAAATGTCGATGTCATATATGACAGTTTCGGCACTCGACACTTCGATTTTCTGCTCTATTGTAATAAGGCAGAGTTGTATTTTCAGTGCTCTGAGTCTTCACCGGTGTTCCGGATTCCGGTGCATATAGTCCCAGCCTTAGGCAGAAAATCTATAAAGTATCCGATAAAAGTAATTAAATAATAATTTCAAAACTGGCCATAATAGCGCTAGAGTGCATAGAGAGTGAAAAGGGTGTGTTATAATATAAGATAGCAATAAGAGATGGAGTGAAGTGAGTTGAGTTTAATTATTTAGTTATCTCCATCATAAAACTTTCTTTTATTAAACAAATTTGCGTAGTATATGCGTAGTATATCAAATTTTCACTATATGTGACACATGTTTCCAAAATACCTAATTTTTTTAGATATTATCATTTATGGATAGTAATTGTATATACTGATTCCAAATTTAATAAAATTCAAGATTGATGTCTAAGAACGCCAAATAAATAGTTAAAATATTGATATTTTAGGCTTTTCTTAAGTAGATCGTTAATAAGTTGTCAGGTTTGTAACAAAAATCAAAAGAAAATTTAAATAAAACCAATCAATACAACATTTAGGAAGAAACATTTATTAATTTTCAAATATGTAATCTTGAATAAAAAAATATTTGCAAGGCTCAAATAATGAAATCAAAAATATTATGGCTACATGTTGTTCAGTTTTGTAACAAGTGTTCAATATTCATATTCCAAAAATTTAAACTTACAGTTAGTGAAATAACGTAAATAACATATAAAAAAAACACTTAAATAATTTTTACTTTGACAATTACTAAAATTATTATTGATATTATAACTTAATAATTAATAAATATTTTCCCTCTAAAATATTCTGAGACAGTTACAAAACAGACCTTTAGGTTACAAATCAGACTTTGTAAGGGTACATCCTCACTATACCAAAAACAAAAAATATTATGCAGGTTGTACTTAATTAAAAAAAAAGGTTTATTGAAATAAACGATTAACTTAAATGAACAAAAATATTGCTTTATACTTTAAGATTTGTATGCAATGCCGATGCTTAGACATACAGTTTAATTTTTTAGTCACCTTGAAAACTGTACAGGGTTATAGTACCCGTGAAATTTAACAACTTTCTCCAAGGATTCTCTAAAAAAATTGGTCCTTCCATACAAAATCCATCAGCTGACTTTTGATTTTGCATGGAAGGTCCGATTTTTTTCATATTTCGATTTTCGACCCATCTTCCTTAGAAAAAGATTTTTAATTTCACGGGTACTATAAGCCTGAAATTTTTTTCAAGATGACTAAAAAATCAACCTATATATTTAAGGCATATATTCGACTACAATTAAAAACCTCTTCCTTAAACTAAATCTTAAACATATAACATTTATTAGACATATAAATTTAGTCAGTCTCATAAACCATGTAATTATTGAACACGCCCAATATTAGCAATCAGTCTAAGATAAACAAAATAAAAACATAAACAAATCAGCCTAATAGGCAATTATCACAAATAAAATCTATAATATGTAATGGGCCTCCAATACAAGAAATACAGAACCATAAGTGACATGATATACATTTTCCCATTTGACTATTGACTTCACCAATATGACACATATTACAAAGCCTACTTTCTTTCGATTTTTTTGGAATGCCTGGTTCGATTATAATATTTTTAGTACAATCTAAGTTATCACATTTCCGTTTTAATTGCTTATCACCCAATATTGACGATTTGTTAGTTGCACTGTTATATTTCGTCAAATCCATATTTTCACTCATGAGACTCTGGATATTCATAAATACATCAGGCAGTAATTCCAAGTCCTCTATGTCATCTATTAATTGTGAAGGTGGTATGTTTTCTCTATTTGCATTTACATCTCCGGAAAATTGTTTATCGTCTAATAGGGAATGAGTCTGAGGGGAGTAACGTAAGCAAAGTCCTTTTTTATTTCCACAAAAACAGCTAAGGTCCCTGTATCTTATTTTCCCATCATTCATAGTGATAACTTGGTGCAATTGCATGGTACCTTTTAGTGTAATGAGATTTTTAATTTTATCTAAATATTGTTCAATTTTGTCACCGTTCACCAAAAATATTTTAACGGTTTTCATTGATTTTGTCAAAACGTAATACAATTGAGTTGCGTTCGTTACATCATCTCCAAAAGACACACGTTTATCTAAAGTGCGTTTTACACTTCCACCGATACCATCTGCAATGCTCTTTCCATGACCACTTTCAGAAAATGACCATGTGCAATACTCAAAACCCATTTCTTTATGCAGGCAGTTCAGCAATTGAAAGTTTCCTTTCTGTCGGTATTGTGACGTCGGACCGTCGGAATAGAAGTGCAAAATAGTGACCGCTGGGGTTCTCCTTCTAACTTCTTCTAGAATAGGATGTAAGTGACTCCATATATTCTCTGTTTTATGACCATTATTTGCAGAAATTGTGCAAAATGATTGCATGCTAATGTTCCAAAAAATTGCTCCTGTATGAAGAGTCACTTGAGTTTTCGAAGCACCAAAGTGAAGGGCTTCTTCTCGCATTTTACAATCATAATTTTCACTGAAGTCACAAATTATAACTGCTTCGTTTTCATTTAAATTATTAATTATATTTTGATACTGTTTTTGCTGGTGTCGCATTACGAAGACATGTCTCTTAAACTTAATAATATCAATTTCAAAAGCTCGCTTTAGAATTGCGACCGAAGTTGTTTTTAAAGATTTTACTGTCTTTTTTGTTTTTAACATTTTCCCCTCTTTAAAATAGCTGTGTTCCACCCTTTCCCACTGCCACCAGTTTACAGTTATATTGTCATCGATACTGCCGTCACAATTACGGGTATATTGAACATTATTTTTTTGCAATCTCCACAATTATAAGCACTGCATGCATATGAATTGATATCACATGATAATGACGTTAAAATATCATTGATGTTGTTTTGTTTTAATATCCCATATAGTTATAAGGCTTTAAATTTGAACTCAATGTTTGAATGTTTTATACATAAACACGTATTTCTAGAATTAAGCTGAGGGGAAAGCACATAATATGGCTTATATTTCCACAAAGTAGTCATACCGTACTTTCCACCTTCTTCCTTATACTTTTTATACAAATTTATCAATGTATCCACTGCATACCTTATTTGATTCTTTTCTTTTCCGCGCGATCTACATTCTTTTTTTCCAGCTGTTGATCTGTTTACATGATCTTTTAACCAAAACTCTTCTATTTCCTTGCAACATGACACTTTTTTTTCTTTGCGCAAACGAGTTACACGTTTTAGCCCCATCAATTTTGCTACATAGGTCTTGTTACCATAGTTACTATTTTCTATAATGTTTTTATAGTGTTTCTTTCTATTCTCTTTTTACAATTTTCATATGTGCGTCGTAGCGTAACTTCTAATATCTCTTCTGGTGCTTTTAGCTTAAGAATATGACTTTCCAATTCTTTAATTTTTTTAGACGTTGACTGCCGTAATCTATAATATCTTTGCTTGTATCTGAGTTGTGACGTTATTAGTTCTTTATTTTTTTTCAAGCTTTTTTGATAATTTTTATTCAGATAATTGCATTTTCTTTTAATAGTATTTAAGTATTTCACAGACACCTCAATTGAATAGCGAGTTTTGGCATGCGACGCTGTAGAAACATTTGAAGACGAAGCGATTATTGTGTTAAGAGTCTTTACTGCGTTTTTGAAATCTTTGCTTCTTTTTTTCTTCCCTCCATAACTTACGACGCTCAATTTTTTCTTGTTCTGTCATTTCAGACACCTTTTTCTTTTTAGATTTAATTCTTTCTAAATTCTTCTTTCTGACTTCTTCAGCTTTAACCGGGTCATTTTATAACTTCTCTCTATATTTACGGACTCTATCAGCTGAGCTCTTAGCCATTGTATCTAAAACAAAAGCAGAACAACATTTCGCAATTATTCTCCCTATGGAATAATATATTATAAGATCAATTATCAAAGATCTCAACTCAACACCTGAGGTTCAAAAATTGTCAAAGAGGCTCACAGAGCGGCATATCGTGAGCAAAGCACACCCACACGCTTAAGCGTGTGCGGCGTGAAATTTATGAAATTATGAATACATAACTTATTACGAATTATGCTCCGAACTGTGACCTCGGAATACCCGGTTGAGCTAAAAATACACATCTACCTATATCAAATTTCATGAAATTTTGGTCAAACATACTCGAATTAAAATCACCATACACTACCAATCATCCATACCATAATACAAACTACCATACAAATACCGAATAACAAAACACTGATACTAACACAATATGTACAATCTCCTATCCAAACAAATTAAAAAACTTTTACAAACATAATAATTTGTATTTGAAATTTTGTACAAACGCCTAAAAACACCCATGCAACTCCGTTACAAAATATTATGCAAAATCTCAAACCAACACTCATTAAAACGTTCGTACCGGTAGAATAGTAGTAATAACCAATATAAACTATATAGCGAATATAAACGACCAACCTGTAGGTTAGACCAACCTCCCAAACAACAAAGTCACTTATTCCTATTCAAAGTCCAATACTAAACTTCATCGCCATTTCTGATTCATTCAATTTAAAAAAAAAACACATTTTCAAACATTCAAGAGCTTAGATAACACAGACAAACTCACAGACATTTAACTTTGGGGGTTTGAAATGTCTTAACACTCAGTGAGTACATACCTTTATATGTCGGTTTTGTAACGTCTTATAGTAACGTTACAAAAAAGACGTTACAAAATTTTCTACTAATTTAATAAATTGTTTTATTCTCGCTTATTACCACAAACAACCAAGGTTATCTATATTGGATTATTTAGTATACAATCCGCGGTTAGAGACAATTTTTAGAACAGTAATAATACACTAATAAAACATTGTTAAACGTACTTACAAACCAGACAAATTTTAGGCTCAAAGTCCTGAAAAAAAACACGACCACCTCGTATCCTTACGTTTTGGCAGACTAGTCAAGATGGCCGACCATTTAATGTGACGTTTCTAGTTTAGAGTCGCCACAGCAAAAAATATCTTAGTTTCCGCGGCAAAATTGATAAATACGAATGTTACAAAACCTGACATGTCCGAAATACTGTAATAAATATAAAATTGATTAAAAATATTAATTGTTGTAATTTTATTATCCTTTTCAATGGAAAAAAAATTTCAATGGAACAAAGAAAAAGTGTTAATTAATACAATAAAAAGCCAAAAGTTACAAATACTGGAAAAAGTATATTTTTAAAATTAAAGGTAATTGAGATTTTGAGAAGGAGACAGTATGTAACTGTCTTTTTCGTAAATTTTATAAAATAATTAAATATTAGACGCTCATCTTGTTACCTTGTAACTACTAAGGGTTTTTACCCTGTTTTGTGCTATTTAATTACACATCCGCAGTTATTTTTAAATGTTTCTTACAAAAAGTCAAAAAAATATTAATCACAAAGACAACTCAAAAACGACTATGTGTCATTTAAAGTGAAAATGCCCAGTAACATCTTTATCAACTAACTTATTAATTGTGAAAAGCACGCCATTGCAAAGCGGAAGCCTTTACTAATTTGATTATCTTTTCTAATTTTTCCGCTTTATTTAAAATTTACATTATAGGTACAGTGGCGCCACCCTATTTGATGCTTTTTAGCGGAGACTATTCTATCCTAGAGCAATAACATAGCATAGAGACCCGGCTATTAGCAAGAGGAAAATCATATATCGTTCTTTATTCCCCTATACGACACATGCCAATGAGGAAGAAAGAGATATCTAATTGTTCGTTACATACAAATTTTTTTGTGGCTCGAGTTTGTACTGGGTGCGCTCCACTAAGCGTTCACAACGATCACGCTCACGACCGCAGTTTTTCCCGTTCCACTTGCTTGTGAGCGTTAATGTCGTAAACTCAAGTGGATTGGATTATAGAGCGTTTTGAGCGTGGAGGTAAATAATAATTAAGGAGGTTAATAAAAAGAATGCAAAAAATTTAAGAGGTTAGGTTATAATCTGTAAGCCTTGAAAATAAACTTAATTAATTATTGTTTAAATCGATTTATATTGAAAAAAAAAATTAATTTTTTATATTTAATATTAGTTTAACGAGGAATTCTTCATCAATAATATGATCCGTGACATCATCAGAAAATTAAAAATCTTCATCAGCACGATCAGCAGACGTTGATGTTCCGGGTTGTTCATGTAATAATTTTTTCAATAAGAAAACTAATTTAAAGAAGGCTAAGTTAATTTTCATTTCTAAAGTTAGGTTATATTATTGGAAATCAAGGAAAAATGTATACATGTATATTAATTATAAGCTACAATAAATTTTTCTAAGCTTGTTTTATATAATTATATTTACCTGTGGAGGCACGTTGAGCATCCGCTGCAGAAACATTCACTTCTACTAAAATATCTCTTTCCGCATGAAATAACGTAAGCTTAACGGTCGCCATTTTTGGTGCTTTGAGTTTTGAAAACGCCGCTAATTTTCTCAACGATCACTTCGACCCACCTTTTTAGATGGGTCGTCGTGAGCTTCGCGTGAGCGTAAGCATTGACGTCAGTGACGTTTTCGCCGCGACCACAACGACCGCGGTCGTTATGTGGAACGACTAAAAGAGCATTTTGATCGTTGTGAGCGCTTAGTGAAACGCACCCACTATGATCTGTTTAATCTGGCTGTCAACTGCTCTCATAGAACTTGCACAACAGTTGTATGATTTAGCAGTTGACAGCAACATCATATGTAAATATTGCCATACGCCAGTGATGTCCCTAGTCGGCATTTTATATCGATAAAAAACAAAATGAAGAAGAAAATGCTAATCTTTACTTATTATAAAATTAAGTAATTTCCGCTTTCTGTTCGCTTAGATATTTTAAACTACTTAACGGATTTTAATGCGGTTTGCGGCCAATAGATTAAATGATTCAAGAGGAAGGTTTATGCGTAATGATCTATGCACCTGTGCAAAGCTGGGGCGGCGGCGGGTCGCTACTCGCAAGTGATTTATAAATTATAAGTCGATCAAAACGAATTTAAGCAGTTATTTAATTAATTAATTATTTAATTAATTTTTATTATTTACAACTTTATTAATTTATACCGTAATTAAGTCTGTTGGGGAACTCGTCTTTATTAACAGTTAATAATAGCCATACACCATACACTATACAGGCTATCGTCTAATCGACTTGACAGTACCAATCTCTGTATTGATATAAAAACAATATATTATATGTACTGTCATTTTTGACGCGTTTTGACTTTGTGCATTTTTCCCTTGAGTTGGGGTACAAATAAAGCTAGCAAATCTGTTTGTTCTACTGTTTGTCAACTTTGCCTTGGACATTCGTGTAATAATGTATTTTTGGCCAAAATAAGAGTCAAGGATAGCTCATTGTGCAAGTGTGGCTTAGATGAGGGCTCCCGCGATCATATCTTCTTTAACTGTCCTATAAATCTTTCTTTATACGACTTCCTTCCTACACACATTCCTCTCTTAAGACTATTTTATCCTACATCTTTACTCCATTTGTAGACACTCTATGTTCATTTATAGCTTCAAATCACATAAAACTTTGATTATGTATATTTAATTAAGGTTTAACTAATTTCCATTAATTTTTATTTTATTTATATATGTTCTGTATAGTATGTAGGGCTTAATAAAAAAAAAGGCTAAGAAACATTGGCTTTGTTCATTATTCTGTTTTTATACTAGTAATTATAACTTGTATAGCTTACAAGTTACGAAAACCCCTCGCTCGCTCGCAAATTGTCACTGCTTGAAGCTAAGTACAAACAAGAGCACAGCAGTCCGTTTACGTGGGATTATTATATTATTATTATATTATTATTATTTTATTATAATTATATTTATTTATTATTGATTTTGGCTGGATCAGATAAATACCACGGCCTCCGGATACTCAAGGGGTGGTAGGGGATTTAACTTGGGGGTTTAGACTTGTAACTTCTCCTATTGTGTGTGTGGCGGTAATCACTCTCCATCAGGCAATCAATCTGCTCGTTATCTGGTCCATTAAAAAAAGTATATAGAAGTATCCTTGCAAAAGGCCACCTTATTCACTGAAAAACCAAAAGCAAGGTTAAATTTGTAGATATTATGTGACATGCTTTTGTGATAATGTTTAACCGTTACTCCATTGCAGGAATATGCATAGGTATGTTAGACAAAATGTTAATAAACAATCTGGAACCCATTTTCGTATATCTTAAAAAATAACGAAGATACAAACAATTAAAATTTACAATATTATGAAAGAGAGAGATATATCGGGTGACGTCACGAGTTGCGCCCTTCATACTATAAACGCCTCATACAATTTTACAACGCTTCTTAGGAATTTCTAGACGTTTGCGACTAGTTATATTGTAACATAATAACCAACGGGGGGACTAGGTCCCTCCGGGTCGAGGTCCTCCATGTTCTTCTATAAACTATAATTAAAAACTAAACTTATCGAATTAAAACTTAAATACACTAAGAAAAAGGGAAAATTATAACTAAGACTCAACTATATAATTAACTATTTACATACAAAAGTAAATTTTAAATTTATTTAAAGAAATATCGCGTCAGCCTTTTTTAAGTTCCCGCGCTTTTTTCTAAATTATCATTTAATGGAGTTTTGCCGGGGAGTTCAATAGGTGACGTTGTGGAATTCGTATTTCTTAATAAATTTGTGTTATTTTGGTTCTTAATGTGTAATATTGGTAGAATATCAACCATTAAATATTCGTTAACGTGCACAAGTCTGGGCAAATGTTACAAATTCTAAAAACGTGCTATTTTGTGTTAACCGCCAAAACTCCCTAGGAACTTTCAGTAAAGCTCCTACTACTTTACTGCATCGACTGACATGACTCATGGACTGCACTGACTATTTATTTGGACTTTAACTAGACTTTAGACTTGACGATTTAGGAATACGGTGTTGAAAATTGAAACGAAAGTTCTATTTGCCGCCTATTTAACTTGACACTGGCAAATGGTATAAGCCGATGCCATATGTAAATAAAAAAAAAACAGAAGATTATGAAAAATAAAGTAATCAATTATAATTTTTGTGGGATGAATTTAGACAAAAATACAATTAAAACAATTGGTTTTCAATATTTCGTATTATTTTCTTCGTAATTAAACTGCAAATTATGGTTAAAGAAAAGCAATATCTTACCTATATAAACAATCATCTATTTATTTAGGGGGAAATGTTTTGGTAGTATACAAATAAAACTATAATAATGGTAAGAATCATACCTTCTAAAATCTTTTTCATAAATATCTGGTTCTAAATGAGTAAAGAATACCAGCACCAGATGTTTTATTAATTTAAAATTTTCACTTTTTAGAATAGTAGGATTTTAAACACTATAGCTAATGCAATTGATAACAAAGAAGAGCTAAAGAAGAGAATAGAAAGTGGAAAAGGTATTTTGAAAGAACTTCAAACGTGTGTTGAGAATTGTCAAAATCGTTTTGGTGGAAAATCTGAATTGGCCACAGAGGATGATATAAGGTAAAACATAAACTACTTTGAATAGATTTAATACTTAATTCACCTTGTCATTCAGTTTTAATAACCAATTGGTCATTATAAACCCGTAATATTAAGGTAGGTATTTCTGCATTACCGAAGTACCTAATTTATTCATCTTACTATTATGAATATCATCGGTGATGATAATCATTATACATAGTAGGAGGTCCTGCGTATCCACATACAAAGCTTATTCTTTGACTTTTTAATTTATTTATATTTATGTGTTCTAATGCTTTTTGCAAAAATAAAAAGTAAATGATAATTTAGGCATACACCTGTAAAAAAGTAAACAATAATATTTTATTCACCTTTTTAAAGTTATTATGCCTTTACCCTTAAATGAGCAAGAAATCATAATGTTATTGCTATAAAATCTGCCAAAACGAATTAATGACTTCAGTAATGCGGGATCCACACTGCGGGATTGCAATCCCTATAAACAACTACATCATATTCAGTTTCTAATGTATGTATATGTAACATTTAAAACATGATTTTGTTATTGTCCTTTTAGGATTGTTCAGCTGTGTGAAAAATGGGAAAAAATTCTTTCACATGGCCTAAAATCTAATTTATCAAATTCTTCCATTCAAGACATTGTAGCAGCTGGACTTAATTTCACTTTTAACATTATAAATGTTGGTAAGATATGCTCTCTCCTATGCTCTGAACTGTATATTTTTATTCAATATTGCTTGTAAATAACTGCATTAAAAGTTATTTATCTGCCTTTATATCCCAATGAAATTTAAACAGTATATAATAGAAAAAAAAAAAAATTTTTTTTAGGAAATTCTTTATGGAGCTATAGTTGTCTACACCTTACAAAACATGAAAAAGAAAGATTCAAAATACTAGCCAATATAAACACACCACTTGGATATTTTAGGGCATTTCTAAGAGCAGCTCTAAATGAAAGGTCCCTTGTAAGGTAAGAAAATTATGAAAATTATGATTTTATTTATAAAACTACCTTTTGCCAGCGGATTCCCCTGCATACAATAGTGGTGAAAAAATACTTCTTCAGCCAATAACTCTACTCACTGCAATATACTACTGTATACAATATTGAAAATGTGTTTTAGGGTTTCATACCCAATGGGTAAAACCGGGACACTATCGCCACCTTCGACGCAATGCACACTGGGTTGAAACAAGAATTTCGGGGACTTAGAGACCAATTTTTATTTTTAGCATTTTTCTTTGTGCCAATTGATAGAGCTAATTAACCTTCACAAAAGTTGTTTTGTGCAGATTTTTCTTTGCTTTATAATTTAGGTAGAAAAAAGATATTTTTTTGTTATGGAATAAATTAAATAATCCAAAATTTTTGCCAAGTCATGATGAAAAAAAGGTTTAAATGTGGGATACATTCAAACCTTTTTTTTTAAATATTTTGGCTACATTACTATTATTATGTACTATAAACGTTTGCCTAAAGTTGCAAGTCTGCCAGAAAAAGAGGTAAGAAAATTACAAAAAATGTAATTATTAACTAATGACTTTTCTAATTCATAAAGTTACTTTAGGGGTATTTCATGTAAATATTACGATAATAGAAAAATACTTGTAATTTCTTAAAATTAAAAAAAAATATCTAAACTATCCAGGTTACATGAATATATTATGATCAAACCTAAACTCACTATATACGTTTGACAATAGTAAATATACCTTTGTGTTTCTTACAATAGCTTGATGACATAATTAACCGAACGAGATTCCAAATAAAAAGCTTAAGTAATTGCATAAGGGCTTACACTACCCTCATTAGCTAACCATTAATAGTTCATTAGGATGACATGGAACATAATTATCTCAGTTAGGTCTGGATAATTAACATCATTATTATAAAATGACCGATACTTAATAGTTATTTCAAAATCATTGCTTAAACATACTACTACTTACATCTTGTGACTGTGTCAAATAAAGATAATTAACTTCTTTATTTTGCTATAATGGATTGTCTAGTGCAGGGGTCTCCAAACTACGGCCCGAGGGCCACATCCGGCCCGCGGACAGTTTTGTCCGGCCTGCGGAGAGCTAGCATACTTGAAAACTCCTTTTAGAGAACATATTTTTTTATAGCAAATTAAATTTAGTTTACTGAAATATTCTAATTTTATGTTGAATAATTATTAATATGACATCTACATTGATATGGTCATGGGCTAACTACTTATAACATTGTTGTAGGGTTATTGTTATTGTTTTTGTGATAAGTTGGATAAAGAAACACAGAATTGTAAAAGAGAAGAGTAAAGACATGTATAATATGCAGAAAATTTAACTTCAGTATATAATAACTAACAAATTATTGAAATGAATCCAACTAACATTTTATACATTTTAAATAAAAACATACTGAATGTTCCACTGATCTTTGAATTTTCTGCATTCACTATCAATTTTTCGCTTCTTTTCCATACTACTAAATCACACACAAAAGCAACAATTCAAATCAAAATACTGTTACAAAGATGTCTTAAACTTAAACACACACAAACACGTTTTAAGGAGGTACGCACTATTTTATTTCACAACAGTGTCATAGGAACTGACTTGTTGTTGCGCCACTAGCCTTCTTATATATTCCAATTACTGCCATCTAGAAGTGAGTGGAAGACACCAGAACTTTCTCGAACCAACGAGATTATTATGTACGTGCTATTAGCGCCATCTGTTAGCGATAGAAGGTACTACCTATTTCCGCTTGTGTCCACCAGATGTCGTGTCACGTTACTCCTCCTGGCTCGTACTCTACGACTAATCTAGAAATTACAGATAATGACAGGAAAATTAATAATATGCAGTGTTGCCGTTTTGCGGACTTTAGTCCGATTTGCAGCCTTTTTTAAACGTTGCGTACTTTTTCGGACTTTTTTTTTCATCAGTGGACTATTTCACTTTTTACCACCGGCAACAATGATAATATGGTTTTGGCCCTCGGAACTTACTGTAGTAATCAGGCTGGAAAGTTTGGAGACCCTTGGTCTAGTGAATAATATAGATTTATTTATGGTATTAAGAGACCAATTGAAAAGTTTGTTGTATAGTAAAAAACTATTTGATTTTCTACAATCAAAGATAAATGTGACTGAGAAAAATAGTAGCACGCGTTTTTGTTCTAATATATGTGACAGATGTGAAAAATGCAGCCGCACGTTAGCTCAATTTATTTTAAAAAATGTGGATTGATTAGAATCGGCAATAAATTGGCGCAAGAAATCAATTTTGAGCGGCGCAGAACTCGAGGTTTATGATAATATTAAGAACACCTGTACTATCCACTTCAGAAGCTTCCACATCTACGTTTACTCCTAGGAAACCTTTTGAAAATTAATGTGATCGACAAAAACGGAGACATTTAGATGAAATAAACAAATCTCTTTCATTTCCTCCGGAAGAAGTGTGCCATTTCAATGAGGAGTTTAAAAAATAGTGGAAACGAAAGGAGTTTGAAATGTCTTATTTCAAAAATAACGAACCATTTACTCAATCACCAGAAGATTTAAATAAAGTCAATACATGCTTAAGTAAAGATTAGGTTAAGAGTAATATGTTTTCACCTGATAAGGCTAGTGGCTTTATTAGTTTCGTTAAAGTTGTCAATGTGGCAATATATAAACTTAAGAGAGTCAGTGAGTGAAAATGGTTTCTGAGTTATATCCAACTTATTAAAATATATTATATTAATATTATTTATATTTATATAATTACATATTAAAATAAGCCAAATTGAATTGTTATCCAGATAAAAAGGATATACTTATTATAAAAGGATATTACGGATGGGGATTCAATAAAAAAGCAAGCGTTACTCAATTTGACTGTATCAAGACTTTTGGATGCAATATCTATGGATTTGATGAACAAAAATTTTTGAGCTTGTAAGTAAATGGGGTTTTGAAGGAGCTTCTGGTCAAAGTATGTACAAGCAAAAAATAAATAAAGTATTTGAAGACTAGTATTTTTATGGTCAGTCTAGTCCCAGTTAGGCCCTCATTCACGTTTTACTGTCATCCGATTATGTTTCAATTTACGAAGGAAACCCAATCCACTGTAATCACAATAAAGACCAAAATCACAGAAGAGATAGAAGCGCTCCAGCCATCAAAAGTAAATTAAATTGAGGTGTCTCACCAGTCGCTTTTGACGACGATTGGAAAGATATCGTCATATTTATCAGAGACGTCGACAGCCGTTTGCGATATTTGTAAAGCAAAGCCATCGCAAATGAATAATTTTGAACTGCTTGATCAAAAACGCAAGGACGAAGAAATTTACCAGTACAGAGTACGGACTGTCATCTTTACACTGCTGGATCAGGTGTATGGATTGCCTACTTCACATGGGTAACAATAATCATTCTTATTTGATTTTACGTTAAGTATTACAGCTGCGAGTCATTGTTCTTTAACAAAAAAATAATTTTCATTATTAGTAATATCGTATTATCGTATGGATTTCAAAAAATGGAGTAGCAGGGGTGAGGATAAAGAAAACTGAACCTTAGAAAGTCCGCAATACAGCAAGCATACGGAAAGACTGCGGATTACTAATAGACCAGGTGAAACAAGGAGACGGTACAACCAATGACGGCAATACTGCCCGAAATTTTTTTAGGGATGCAGACACTACAGCCCGTATCACTGGCATAAGTAAAGAGTTAACAGAAAGGTTGCATGTGATTCCTTAGACTATAGCGTCTGGAAAGTGCGTGCACCTTTCTAAGTTCTCTTTATTCTGTAGAGATACTGTGAAACTGTACGTTATTTTATATCCCTGGTATTATATGCCTTCCAGTTTGCACAAGCTGTTGATATATGGCACTGATATTATTCAGCATTTTGGTACCGTACTTATCGGCAAACTGTCAGAAGAATCAACAGAAGCTCGTAACAAAGATTTCCGGAAATTCAGAGAGAGCTATTCCAGAAAATTAAGTAGAATAGCCACAAATAAGAATATTTTACATAATCTTCTAACATCATCTGATTCAAAGACCAAGTCTTAGACCTAGAATGTCAAGGCAGAACGTAATGGTTCTCTCTCCAAGGGTTAAAGAGCTTCTGTTGAATTTGCCGACAGAAAATATGTATTTAATGCATAAATTGAGTAACGTATTTATTTGATAAGGATCATACTGTTTGCGTCTAAATAGCTTCTGAAAATACCATACATAATAGTAAGTATGAACTGGACACGGCTAGATTAAGTTATTTTTCCTCGCTAGAGAGCTCCTCTCTCTCTCGTGCAATCGCTGCTAATCATAAAACGCTATAAGGCGAAGCGCGGCCTTCGACGCGCTATTTATAGGCACATGCTACCGGAAACGTCTAAAATTATCAATGTTTCTCTACTATATTATATACATATAAACCTTCCTTTTGAATTATTCTATCTATTAAAAAAATCCGTTATGTATTTTTAAAGATCTAAGCATACATTGGGACAGACAGATAAGAATAGAGATGGGTAAACGCACGGGTGTTTTGGGCATTTACCGAGCGTTTACCCATCTATATAGATGGATAAACACCCCGGGTGTTTATGTGCGCTTACCGTCGGTTACCCATCTCTAGATGGGAAGCGACTTTGTTTTATACTATGTAGTGATAACTACGTGGCCTAGTGGGTAAAACGTTTGATTCGCACTCGAGAGAGTGCAGGTTCGATTCCCAGGTTGTGGCGTGTACCAATGAGACTTTTTCAGATCTCAAGTACATTATACGGACGCTCTAATGGTGAAGAAAAAAATCGTAAGGAAACCCAGACGTTGGCCTTAGACGTATTGACCAGTCATTCCTCTGGACTGACTGACTATGCTGTGAGAATGCCGTATGTCCTTGGGCAACCATACGACATTTAAAAATCAACTGTCCCAGGCACTACAGTATTTCAGGAGTGGTTACTTCGCTCGGAGAATACTGTATAAATCATCCAATAACGGATGAAAAGACCTAAGTTAGTGATTATTTGGAGATTAATAGAGATGTTCCGACTAGTTGAAAAAGGTAAAACCGCACTAGGCGTAACTGCGCACCGCACTAGAGCGGCAAAATTTGCTCTTCAGTCTTTCAGGAACATCTGAGCATGAAGGAAGTGTGTGATAATGTGACATGGACACTCGTATGTTGATATTGATGTTACCAGCAGGCTTAGCCTGGCGATCCGCAGAAATAATTTTAAAGAAGAAATATTCTATCTAAAACAGTTCGTTGCAAAATAGTTTCTAATCCATGGTACAAGATCGTCAATAGAAGTCAACATTTCTAAATAGCTATATTTTTAAATGACTTCCGGGACATCTTGTCAAAAATTATCAAATTTTCAAGTAAATGACTGAACGTAAGGAAACTATTTGTCTTGGACCGCCACGATGTGGAGTAGTTGACATTATTGTAAGACTATTTGACATTGATATAAGAAAACATTTCTACTTTAGCTGTCAAAAGAGGCCATTTTGTGAGCTCATGGTCGGGAAGAAAAGAAATGTTTCTCATAACGACGATGCATGGACCTTGCTGCCTTTGTTACGGGTAAGAGTAAATGAAACTAGGTTTTACTAACGTGACAAATATATTTAAAAAAAGGGGACGTGGGCAGAAGGCCGAAAGATCTGGTTTAGCCTCTTGGTGTCTGTGGGAATCAGAGGGGCTTTAACCACGCGGGCACGTAGATGGATCCGGGAATGTAGTCAGCACGTGGCGCGAGGAGCCCAACTTCCGGTAGCGTCTCTCTGTCGTTCAGGCCGGTATGTTCGCCACGACCTAGATCATCCAAGGGGCGGTGCAGACTGGGTCCGAAGCCAGTCAGTTCAGTCCGGAATAACTAGCGGCACTCAGAAATCCGGATGTGTGGAAACTAACCATAAATCCATGCGAAACGGTGCCTTGAACCCGGAGTATAGCTCCCTGGAAAATCCATAAAATGTGTGGAGTTGGAGTCTTACAGCCGGCATGATCTTAACCCCAAACGATCAAAATCACGGGCTGTGTGACCATCACAAAATAGAAAATGGTAAACAAAATAAAAGATGATTTAAAGAACAATTAAAGTATGGATACAAACATCCCAATATTATATCAATGCAAAAACGGAAGATGAGAAAGAATGAGAGCACATGTTCGTCTAACCAAAGTCAACTAATTTTACATGGTGATAATTTACATGAAAAAATAATGTGATTTAATACAAGCGTGATTTACCAAATAAAACTTCACAACACAGATATAAAAAACTCACCGTAAAAACGGGATTAAAAAATATAACGACTACATCTTGAGTCTATAGAAAATTTTATTCTAAAAGAGAAACGTCATTCGACGAAGTGCGTTATATACCCTTCTCCGTCTTCTTTTTTTTAAACATTTGACAACTAAAAAACTAAAGCGTAAAGAGAAAAGGTCCACAAATCAAAATAAAAAGATATTATATTAATAATCAATATATTATGTAATATAATAATGCAATTCTACTGCATTTTAATTAGTATTCGAGGTTAATTGTTTTTTAAGATTTATGACGTGAAGTAAAATCGATCTATGAACCAAATATTAATAACAAGGCTTACGCCGTTTTAGTAAGGACGTGCGCCGATAGGTGGCGCTAAAGCCTCTGAATGACTAAAATAATTAAGCATACAAATCATAGATGACGCAAGTAGCGCCGAAATAATTGATTTTACGAAGGGGAAATATAACTACGTTACACCTTACGATAAGACCTATTTTGCTCCGAATGGTAATAATGTTTCTTCAATCTGTCATTTTGTCGAATCTTCGGTGTTTCTAGGGTGCGCATGCTAAGCCTTCTGTTCACAAAAAAGAAAATAAAATTTTACTTTTACTACTAACTGCTCGGCAATCTCCTTTTAAATATATTATGTTTTTGGTTCCTTAATGTTCATTCTGTAGGTCATATATCTCTTGATGGTGAGATATATTGGAACTATTGCGGCAAAATACTAAAAACTTTTATTAAATTTTCCCATACCTACTTTCCCTGTGTTCAATTTGTTATTTGACTGTCAAATGTTTGTAGGTACGTTCAGTTTACCTGTTGGGTTATTTATTTATTCCAGTTCATAGTTAAGATATTTGCAAATTTATTTGTAAATTTTTTCTTAGAAATATATGAAACTACAGGCTCAAGCCTCAAGCAAGCAAACATTAAAATTCATTAGATATACATACGGAAATCACTATAAAATATGGCAACTGTTTTGTCTTGATCTAAGTGCCCACATACATACAAAAGGGAAGCTGAAAATAGTTAGTCGTCACACTTCATGTCGCCGCGCCGTGAAGTTGTTGTCGCTATGAGGCAGTTTCATCTATGACACATTTCAAGTGTGTTCATGTTCAAGCGCGCGCATGTTCATTATATGTACATAATGTTTAATGATGCAATAGTCTGTCTTGAGACTGTCGTGTCTGAAGTGAGAGCTTGCTCTAAGGCTAGGACAATATGATCCGGAATATGGCGGGACGGGAAATTTCAGAGCATTGAAAATAGAACTCTGTGCTTAAACAATAGAGCTGAAAATCGAACACACAAGTATCCAGTCAAATTTCAATGTCATATATGACAGCTCGATAATCGACACTTTGATTTCAACTCTATTTTACTAGCGTAGAGTTTTGTTTTCACTCGTTTCAGTGCTCTGAATTTTTCCGGACTCGCCGGATTTCGGATCATACACTTAGTCCCAGCCTAAACAAAGCGTTACGGAAATCCCCGAAACCATGATCGGCTTGGCCGACCTAGTCGGCCTCTTTACAACCGACTAATCGCCAATCGGCTAGTCGGCCAAAGTTAAAATCGGCACATATCTAGAAATTAATGCTTTCTTTAAATACATTTAAATGAAGTTAACAAGTTTCTAGAGTATATTATGTGCAAATAGTAAGTTTAACTGTTTTATACAGATATATTCAAAGTTGGATTTCACATGGACTTCTTGGAGAGTATTATGAGGAGGGTGCATTTGTCAGAAGTTCTGAAGCAAATATCTTACCAGGAGTAGCTGCAGGTACTTAAATATAATTTAAAGAATTATGAACAGTAAAGTGTATTTTAAATGGCGCAATAATTATAAAACATTGATAAGACTGTAAAGTGTGTGTCAAATTTCAGGCTTATCTACAGTTTTGTTCGCATTATCAATTGACAGGCCTGAATTAAATGATTCACAGCACTCAAACCACATGAAAACAGAGCTGGTTATACCACTGCCGACACCTGTGAAGCCCTCCTGCAACTCGAGAAGAAAACCCCTGAGACAAGTGATATCTTTTGACAAAGATGAGAAAAACAAAGATATGAAAGAGAAAAGACACTCCTTGGAACCCATTGATGGGTCCTCAGACTGTTCATGGAATAGTGCTCCTGCTACCTGCCTCAATTCTCCGGACCCTAAGACACACCCAAAAGTAGCATCCACAAGCGAGCCAACCAGCTCTGATAGTAAGTCGAATATAAGACATTTTTTTCCTGATGGTGTCAAAGGAATTGAGAGCCCCTTACAAATTCTATCAAAGTTATCGGAGAGCGCCAAGGAAATGTTTACAACCTCCCAGAATAGCATAGACAAAAGCACTCACTCAAAAGACGATGACATGAGCGTTAATTGCTTGAAATTATCAGAAAGTGACAGCGAAGGGGTAGCAGGTAGTATTGACGGGAGTAATTCGTGCTTGGAGCTCTGTTTCGAGGATGAGAGCATTCCTGACGACAAGAGTCATTCATCAATTTTAGAGATTAAGGAAAAGGAGTTTTTGACATTACAAACTAAGTATAACCAAATAGAGTTACGAAGTAGAGAAAAGATTCAGAGGTTAGAAAGAAATATAGTAGATTTAAATAAGTAAGTTAAGTTTTTAGTTCTATTAGCACACAAAACTTTAGATAATTTATCAAAGTTTTAGAAATAAAACTTCATCTTGTCTCAAAACAGTCGTCATAAAATAGCGCATTTTTCTATTTCTGCAGGGAGAATGATACATTGAAAGAACAATTGAAAAATTACATGTCAGCTGTGGAAATGGGAATAGCCCTTAAAAGTAGTAATGGTGAGGAAGAGGAAGTTAATCAATATCAGAGGAAATTAGTTCAGGTAGGTAATTCTTTATACCCGAACCTTAGAATTTACATCAAGCATACATCAAAATAAAAACCAGCCAAGTGCGAGTCGCACGAGGTGTTCCGTACGAAATGATTGCGATGCGTTTGTTGTATGATCCCCCTTAAATATTTTTTAATTCTGTTAGTATTTCTTGTTATAGCTGCATTGTCTGTGAAAATTTCAACTGCCTAGCTAACACGGTAAAGAGATACAGCCTGGTGACAGACGGACGGACGGACAGACAGACAGAGAGCGAAATCTCAGTAATAGGGTCCCGTTTTTACCCTTTGGGTACAGGTAAAAAAGAAATATAGTTTTGTAACTGACTAGTTTCTTATATAATAAAGTTATGTTCAGGTAGCGGAAATGCACTCGGAACTGATGGAGTTCAACCAGCACCTTCAGAAGCGGCTGCAGGACCTGGAGGGCAGCGGGCTAGAGGTGCTGGAGTGCCCGGAGACTAATGTCAAAGCTTGCATACCGTCGGCGTTCCTAGTGGGCAAGAAACCTCACACGTACCATGTGTATCAGGTACGTTTAAGATATATGTATGTATTGTAATATTTTTATAGAAAAAAAAAACGAGCAGGCAATACTAGACGGGTTTAAAGTGCGTGGCTGTTCTTTTTAACATTCCTCTTGGGCCTCTGGAATCCTTATACACAACGCAAGCATAATTTCACCCTGTTTTCTGTGAGGCCGTGGCACAATAAAATTGGAATAATATTTTCAATTAATGTCGAGTTTAATTTGCATGTTTACGTTTCAGATATTTCTCAAAGTGGGTCTAGAAGAGTGGAACGTGTACCACAGATACGCAAAGTTCTACGAACTTCATGCGCAACTGAAGAAATGTCATCCAGACATCGCTAGCTACAAGTTTCCGCCAAAGAAAACTTTACGGAAACGTGTACGATAATTTAATTTTATATTTTAACAAGCATCAAACCAGGGATTTCCCTCCGTCACAACTCGTCAGAATATGTTCATTGCGCAGTCCATGATTGAATTAAAGTGGATGAGTTGAGAATAAGTATATCATAGAAGTTTAATAAGAAAGTGGCCAAGGTAGGAAGGTGATAACTTGCTACAGAGTACAAGGCAGTGTCGAAGGCTGGTTCTCCATCCAAGGGAAACTCCAGCATGTAGATGTGAGATCAGTTGCAGAACTTATTTTAATACCTATTTTAGGAAATTTAGTACCTCGAAAAAAAAACAAGAACATTAGGTATTGTTCTGTGGTTTTGCATGATATTATAAATTAATTATTATTATTATAGATCCTGATTTCTGGCTATTTGCGATATAATATATAAACATACAGTAAAAATTATCCAGTTAACTACTTACCGTAACAATCAAATTGATTTCTGCAAATATTATTATCAACAATTACAATAAAACACTGAATACTTACAAAACACTTATGTAGGTACTTTAATAGTAACATAACAAACGACGTGGCGTGTTCAAATGAAACAAAATTCTAATATTGTTTTAATTCCTCTCGTGACGCGATACCTCATTGGCTAAAAAGTGTCAAAAGCTTATTATATCGGCTTATTGTCGTTGAAAACCTCTCCGAGTAATAACTACAGCATAGAGACCCGGCTATTTAGTAAGAAAATAAACATATATTAAGTCATTACATATGAAATTGGCGTTTTGTAAAGGAGGAACATAAAGTCGATTTTTTTTAAACAATATATTTATTTAATCAAGTATATACCATTTCTATCTATGCACTTTTGCCATGTCATAGGTAGTTCATTGATTCCTTTACTACAAAAACCATTCGGACAGGAATCAATAAAATATTTGAAGGCGCTTTGGACTGCCCCATCGGAGTTGAATTTTTTCCCTTGCAAGAAGTTATACAAATTTCGAAAAAAATGGTAATCTATTGGAGCCTAGGTCCGGGGAGTACGGTGGATGTCTTAGACATTCCAATTGAAGCTCCTCTAATTTGGTTGCCGTCTGTTGTGCAGTGTGTGGTCTAGCGTTGTCCTGAAGCAGCAGTGGCCTAGTGCGAATGACCAACCTCGGTTGTTTAGCAGCTAGCTTTTCCATCATGATTTGCAGTTGCTGGCAATAGACATCTACCGTAATCGTCTGGCCAGATTTAAGAACGCTGTAGTGAACGACACCGGCACTAGTCCACCAAACGCTTACAAGGAACTTTTTTTGAGTCAATTTTAGCTTGGGGCAGGCTTTGGCTGGTTCGCCTGGGTTCAGCCATTGCGATGAGCATTTCCGATTATCGTACAGGATCCACTTTTCATCACAGGTATTGATTCGATTTAAAATCCCTTCATTAATTGACGCGCGTTTGTCGCTTTGCTGCACTCAATTCATGAGGTACCCACCTTTCAAGCTTTTTCACCTTCCCAATTTGCTTCAAGTGGATTAAAACAGTTTTATCACTAACACCGCAACCTGCAGCTAACTCGGACGTGGTTTGCGATGGATTCGCTTCCACAATAGCCTTCAATTCTTCATTATCAACTTTAGTCTCCGGCCGTCCACGAGGCTTGTTCACGGGCGAAATTTACAGAACGAAAACGTTGGAACCAAAAACGCACTGTGTTTTCTATTGCGACACCGCCGCCATACACATCATTAATCCTTCAAGCCGTTTCTGCAGCGCTAGTGTCACGGTGGAACTCGTACTCGAAAATAATACGATATTTCAAGTTTTCCATTTTGTAAACAGAGTGACGCAAAGAAAAAACCAAAAAAGGAAAAAACATATGAATTTCTGTTTTCGAAACACAAATGCATGAGTAAATAGGGGTATAAATTTGAAATTGGAATTCCTAACCAAAGAAGATTTATTTGAGATCAAAGTAGCCAGTACGACAAAACGCCAATTTCATATGTAAGGACCTAATATTATCTTTCCTTATCCCACATTTGAGTGCCATAAAGTCGTGATTCCAACGTCTTTTTGACTTGAATTTGACTTTGAACTTTATTTCGTACGAAATATGGTCTTTCAAATCAAAGTTTCGGCGTGCGGCGCATATATTTAAACATTGAATTGCCTAGTTACTGAGATTATGGATCACTAATGTGTCACAGGACCCGCGCGTGGTGGAGCAGCGGCGCGTGGCCCTGCAGGCGTACCTGCGCCACGTGCTGCTGACGCTGCCGGAGTTGCGCACCTGCACCTCGCGCACGCAGCTCATTACGCTGTTACCTTTCTTCGGGTACGTTTTATCTATGCTAATAAGTATTATAGAGCGCATGAGGTTTGTTTGATTGAACGCATTTATTGCAAAAATTATTATTAAATATTTCTATGTTGGATAATCTAATATATTTATGAAGACTCTAGGTCTAAACTATGTATGTTACGAATATTTTCGTCCTACACGAATTGATAATATTATATTCATAACTATACGTATTAACGTACAACAGTGACCTGTTCATGAAACCCATGTGTAAAAACCCATATTATGGTTTTAATCTAAATAAGGAAAACTTGCGTACATGTGCATAGCTCCTTCCTTAGCCATAAATATTTAAGTACTAGCCTTTGCCCACGTACAATCGGGTGTTAAACGATATCTTTATAATTTATAGCCTATTCGTAATTCTGATGTACTCGTAATATGGGTGCGGGTGGTGTACATTCATCGAGCGAGTCGCATCAGTCGTTGTCGTGACGCGCGCCGTCGACCGCTTGAATAAATTTTTCTCGCGCGTACTTTTAATGGTGCTCCCACACTTCTGTTAGAAAATGTTTACTAACATTAGTAATTATTTGTTTACAAACATTTATTCACAATGTTAAAAAATGTTTTCATGTTAGGTCATGTTAGTAATGTACTGCGATCCCAGCCCCGCCAAACTCCCTTTATATTCTTACTGATAAAATGTATTTCATATTATAGTATAAGTGTGTAGGTACAATGAACGTATGCATACTCGCCAGATTGTGTCGTGGGCCAATTTTTAGGTACAAAGCGCAAAAGTTGCGGAACATCTTACAGTTCCTAACAAAATGTAACATTTGTTAGTAAATGTTTTAGTAATAAAATAATAATATAATAATATCTATGGTCGCTTCACATTACGTCAGTCTGGCCCCGTGGTAAGTATCCGAAGAACTTGTGTTACGGGGACCAGACAACGGAAATATATTTAATACTTTTTATACTATACATATATTTAAGATTTTTATTATATTATACACATATTTAATACAAATAAAAAGTTTTCTGTGTTCTTGGGTCATGGATGTGCCATGGCCCAAGAACACAGAAAACTTTTTGTTCCCTGGCGGGATTCGAACTCGCGACCTTCTGCATTGACTAATCACTGAGCCACAGAGGTCGTCGTTTAGTGTTAGAAAATGTTTGTAAACGATTTCTTACGGCAGTGTAGGAGCACCATAATAAGTAATGTACCTTCCTTAGGAACCACTCACACACGATAGATGAAAACTGAATAAAAATCCGTTCCGTAGTTTTTGAGATTATCGCGAGCGTACAGACAGACAGACGGACGCGACGGGGGACTTTAATTTATAATATTGAGAGATGTGTATGTGACGACAAGAAAGTAATCATTTTAATTACTTTTTTTTTCAGAATTTCGTCGACGGCCAGAGAAAATGGTTTAAGTCACTCAATAAGTCACCAACCAATAAGTGATACTTTTGAAGCGCTCTGACAGTAAACTTTTTTGAAAACAAATAAATAGTACCTGCGTATTACATATTATTTTTTTACACTTCACAAGGCATACACGCTTTTATTTTTATTTATAGTTCATTCGCCTGAGAGAAAAATATCACTTTAACATGGCTATTTGGCCAAAGTTAATTAGGATTTCCAACTGACTTTAACGTTAGGCCGAGCGACAGTGACTACACATTTTTTTCCGGGAATGGACTCTGCAAGTTGTGTAAATGTATGAAATTAAATGGTTTCTAGGTTCTGCCAACGTTCATTAATCGGTTTAAACATTGAAGATAGGGAAAACTTCTAAAATCTTAAGTATTGTTGTAAATAACAGTAATGTCGATGTACCTACTGTCAAACAATTCCAATACTCATCTGTGATATTCATACTTCCTTTTTTTTGCTTATTTCGTGTTTGTGTGTACCTTTTTTTCGTCAAAGTATTATTTTATGTATGTTTATGTAGACTGTATGAAAATTTAACATTTTTTAAGCTTGGCTTAGTTACAATAAGCTTTATCACTATGTGCAATAAAAAAATAAAAGTGAAAACATAATGTTTTAATAGTATGTCAGATTGTTTGTAGACAGTGGACTACACTTTTTAATATTATAATGTAACATTTTTATTTATGATTTAACCATGCACATCATTTTCTTTAAATGTATGTTTATAGAAAATGATGTGCATGGTTCATTTTATTTAAAAGTTTGTTCGTCTTTTGGCTGTTTAAACAAAGGTTACTAGATTTCCGATTATGTTTTATCATAGTTGCGTAAATGAACTAAGCATTCAAGAAAGTTAACAAGTTTACTTAAAAACCATTATATTTACAGCTGCTATTAGTAGGTTCTGATATCGAGCACTAGTCTTTATATCGAGCAAAACAGCGACGAAAAACTGTGCAGTGGAAAAGACTTCAAAAAAGTTTATCGAACTTAACTTAATCTCCTGTTAAGAATTTAAAACTTAGTTCTTATGCGATTTCAAATTAGTCCCTTCTAATTAATTGTAGCTTTATGACTACTAATAACTGTAACTTTACTTAGAAAAGAAGCATAGTATGTAGTAAGTAGTAGATTATCAAGTAATTAAAATTATAAAATCATGTTGTCAAGATAAAATATTAAATGACAATGAAAGCGGAAACTATATCAATATTTTTATACCATACCAAATATATATAGTTTCATACCCATTTGCAACAATTTTGTAGCGTCATATCGAAATGATAGCCTAATCTTATGAATAAAAGGATGTAAATGGTTTTAAGCGAATATTTTGTGTGAGATAACTGTGCCCTATAGCCTAGCACATGCAACGAATTGCCCTTTTGAAAAGAGAAAAGGTAGTAAAGAATAGCGAGGTTGACCTGATTGTACATTTCGAAATGTACAAGGAATAATAATAAAATTTATTATTTTATTAACGTTACCAAATGTCGTCATAATTTATTGTTATTCAATAAATAGATACTATATTACATGTGGAATTTTATTAATTTTGTCCCATAGGCTTATAAAAAACATTAACTACCTCCACTACAAACAAAATAAAATGATGTCATATTCATCTGTGCATGGAGAATAGAGGTAAGGAGGACAATCTCTCTAAGGCAGAAAAGCTAAAAAGTGTCCGACAAAAGTAATAAAATAATAGTTCCAAAACTGGCCATAATGGCGCTAGAGTGGCAAGGGTGTGTGATATGAAGTTAGCAATAAGAGATGAAGTAAAGTGAGTTGAGTTTAGTTATTTAACATTTTTGACAACTTTAGTAGATTAAAAGTAGATAATTCAGTAAATCATGAAAATTCTAATTACTAGTATAGTCGAAAATATTTATATAAAACCGAAGAAGATGCTAAGATTTAATTATCCGTTCAAATTTTGCCGCTTTACTCCCGTCTGCGTCTGTAGCGCCCCCTATTTAACGCTACTTTACGGACACTTTTCATGTATGGAGATGATACTCCTTACTTCTATTTTCCATGCATCTGTGATAAGTAGTATAGAATTTTACCATCCAATAAAATTAATATGATGTTCTCTCATCGTCTTCTATCCGCATTACAGCCGCTAGATGTCGTTTACCGTTACAGATTAGCTCCCTGCGCCCTCTTCTGGTAAGTATGTGAACTAGATGAAAGGCCACAAGCCGCCATATTTGATATAACTGATCATTGTTATCGTGTCTCATAATGATGAGGCTGAACACCAGGAAGCCCTTACCAGGACTTAGGATGTCTTGGAACATAATATTAATTTTATTGGAAGATAAAATTCTATATTATGGTTCCGTTTGACGCCAAAAGTACTTTATATGATATATACGAGAGACCTGTTTGTTATCTCCTGGCGGTTAAAGCGGCGGCGGCGGAAGGTTAGTATGTAACTTACACTTAAAAATTAAAAATATGTGACGCGCGTACATTGCGGCGAACATTCACGTTAGTGGCAGTTACGGCCTTGTCGCACAAACTTGCGCAACGTTAACATAAACATATGTTGGTATTGGTCGGACAGACTCGTATGTTACGATAAAATACGACTAAAAAAAACGCACTTGCAATGGGTTTTTAACATTTTTGAAAACGTGATACTAAAGACCTATATGTATATAGACTCCTAAAACAGTAATTAAAAAAAATGTCATTTGGCAGTTACAATAATGTACTTACGTAGGCGCCGTCGATATATTTTACAACTTGATGATGTACTCTCATAAAGGACTTTTGACGTCAAACGGAATCATAATATGAGTAGTAAAATTGTCTCCGGGCCTGGCGCTTAAAGAATGGAAGGACCGCTGAAAACAAAGATATTTCGGTCTTCGGAATAATTTTATTCCCACATATTCAATTTTCTTAATTTAGGTCACGGGTTTGTGTAAATAAAAATCCCAGTAGCAAATTAAATTCATAGTTTTATTTTAAAATAAATAAAAAAAATCAAGAAAACACTCGTTTGGAGAATTTTCCATATATTAAATACATCATACAAAAGATGTCAATACAAACTAAATCACTTGGTGCAAAGGCAAGCCTGTCGGTTCGGGAAACCGATATTAGCCTCTCATACACATCCAACAAAAGAAGTTACTTATGACTCAATAAAATACTGCCTTCCTCGTGGAATGCATTCGTAGGCATCTCCCAATTTTGAATAGTATATAATATGCATTTGATCATGATTCTACTTTGTAAAAAAGAGGTATATAAAAAGCGTACAACACTTCAAAAGTGAAAAACAAACATGATAATTTAGTTTTTTTTTTTGCTTTACAATAAATAAAAATAATAAAATCAAATATCTAACTTAAGTATGAAATAATTTACTATAACTTTACACCTAAATGATATAATGTATTGCAAAACGATCGAGGAGCCGTGGAACGCGCACCGGATCGGACTGACAATTTCAGCTGGCGAATAATCTCGAACAATAAATCTAGTGGTTGTGATTTATCTTTGGCTTTCTGACGGGCGCCTGTTCCAGAACCCCTCATGACGCAGCGTGAGGTGCATACGCACTAACATCTAACGACATCTCATAAGTACTTACAGAGTTACAGATCTACCGAGAAGCTAATGCTTCCTAAAAGCAAATAGAGAACTTCAACCGAATCGAAAGCGGACATACAACGATACGATTAACAGCGAAAGGAATTCAAAAAAGCATTGGGATCTGTCAGGACAATAAAAAGTAAATAAACGAACCGGGAAAAGCCTTCGCCGATCGGACAGTCTCGACGCGACGGGCCGGCGCGTTAGTAGATCAGGGGAAGTCGCTGAGGCACGCGACGCTCGCCTGAACCGGCGGTAGACACAAGCTTCGCCATGTAATGACGTCACATTTTATTGTCGTGCATTATCAATTTTATTTAGCCGAGCGTTTGCATTTGGTCCACACGTTACACCGGTTCAGATGAGTGAATGCGTTGAGTCAATTGAACCAGAACATATTGCGTTTAGTCGAAAGAGATTTTCATATTCCACGTTCGAATATAAAAATCGCCCACTAAAATGTGAGGAATCTATCTGGCGCTGTCGTTACCTGGTGGCCGAGAACTTGCTGCTGCAGCAAGTCGCCCAGGTAGCACGCTCGCACGCGCCGACCCGTCGCACTCCGCTCGAGCGGAAACGAATATAGGTACATTGTTTTACTTTCAGAATTAACATTAGTTAAATCATTATTGACAAATATTTATTTCTAAATAATGAAAGAGCGAAATAACCTTACAGATTTTAATTACTATAGTATATGGAAGTAAATCGATATCATTCGTTCGCTTACCGCACAAGCGGACCGCATCGAGATTGTTTTTTTGAAAGTTCATTTTAAATTCCGTCGCCCGATACACCTCCGTGTCACGAGGTCATCTTTCGTTAACTTATTAAATGCTCGCATGTCGGCATAACAACGCTTATCACAATATAAAAATATATATTAAAAGAAGCTTACACTAGAACTACACATTGAAGATATACTCTGGTCTGCATCTGCCACCACACTTGCAACGCTACAACCACGAGATTAATATTGGTGATCTTTTTGTATTTTCATTTTTTTTATTTGTGCGGTAGCATATGCAAGTATGCAAGTAACTCACGACATTCTAAGCATACAGTCATTGCATCTAGCAAACGTTTCGCTTCCGACGAGGAAGAAATGGCAGCAACCCAACACTCTCCGCTCTGGTAACTGGCTCGGTGTTTTGTACTGACAGTTTCATAAGCGTACCATTTCTTCCAATTACAACTAATACGATGATTTAGCACAAATTTATATAAAGCACATCAGAATGAAACTTAATACTTTCCGCTCTATCATTCCATAAAAATATAACATCTGATTATATAAAAAACAATATTTTTATATGTAAAGGAAATACCTTTAATCTAGTAAATAAGTGAACTCAAATACGTGCCGCACCGGCGCCGATACAGACACAAATGGCGGAAGCTAATAATCTTTACTAAAATACATGTGCACTTAGTGATCTTAAAGATTAGATAGCTCGAAACGTTAAGCCAAAAAGGTTTCTACGATATTTTTAATATTTTTGTTGCAGCTTACATTAGGCTTTCGTAAACATTATTAGAATTATTATATGGGTATATTTTTTCAAGAATGATTTTGCCGCCTTATGCTAGAGTACATCTATAAAGTTTCAGTAAGATTCTCTATGACGTAACGGCTGTCTCTTCAACTTTCCTCTGTAAAGTAAATAAAACATGTTAATTGTAAATTTGTATGCACTAACTTAAGGATAATAGTTTTGTATAAATATAATATTTTGTCTTAGTGTTTAAACTTGTATAAATTAAACATGCAACAGTACTAGTGTTTGATTGTGTGTGTGAGATACACAACACACAGACATACACAAAGTATGTCTGTGTGTTGTGTAATCGCGTACGTACGTACAGTTAGTGTTGTAACTATCTCGATTCTTTAGTCCTGTAATAATACGACTTGAGTTCTCCATGAAAATTCGGTTTTTTATATTTGGATCGAAGTATAACTCAAATCATTTTAAATCTGAAGAAAGATAATTATGTAATAAATATAATAACAAAAACATAACATTTTAATTACATATACACATAATATTTGCATTGTATTTAAATCTTAGGTATGTAAAACATTGAACCAGGTTTTACTGTCCGTGGTAAGACTCAAAATCACAACTGCTAGCGTGGTGGCAAAAAGTGAGCTAAGCTTGCAAACTTTGTGAAATAGCTTAGGATTAAGTTACGCTGGAGGAGCGTAACTAGCCATAAACCAAACATATACATAAAACAGACATACAACAGAAAAATCACAATAACTAAAACAACACAAAAAAAAATACAGTCATGTTATTTTAAAAAAACTCGAGTCAAGCAAAACTAGCCTTTTGATATACAACTTTCGTCTCTATAGAGGCTAGAATCACACAAATATCTAGCCTCAATGCGTGATTCATCTAGTCTCAAATAACTGACAACTAATGTTGTCACTCTCCACTCGAGTCAAGCAATACTCGAGTACGACTAATGGACTCGAGAGTTACAACGTCCACGTGTACGTACCGCGCGCGCCAACGACAATGGATTTACGTTTGATGTCGTGCGCCGGCGCCGGCCGCACCACGCCCGCCGCGCCGCCCGCCAGGTGCCCGCCGCCCGCGCGGATTGGCTTCGCTGTAATGCACAATGTTTTATTAAATATAGAAAAAGAAACATATATTTTTTAGTTTCTTTTCAGTAGCGCTTATTAAAGCTGTGCTGTTCTTTTGAAGCTATAGTTATAGTCATTGTAGTAATAATTTTCAAAACATACATTTTAACTAAATTGGTAAAACCATTTGATCATGTTTAATTTAGTTAAAATTTAATTTATTAGTTAACTTACAAGGGTGTGAAATTGATAGTAACAAAGTTTTATAATCACCTAATTACCATATCAATGGAAATAATAAATAGGGGAATGACATAATTAATTATTATGTAAACATATTAAGTCATGTTGTATCAGAACAATAAATAAAAAGAATATTATTACATACTTAATATGAAAAATATACATTATAAATATTTACATTTAAATAACAGTAAAAAAATCGTAATCGTATAACACTAGTAGGTATTTGCTGTGTACCAAAAAGTACATACCGATTTGTGCCTGCACGCCTCTGCGCGCGAGGTTCTTGGCGCGCACGGCCTCCTTGATCCTGTCCACTTCGAACTGGTACCGTTTGCGGTCGCGCATCGCTCCCTCCTTAGCTTCCTGTGACACGAACACAAATATTTCGTTTATATTGTGAATTTTACATATTTAAAAAGCAAATATTGCATTTTACCACGGAGGCAAACAATAGTGGTTAGAGCTTGGCTGACGACTCGAAGGTCATGGGTTCGATTCCCGCATTGGAATAACAAAAAAATGTTGTTTCCAAGTTTGGTTAGGACAATGCAGGCTGATCTCCCGATTGTCTGACAAGAAAGGTGATTCATGCGTCGCGGATGGCTATGTAAAAAGTCGGACATGCGGGGCTATTATGGACTTAAGCTTTCGTTGGTCATGGTCATTATTTTGACATTACAACTTTAAAAAACACAATTTAAAATGTTAAAATGTCAAAAAAGATAGCGCAAGACTACGGGCATGTCCAACTAAATAGTCCGCCATTTTGTCCTTTAGAGAACGAATGAAACGCCATTTAGACCAATCAAATCGTGTGACGTAGTGCATTTTGACATAAGCCATGAAATGAGAACTGTCATACGAAGCAGGGACCTATTGTGCTCCCGACTTCGACATTTTTAACCGACTTCCAAAAAAGGCGGTTATCCTATGTAGACTGCATATTACTAGGTAATTAATAATCAGTGCTTCATAGAAAGTTGAGCCACTCCGATCGCAAATATTCTTGTCTCTTGATTTATTCGTTATTTTCAGTCGTAATAAATATCGTGGCCTATGAGTGGAGAGTGAGTTGTGACCTATGAGATTCCATGATTGAAAAAAAAACTCAATCATGGAATCTCATGGGTCCGAGCATCGAAAAGAATCCAATAATATCAAAAAATTACTTCTTTTCTATAAAA
Source organism: Phengaris alcon alcon (assembly GCA_037179445.1). NCBI lineage: Eukaryota > Metazoa > Arthropoda > Insecta > Lepidoptera > Lycaenidae > Phengaris > Phengaris alcon. The sequence continues at coordinate 3,548,215 of JAYRCH010000589.1, forward strand.
ATCTAAATTGATTAAACTTATTTTTAAATGCGAAATGTTTAATATATTTTAGGTTTAAATATATTTAATATCTATGGACGCTTCACACCACGTCAATCTGGCCCGTGCTAAGTATTCGAAGAACTTGTGTTACAGGTACCAGAAAAAGGGATATAATATATTTATACATATTTAATACTTTTATACTATACGTATATTTAAGATTTTTATTCTATTAGACACATATTTAATACACATCCATGACCCAGGAACACGTGTACTGCGTACACACTTGGGCACTATAAAATTACTCCTGCGTAACTGGCATAGTTTCAATGAAACCGGCCACCGTCTCCGAAGTCGGTGTGGAGAATTATTATTATCATTTAATTTTAAAGTCGAACTCTAGTGATTATGACCATGATGATTTAGATTTTAGATGATAGAGATGCCAAACAATCGTCTAAGAATAAAAACAAAAATTATGTAACAAATTTACATAACGCGTTTTCACATCTCGGTCGTTTTTGCAAACGCAATTCTCAAGAATTTTACTGCATAATATGTAAATTGCTATATAGAAAATTGTGTCTGTTTTGCAAATAAAAAACTGTCACCTTGAGCGCGGTCTCGAGTGCCTTGACCCGTTCCATGGTGGCGCGCAGCCGCTTCTCCAGCTTGGGCAGCTCGCAGCGTAGGTCCGCGTTGTCGCGCACCAGCTGCTTGTGCACCTTCGTCAGCTGCTCCAGGTTGTTCTCCAGGAACGAGATCTTCTGCTTCTGGGCGAGGGATCCGCCCTCCTCCTCCGCACCTTCCTCCGAGTTGGTGGATTTCTTGATACGCGCCTGTGGATTCGATTAAAGATTTGAAACGATGACCAAGGATTTCTTATACACATACGATCATGGAAATAGAAATAGCTATACTACCAGAGGGTCTAAAAAGGTCACTTTAGGTGTTTCATATATGATCCATATATTTTTTTCAACTCATATTATGTGCGACATTTTACGCATTTCTATCGAAAACTGTCAAAATTGATATTTTATAATATAATGAAATCAGATGAATCATGTAGCCATTTTACGATTTCACGATTTTTGTATGGAAAAATATATATGAAACACCTAAAGTGGACTTTTTGTACCTGCAGATACGTCTACAGTCTACATCAAATACCACAACCATGAGTGTTGTGTGACTCAACCAACCGTGAGTATGCACCATAGAGCTAAAACATAGAGGCGAGGACATAAGCGACTGTGCAATGTGATTTTTAGTCGGCCCGCTACGTCATCACAATGGGCGTGGCCTAAATCAGTGTACTGTCTGTGTTCGTACTGTGCACATCTCGGTGATAACGATAACTTTTTGTACTTTTCGAGTTTCTAAGAAGAAAAGGATGAAGTGTTGTGTCTTATCTTGTAAAAATTACTCGGATAGGCTTTCTGGTGCTATTGAGGGCATTACATTTCATGTGTAAGTAATTAAAACCTAAATTTATTATACTTGTTCTAGAAAAGGATCTCTTAGCGTCGGTTATATTAGAAATTTTTCTACTAGCCAATAGGTGGCGTTTTGAAACTTTGAACACGGGGATTAAAAATATATTCCAGATAGCTAGATTTCAATATTAATATTATATTATTTTAATCATACATACAAAATTTTATTTTTACAGTATTTCCTAAAGACTTTTCAGTCGTAAAGTAATATATAGTTTTTCATCATTTATTGAAAATCATTATAAATGTGAAAGTTTGTGAGGATGGATGGATGGACCGATGGACCGACAGAACGTCGGAAGGAGGGACCCACGGAAGGTCGAACGGATGGCCGAACGCCCGGATATTACACTATTTGTCGGATATTACCGGATAGCATAGCATTATTGCACTATTTGATGGTGTAGCTAGTAATGTAATGATGACGATTATTGTAATTGGCATAGTAGCAAATGCTTGCTGTTCTTTAAACAACGCTGAAATCCCCAAACATGTATCTTTAAGTACTCAGGAGTTCTGTTCTGTGGGTTTTAGATCCAAGGTGTACCTTGGCACAAAAAATTAATTTTTGCTAGCATATGGCTAGGTCACTTCCAAAAAAATTCGAAATCAATATAGGTGTCTATATACATTTCGAGGAATTCCCTCAATTCCTCATGGAATTCATCACCAAGTCTACTATTTGGTGACAATGGGACCAACTTAGAAGTAAACCTATTGCAGCAAAAATATAATTATCAAAATCGGACTATACTGTAAAAAGTTATGCGTGGTCATAAATAAATCCGCCACTAATTTTGTGTTCTCTTATTGAAATATTATTAAGATTATGTATTATTAGTGTTAGAATAAAAAAAAAAATGGTAAATGACGAAGAAGATCAATACTGTTTCAAAAACTGAATGTAAGATCAAACAAATTCCATTTGTCATTTACCACAAGCCATTTAATTTGTCACTTTTATCATAATGATAATTCATTAAATAAAACATAACGATATGGCTTACAAAATAAATAAAAAATACTCTCTGGTTTAAAAATTCTTAATAGCAACGCCCTGTCGACCAATATGTAATCTTGCGTTTAGTGATATCTAGTGTGAGATAGCAAAACTATGTAGTAAGGTCGATAACAAGAAAAGTTGGCGGAGTCTGACCCCCTCTCATCCCGCAAAATGGCTCGCTTTGTTATTGCCATCTAGTGTGAGATAGCAAAACTGCATAGTAAGGTCGATAACAACTGAAGTGGGCGGAGTCTGACACCCCCTCACCCCGCAAATTATCACGCTTAGTTTCATACTAAAAGTTCATTACAACGACTCCTCTCTGTTTTAGCTCTATGGTATGCACTCAGATTCTCATTATTATCGAAGATATTTACCGGTCAGTTATTACTTAGATCCTCAGTCGGAATTCTTTTAACATACCTGTAGGTCTTGTACGAACAGTTTTCGCAGGTTGTGCAAGGTCTGCAGTTCCTTAGCCACGGTGTCTTCGAGCCCCTTGAGATCGGCGCGGGCTTGCTCGCGTCGCTCCACACTTTGGCTACAAATACACGTACGCAATAAGCAAATATAAAACAAGCTTTTTTGAAAACTTTGTTTTGTGATGGGTTAATTTAAATGTCACTTGCGACAAGCAAAAGATTTCCGTGCGGTGTTTAAAGTCGTAAGATAAATTATAAATCAAGATCCGCAACTCCATTTCAAAGAAATTAGTTAATTTATGAGAATTATGTATTATGTGTGTTAATATAATTTTTATGAAGCCATATTACCTGAAACGTGATCGAGCTACAGCACGCACCCATCCATATTACGCCGCGCGGTGACTAGGCCGTGCTTTCGAATGTGCCAACTCCCGGCAGAATGAATATGAATGGGATACGTGCGGAATAAAATGACAAATCAAAAATAAAAAGCGAGGCGTCACAAGACCTTGCACTACATACTCGTACTTACTCGATAAACAATACTTATCACGATTATAAAGTCACCTAGTATCGAGCCATTTAATCTAGAATATTAAGTAAATTTGACACCGATTAGCGAAACCCATCTAGATTAAATCGCGGGCGTGACCCGCCCCGGTCTGGTGGGAACTTGGTGCAATATATAATTAAATTTAGACTAACTGTGAATGATAAGACTTGCACCTGTTCTCAACCTAGAGGTGAGGCGATAATCACTCATCGGCATTTAAGAGTGCACACTAGGGAGTGATGTGGAGAGGAACATTAATTGCAGAGAGGAATGTGGGTGCATGCGCTACGTACGTGAGGTTCGCTAGCGGACGAAAATGCATAATGGAATGACGTCGTCGAATTTTCGAATCTCTTTAAATGCAATGAATAAATCGTCTCCAAACGAAAAGGCCATCGGTCGTAGATATGGTCAATACAATATGTTATACAAAAATATTTAAGAAAAATATGTCACTCGTTAACTCTCTTTACAACTCTTATGTACACGACTATTTACAATGTTTTGAACGCGTTTAATCTCACTCGTTTGCGGTAAATGCTCTTTTGTATAACGAAAATTGTGCCAGATAATACTGTTAGTAAAATTAACACGAACCGAAGTTTTATCACAAAAAATACGACTAGCGAGGCAGTGAATATTCAGTTGTTATCCGCGTTCCTCTACGATATTACAAATTATTTCTATATTTATTCACTAATTATATTATTATAGTATAAAGTATCTAGAAGATCTATCTAACAAGAGTAACAATCAACAGTACCCAACTAATATTTAAGTCGAGAAGAAGAAACATTATTTAAAAGACTGCTACACATAATTGGTATTAAGTTCCAATAATCATGCTTTTAAATACACATGGAATAAACACAACGAACATGCTTAACGTTAGTAGTATTTACCAATTAGTAAAATAATTAAAATATACTCCTAATATTAATTGCAATACGTAATAATTTGGAAGCGAAGCTATCGAATTGGTACGAAATTATTATGCCTTAAAATGAATTCTATGTATCGGGCACAGCTGCCTTATATAAATCTTATTAAACCTATAATACTTTATTGCCACTCGTGCTTATATAAGGCAGTTGCGGTGATAGACAGGCAAATTATCTAATTCATGGATCTCGTAAGCACGGGTCACGTTAAAAATCAATTATTGTACGGTTACTGTAAAAGGCACGAAACGATAAATCTGTTGCGCGGAGACCCATGAGAGTATCACAGTGAAGGCGGCAAGCTCAAACCAAAACAACAATCTGTGGGTAGCGATGGGTGAGCAGGATCATGGTGACGGATATGAGCAGATGCAGCTGGAGGGGGTGGATGTTGCAGGAGTGGCGGGGAGGAGGCTTGGGGATTGCCGAGAGCGACTTCTCCTCCGCGACCGAAGCTTTCTCAATTTCGAGGCCCATGTACTTCTCTTTTTTTGGCGAGATAATGAAATCGTTATACTCGTCCTCTTTCAACATTCTCTGATTGGCCATCTCTTTTTCGGCCTTGTCTAGGTTTCTGCGCGGCGACATTACTAACATTAGCTCCTTGAGTTTCGCCGACTTGTCCGCCTCCTCGCGCTTCAGTTTGTCGTAGTCGTCCTGGAGCTGCTGCCGCGCCAGGGTCAGTTCTTGGTAGGTGCTGCAACAAACAAAATAATGTTATCATAACTCATAATCCAAATTAACATTAAAAACTATGAAAAGCTCTAGTGCACAAAATATCTATGGAAATAAGCTAATTAAAAGTATTATTAGGCAATATTTATATAAGTCAAGATCCTGTATACGATAGGTTTAACCATTCTACTTGACACGACTTAACACACCCGGTTTTGCCTTTGGCAAGTAAAAACATATAGCTATTTTTATTCGAGGTAATAGGAACACTCATAAGACTTAATTATTATAAACAATTGTTGCCCGCAACCTCGTTTGCGTCAAACGGGAATCCATATTTTTTTACAACTTTATATTCCACGAAAACCAAAAGTCCTAACCCAGTATACAAACTATCTATGTGCTACATTTCGTTAAAACAAGCCCACCTGTTAATGATTCATAAACAATATAAGATTCGCGATTTTTGCATAAAAATAGAATGGTGTACTGACTCCTTGAGATCCTGGTGCTGGCGTTGCAGTGCGGCGAGCTCGTCGCGTAGCGCGGCCAGTTGCGAGGCGTGCGACGCGCGCAGCTGTTCCAGCTGGGCCTCTAGCGCCGCGCGCACCTGCGTGTCCGCGCGCTGCTCCGCCGCGGCCTGCTGCACGCGCTCCGCCGCCTATAGAGTTGAACAATTTGTTGAAGATAAGGGACAAATGATCAGATAGAAAGTTTTTACCACCAGTGAAATGTAACATTCCCCTTCAAGATGCGGGAGTCTACAAGCTCGACTGTGACTGCGGTCTCTCCTATATAGGGCAAACTAAAAGATCCATCAACACCCGCGTAAAGGAACACGTCGCAGATGTTAAACACCGTCGCAACAATAAATCTACAATTTGCGAACACACACTAGATCAACCTCGCCATTACATAAGATTTGATAAGCCACAAGTACTGGCAAAGCAACACCGTTATCGCCCAAGAATGCTACGCGAGGCTATAGAAATTAAAAAGTACCCTAATTTTAACCGAGAAGATGGCTAGGTGCTGCCATCTAGTTGGTATTCGATAATTAACAAAATAAAATGTAATTTAAAATCACCGCGGCTTCAAGATACTGTTAGTTTAACACAAATAATAATTGAATATCTTCGGGTAGTTTGAACAACTTCAACAAATAGGACAATTGACACCTCAGTCCTCCCGTGACCACGGCTGCTGGAAAGTAGCCGAAACGTCGGGAAAAAGAAAAGTGCACCGCGACACAATCCGTAAGTGTTTAAAACAATTAAAACAAAGATAGAAATAATATAAGACAACCTCTTTGAGAGGTTAATATTGTGTGCTATTCTGACATGTTCTTGCATGTCAGGACGTGTATAAGGGGGGTTCCATAACTATCAATGTGCAATAGTTTTTTTTTAAATTACCTCAACATTTATTGTCCGATTTCAATCAAAAGCATGGCCTATGTCCAGCATGGAAAATGCCATTGTCAATGTCAATAAAAATGTCATATTTAAGAGTACTATTCATTTATTCAATAAAAAAATTCAGTAAACTAGCCTATTACAGAAGTTAGAAGGACGGACAGAGCGCAACTACAAGGGTTCCCTATAGTTGTTTCTATGGAACCCTAAAAACATTCCCAGATCTACATAACTCTACTTTCCAACAGATTTTTTTTCTCAGATGTTACATTGCGGAAATCAATTTTATAGACTTTATTTTGCAAAAAGTACAGCTTCAACAAAATATATATTGCATTGATATGTACCTGCAAACGCGCGCACTCCTCTCGCAGCGCGTCGGCGGCCTCCTCGAGCTGGCGCTTCTTGTTCTCGGCCTCGCGCATGGACTCGGCCAGCGACGCGCAGCGCGCCTCGTGCTGGGAGATCAGCAGCCGGCACTCGCCCAGCGACCGCTCGTACTCCTCGATCTGTACAATACAATTACTCTTTAACATTGATAAATTAACGGTCGTAATTCCCTACCTGTTCTATTTATCGGTAAACTTTGACACCATAGCTTTTTTTTAAATGATATAATAATCAATAGGGGTTACTACAGAATTGTTTTAAAATATCGAAGCCAACGCAACGCGCAGCTCTTATGAATAGAAAATGTTGTCGTGCAAAAGCAGCAAATCTTTTGTTAATTAACAGCGACTTCTTTAATTATTTTTTTTTGCCATAAAAATCTTGCAAAGTAATTCCTGGTTATAAAAACATCTTTGTCTATGTAATCCAAGCGCGATATTAGATTCCAGACTCAATATAACAATAATAACTCCCCACACCAGTTTCGGTGATCGGTTTAATTGAAACCAGGCCAGTTACACAGAAGTAATTTTACAGTGCCCAAGTGTGTGCGCAGTACACAAGAGCACTGCCTGTTCCTTTACTCTCATAACCCAGTGGGACGGATAACTTGTCAGTCGTGTCCGACTGGCGAGAGATCAGGCGCTGAAACGACTTTTTACATGCCAATCCGACACATGAATCATCTTTCATGTCAGACAATCAGGTGATCGGCCTGCATTGTACTAACCAAACTTGAAAACAAATTTTTTTTGTTGTTCCAATGCGGGAATCGAACCCACGACATCCGAGTTGAGAGCCAAGCTCTAACCACCAGACCACGGAGGCTGTCAGACTCAATATACCATATTTATGAGCAGAGTTTTTCGCTTTAAACATGCACTTTTTATGTCACCGAATTGAATGTTGTTTTGACTCAAGTTTATAATGGTTAACCCAAGTTTCGTTTCCACAAGAAATCCAATAGTGCATATATGCATGTGACACCAAAATGGATAAAGTATTTTTATTTGATAATGAAATTTAATCATCAAAATTTGTTTATTTTTTATCCCGCGCAAATATAACGTATAACAACTTTCAAAACTCAATTTTTTTTATATTTAAACCATTGCCAGTGCGGAAGGTATTAAACTATTGCCAGTGTCAATTTTCATTGTGTCAAGTGAAACAGAATTTTCGTATAAGGCTGGGACTATATAATGATTCATGATCCGGAATCCGGAAGGCCGAAGAAAATTCTGAGCATTGAAAATAGAACTCTGCGCTAATACAATAGAGTAGAAAATCGAACACACGAGTATCGAGACAATGTCAATGTCATATATGACAGTTCGACACTCGTAACCTCCATTTTATAACTTTCGAGAATTAACCACTCCGTTGTTTGTTTACATCGAACTCGTATAAGACTGTATGTCAAAGTCAAACAATGATTTTAACTGTCAACTGTCAGATATATGTGCGATGACGTCACAACTCAAGCGCGCGAAAATGGCGTGTTTAAATCGCCCAAAAATTATTGTGATTATAAAACATTTTTTCCAGCCTAATGGATAATATTTTGGATGTTATATATATATTTGGTAATGTTATAACCAGTAGAAACGTTTAAAAAATATATGCATATTCCCTATTCAAAACGCCATTATTTTCGTTATCACAGAAGTCCAAAGCAGCGCGCGAACACTTTTGAGCGCTGGTTTTGCTCTATAAAGAATTGCCGAAACCGAATATGTTGCTTGATCAACTATAGTTTAGGAATTAGTAGTCCAACAACATTGAAACCTGGTATTCATTCTAATTATACAGAGTCAGACAATAGATTAGATTCCTACTGAGCCTAATTACTTCTCTCGAACCCCTCATTCCGGGAATATAAAAACATCCCTTCGTATGTTATACTGTATTTTGTAAATTAGATATACATTACACATAATTTACCGTTAACTTTTGTAGATTATGAACATTTAAAAACAGCACAGAATATCTTAATAATCTTACGGGTTTTAGATCCCTTGCCTTCTTGCATACAAAGACAAGTCATCCCTGGTAATAAGGACAAATGTTCCATAACACAATATTAATGTTCACCAAACTAGAAATATCACTAACCTTCTGGTTGGCGTCGATATTAGCAGACTCCAGCGAGTGGCAGCGCTGCACTATGTTCTTGACTTCGCTCTTCATCTTGCTGATATGGAGACGGGCTACGGTGAACTCCTCCTCCAGCTTGCCCACGGTGTCTACGTTCAGTTTGAAGTCGAGCTCCGAGCCGCCCACGGCCGCACCGATCTCCGCCAAGTCTCGTAGAAGGTTGGTCAGCAATTCCGCGATGCGCTTGCGCTGGTGCGCTGACATGTCGCGCAGTTGCTGGAGTTCAGCAGTCGCGGTCGCCAGAGCACTCTGTGATTCATAGACTGAGTTTTCATTGAGAGAGTTGAGATAAATTTACAGAGAGATGTTTGCAACAGTTTAAACATCCATAAATCTCATAATAATAAAAATAATACTTTGAACAAAGTTCACTTGTACAGAATGTTCAGCTTTTTTATCGAGGGATTGTTCTGTTAGGCCGAGTTATTGTCATTGACATAAAATGTTCACCAAGCAAAATTATTACCAAATAATATTATTTTCTTTATTATTTACATACCTAATCGCTGCATATTTTTTTTACTTTTTATAATGAAAACGTGAGGAACGTGACAAATAAGACACTGAACTGCGCTTAAGCGTAGCGCGGACCGGCAGGTTTTAATGACCCTTACGGCTGCACTCGAGAGATATTTACTTAATGCTTAGTTAAGGAGCTACTTAGTACAGACTTTGACATAAAGTCCATACAGTTTCTGTCAAAATCTCTACTAAATGACACCTTAAGTAAGCATTAAATGTCTCAGAGTGCGGCCTTTACATACACGTTTTAAATACAACGTAAAAATCAGCGGCCCGTGCGCAGCGCTCGTTGGAATGTCATAATGACCCTTAGATACCATAGCCAGAAGGTCGAACTTCACCTGTTTGGATTGCAAGTCCTCGGACAGCTGGTCGCACTCGCGGCTCTTGCTGTCGACTTCCTGCGACTTCTGGTCGTAGTTGACGGCGAGCTCCTCCAGCGCTTGCAGCACCTCCTTCACCTCCTCCTTAGCGGCCTCGTTCTCTTGCTGGATGCGGTTCATGTCGCCCTGCAGCGCTTCGTAGTCGCGTCTACAATGTCAAGTTTCAAGTGTCAAGGTCATACATAATTCACTCCACAGAATATCAGAGTAAGAAAGGCAATACCTTTTAGTAATACCTTTTAGTACGTCAATTAGGTACTTTATCTAAGTTATTATAAAAAAATTATAGCACACAAATTATCGAAAAATTCTTTTTTCATAAGATCATGTAACTTTTTTAATGATTTGAGTAAAAATTATGACCTTGATATATTCAACTCATCAGTTACTGGCTCAAAAAATCTAACATCTAAGCACTGGTTTGAGGCTGTTATCTAACTGTTGATTCATTGCTAAGTATAATATGAAAACTATTATGTGTACCGTTTTAAAACTTTTTTATGTAGGTACTTGTTAATATTAATATCAACTTTGTAATTTAGTTTTACTTGTCGAAAAGCTTTCGTTGCTACTTGTGGAAACATGTTAATTAATTAGTGCTAACACTTTATATAGCATTTCAATTTGGTAAAAATTACTGTATGTTTTCCTAATAAAATAAAATAAAGTAAAAACTTTTAGCTTGACTTATAAAATAATTTGAATTATTGACTGTTTTGAATTATTTCAATATATTTAGAAATTATTTGTTATTTAATTGCATTTTATGTTCAGACAAGATAAAACTTAGTCTGATTTAGTTTTTCGTGTCAGCCAAAAGATTGTTGACCAGTAATTATTCTAACTTTGGAGGACCAAAAATAAATTAAATGCATTGTTTTATCTTAAAATTTTAGGTAATATGCCTAGTGTTACGTATCCCAAGCCTAACATTTAATTTCCGTATCAATAACCAGTATAATTTATGACGCGATTATAATTTTAGTCATCTATTTGACGACATCATTAAAACTACGCATAGTAAAGGAAAAAAGGTTTTCCATTATATTTATATTCCTAGCAAAACTCTACAGTAGAAACTATCGTTGTAACCAGCGATCGCAGATTCGGATCGTCGCATCGCAATCACATAATCGTGCCAATAAATAAAAGTCACGTACAACTCTTACGACCTGTTTCACAATCTTCTGATAATAGTCTATTCTTTCATCTTATTCATAACTTTTATTTATGTCTATTAGTCCGATTCTTATAAGATGATTGTGACAGAAACAGGCCCTTAATATTGTTTCTTTCGTTAACCGATTGTCCATAATTATTTCTCCCTAATTCAATAAAAACTCAGTTATATAAATCGTCAAATGGTATCAAGCTAAGTAATAGGATTAATTGGTCATAATATCTCGTAGTATTTATATAGGGCTCGTTATTACCTTGTGCACGCGATCAATTCCTCTTGCTCCATCATTTGCTCTTTCAACTTCTCGACCAGTTGCGAGTGCTGGTTGATTTCCTCGTCTTTGTCGTCGAGTTGCTGGTACAAGGCCTCCAGCTTGCCTTGCATGGCCGCGTCTTCAACAACGCTGGATACAGCCACTGGCACAGGCTAAGTGAAAGGAAAACATTTTTTAAATATCGATAATTAAGGTTCTAGACTTGGCAGTATTTCTCTATGGATCAGGATGAGGGAAGGCAGGCATGCATTCCTTGTTTGACATTTCGAAATATTAAAAAATAAAGAGGAAATATTTGTTTGTTTACATTGAATAGGCTCCGAAACTACTGGACCGATTTTGATGAAATTTGGCACAGATATAGGGAAGGACACAGGCTACTTTTTGTTGCACAAAATGTACGGTTCCTACGAGATTTCCTCACGCGCGTACTAAGTCGCGGGTATCATCTAGTAGAAAGTAAAAACATACAAGTTGTTCTAAAAACGGCCGTTTTAATACCATTAAAACTGCCAAGCTTATCTATGATTAAATTCCTGTAATGGAACGCGAGTTATGTTCTTATTTTCTCTTTTATTTTTACAATTTGAAGCATTAGTGGCGATTTTTTTTTTTACTGACTTTTTTCTGACTAAAACTAAGTAAAATGAACATAAATTACCTTAATGAGCACATAAAGTTTAAAGTACCTCTCATGCTAGGAAACGTAGCTAACCTAGTTACTATGACTAATACACTGCCGGGCTGTTAGTGTGCAATGTGTGTCCAGCTCGCTTTATTATCTACCATGCAAATTAAATCACTTTACTCAAATATTGACCTTCAAGTGTAAAATTTTTATTTATCTGTCGCTTAAAGTATGACTCATTAAATTAATTGGACAATTTTTATGCAAAATATTTTATTAGTCAAACTTGATATACATTTATTTATGAAAGGAATGAGTGAATGTTTATTTATTATTATTCTTTTTTTTTAAAGGTTATACAAGGTTTTTTTTTTAAATATGAATATGATTTTTTTACGTAACTAGGCAAAACTATGCAAAGAACCGTTTAACTTTAGGCTTACTAATTTGAGTAGGTGGTGACTGCCTAGATACTGAAGGTTATAAGTTCAAATTTTGGCAAGGGCAGACAATATGTAAAATTAATGCATAATGAATGAATCTGTACATATATTAATTATAGAAATAATGATAAGTCTATCTAATTTTTCCACAAAGTGAAGAAAAATAATAAAGGAAATAATTTCACTTACCGCCGCCGGAGGTTTGTCCTCGATGAATGACGTCACAGGAGTGACAGCATCAATCTCAACAAGGTTGACCTGTTCCTCAGGGCGCACCGTCTCGCCAGACCGCCAACGACTGATTTCGGCTTCCAACTTCTCCACCTAATTAATAATATATATATTTTTTTCGGATTCCGGCGATATTATTCGATATGCTAAGTCTAAAGTTTAATATTATCATTACCTTTCCTTTCAGCCTAGCCACCTTCTCTTTTTCCCTTTCGTAACGACGTTTCCATTCCTCTGCTGTGAGCTCCTCATTGACACATACAACATTCTTAACAGTCTTTGCTCTTTTGCCGAAGTCAAGTGTACTCTTGGTTTCACTTTCGTTGAAGGATGCAGGGGAGCAACATATTACGATGGTTGTCCTAGCGTTACCTCCGAGGGACTCTTGAAGGATACGGGTGAGTTTGGAATCTCTGTAGGGAATGTGGGATTTATTTCCATCTGCCAGAGCTGATATAACATTCCCCAAGGCAGATAAAGACTTATTGATATTCTTAGCTTCGTCCAGCACCGTGCCTTCAGCACCAGTTTTTGATACCTAAAAGGAATGAAAACTTTACATTAAAGAAAAATACAAATATATTGCATACTGTACAAGCTAAGAGATGCATACTGTGATACTCTTTTACACAATTAACTATATTTTAGATGTGCACACCTTTTCTGATCCAGCCAAATCAACAAGGTATAATTTTCCTGAAAGTTTCTTCTGATTTTCCAGGTTTTCCTGTTTGACGTTAATGAGGAAGACTGAATGAGATCTAGAAGAGTGTTCATTCATGTCTGAAATTACAAAATATATGTGAAAATGAGTACAAGGTTAAAAACATTAAAAGCATGTAAAGTAGTAAACTTAAAATAATTTGGTTAGAAATGTTTATTTCTTAAGTAAAAGGTAACTTGTATGCTGATAAAAAATTACTACAAATATTACTAGATTTTCTGTGACCTTGTATAATATTAAAAACAAATGGTACACACTTGTAACAGCAATATGTCTGTTAGATTTTCCCTCTTCAATAACTTCAAATACTTCCTCGGGACTTGACACAAATCTTTCAGTAGCACCTTTTACAAATGGGACTCTGTTCTTGTCCTCATGAACACTCAGGTTCACCTTTGATACTGAAAAAAAAATTTAATCAAATTTATAAATTTTAGTGAATAAAAATATAAAAATTAATGTATTATACAACAACATACAAAATATATTTACCATCTAAAAGATCTCTAATTTTGTCCATATAGATTTCAAAATAAGAAACTTTAATATGGAACTCAAGATTTTCTTCCATAGCATAGATGTGGTTAAATATATCATTGACTATTCGTGGTATAATGCCCTGTTTTCCTGGATCACCTAAAGGGACAACAATACAATTAGTAGAAGGTGAAGAAAATTTTAAAACAAAGTTCCAAATCAAAATATGAAGACAAACCTATGACACCCTCCATGGTATGTGTCTTTCCTGAGCTTGTCTGTCCGTATGCAAATATGGTTCCGTTGTACCCAGCCAGGACATCGGAAACAATACTTTTAGCAGCTTCATTATAAACTTTTTCTTGTGTCGCATTAGGTTTGAAGACTTTGTCAAAAAGGTACACTTTACCCTACAAGGCAAAAAAAAATATTTATACATATATATATAAATAAATATTTTAAGTCAGGACATGTCCCTAACTATTAATGCTCAATCTTTTTTTTTTCTACTTCAAAAGATATTGTCCTATTTCATGCAAAATACTTTTTCTAGATAGTTAATAGAATCAGGCATTACTTTGCAGAAATCCATAGCACACAATTTAATTAATATTATATCTAGCAATATCCTGCAAAAAAATAATATTCCTAGATATAATAATAATTAAATTTACTATAATATAGTATTTAGCTTAACAAGTTTCTACCTCTTATAGTTTAGAAATGACAGAGGGGTCACCAACTTCTTAATCACTTTGGATGTGGATAGTTTGAAAATGGTTTACATTTTAAAGTTATGTATAAAATTATTTTAAAAGACCAATTCATTGTTACTTCATGATTGCATAGAATGAATAAAAAAAATTTCATCCCAGTAGGATGGTCACATATATGGGCAAACACCCCTAAAAATCAAAATTATCTTATACTTTAAACGAGACAATCACTACATAGTATAGAACAAAGTCTTGTATATATATAATCGTAATCTCGGAAACAGCTGCAAGTATTTAATGAAATTTAGTATGCAGGGAGTTATGGGGGAGAAAAATCAGTCTAGCTAGGTTTTATCCCTGGAAACTGCGCATTTTTAAGTTATATATATATGTTTTTTCTTTGGTCGTACAACAATATATCAATAATTTCAACTCTATAATGTCAGTCTGATTGGCAGTTAATCTACTAGATCTCCGATCAAAGCTCGGTTACCTAGGTACTAATTATTTAAGATAGCAAAAATAAAGTCTATTATATGCCATTATAACTGTATTTTCCTTTTTTTATATTCATAATTACGAAAGTTAGCAAGGGAGGACAAATGGATGGACAGTCGGACAGACAGAGCTAAACTATAAGGGTTCCTTGTAGTAACTACTGATCCGTAAAAAGCACATCAAATTCTGTCTACTTGTTTATGAATTATTATGTCACAGACAGACATCAAATTTAAAACACTCTTGTTTAGTGGTAAAAAGCGATTTTGTTTTTGTTATATTACAAGCATATTTTATTTAGCTTTGTTACCTGTTATATTTTCTTTAATTATTCTTATAAGAAAACTTTTGTCTACCCACCCACCTCATTTTGTAATTTGGATAAGATTATCTTTTTCTAAATTTAAAGCATATGTACAACTTTAAATTAGAATTATATCAGTGTCATTACAATTTCCAATTAAACTAGTTAACAATATAAAGGTACACTTAGCAAACCATCAATAAAGACTCAAAGGGAATTCGGTCCAAAAATATTTTAACACCCAAAAGAACATTTCTCTAATGTATTGAAAAATATGATATCAAGACCGAAAGTTAAGAAATTCTGTAAAGTATTCAAACAAAAAATTGTAAACAATCTCAACAACTGCCTTTTTTATTATTATTTTTGTTATAGTGAAACATTTCTTGAGAAATAAATAAATATTATTTTATATCAATAACTCATCATAATATTATATTAGAATATCTACATCATTTTCCTTTTTATTAACAATTTTGCTGAATATTTTACTACACAATATGTTTTCACAAACAAAAAAAAACACCAAATTGCCAGGTCAAGGTCAGGAAAATATTTGTATTGATTTTCGACAAAGTATCTTAAAAATTCGCAATCTGTAATTATATGTAAAGATTTTTCCGATTATCGTGTTAGTAAGCATATTCAACCAAGCGGAATAGAAAAGAAAGGCCATTTCGTAGCAGGTGAACACCACTATAGTAATGTATTAGTCATCATGATCTAAATTAGGGCGATGAAGAAACTCGTGCTCGTAATCAAAAAATATTTACACTTACCCCTATTGAAATACAATTATCGTCCGGGCCTGAAGGAAATTTCACAATGAATTTAGATCCAGCCTTTTCTTCGGAGTCATTGAGTGGCCGAAATCGGCATACCACTCTAATGCTGTCTTCGGCAGCTATTTCACGGTCAGCTGCCATATTGTAAAGAAAATAATCTTACACTACACACCTTTTATGTAATTATAAAAACTAAAATATTATTGGAACTTAAAACCGTGCATGAAGAACTACAAAGTTAAAAAATTGTCACTGGGAAATCTTCATGACAGCGCTATCAAAATGTCGGCCATATTTTACAAAGAAAAAAAAAATCTGCGATTGCTTTCATTGGTTGATTATCTAATGCCAACATAACAACAAAAATCGATTTACCCACACGACTATCGATAACGACAGCGAGCTACTTCGTCTCTAGAATCTGAACTGACTGAAGAGTCGCTACCGTATTCGCTTGTTCGTCCTGTACCTACCTGCTCTGTTGTATGTATCCTATCCTATCCTATCCTATCCTCTACCTCTCCTATAGCAAATCTTATCGTATGCGAAAATATCAAACTCAACCATATTAATGTGTCGTTGAGCGTTGTATTTATTTGTTGCTCGGATAATGTTTACTATTTTACCTTTGAAGAATAACGAAAAGCTGCTTAGGCTTACGGATTCGATTTTAGTACTCACTACTCCTTCAAATAATGTATATTCCATAGATTATAAAATTTTTATCACTAGACAAAAGTTCATTCGATAGTGTGTCAAAATTACTGTCAAACCAATTTTATATTTATTTTATAATTTTATGACTCATATTTGGTTTTATTTAGCTTTTATCCCGTTCTTATTGAGTTATTTTAGTGTTTATACCTTAATACAGCGGCCCTATTATATTACTATTAGACTATCCGTTTTTGGCAGTAAAATATGAAGTGTGGATAATTCATCTTTTTTCCAAGGATTAATGTCTGGTAAGTAAAACTTATATGCTACTTAGTAGGTACCTTGTATATTTTTTGGATAAACTCCAGGTTAAAAGTATTTAAATTACAAAATTAATAAGATGAGATGTTAATAACACAGTATTTTCAAGTTTATATTTTGTCCTAAACATACCTAGAAGATTACCATCAAGTTACGTATGTACTCACTTATTATATAGGTAATTACAAGGTCTTAATAAAATAATATGAATAATCGAATTATATAAAAAATACTTTAAAATGAAATGATTCTTAAGATTTTACGATTTTGATGTATTTTGTTTTATTGCATTTTCTGCTATTTCAAAAACTTTTTTGTCCTCGGTTTCATGGTAGACAAAAACTAGTGAGTGGTGAGTATTTCTACTAAAGGCAATAATACAGTAATAACCCTTCCGAGTACTCCTTGGGTATGAACCACTGACTTTTTCTCCCATACAATTAAGTCAGTATAAATGTTTATAATTTATTTAATATATAAAAATTATCTGAATGGAATAAGGCACAAATGTTTCAGTAAGGCACAAACTATTGCAGACAAATTTTTTGACATAGAAAAATTAAGTTGGTCTATGTCTATAAACTTTATGTGTTCTTAACATGTTAACATGCTATGTGTACTTAAATTATAGGTATCGCATATTGTTTATTAAATCATAGGTTTGGGAAGTTACAATGATAAATATTATAGCGAGAACCATAAATTAGCACAACCCATAGGTTCTATTACAATCTATTTTAATAATAAAATATTGAATGGCTATTTAATAAAACTAGTCACCAAGCAATATATTTTCAAAACTTTAAATATATATTTTTTTATAAATAAAAAGGCTGTTGATTATAAATTAAGCTATTTCTCTATTGTTTTTTGTTTTTCAACTTTATAAATAAATTGATTTTATTATAACAAATTGATTGATATTTTATTAATACTTGTGTAACACGGGGAAGACTTTTAATCTTCTCAGAGTAGGAGGTTACTTAGCTATGTTTTCCATCACCTCTTGAGCATCCATACACTGCAATTGGAACTCATTCGTACATGCCATGTCCTGAATCCAAATAGAAGAAGAACTAACAATCAATATAAATAAAAATGAATTACCGAAATGTTTGTACGCAATTAACTTCCAAAGACTGCACCAAATTGGATAAATCTTTCTTTTATGTGTTTGTTATTGTCAGAAGAAGGTTTGTATGCAAAAAAATGGCAAAATAATGTTGCGGGGTCAGCTAGTCATAAAATAAAGCCTCCAAACCCTCCTAACCAGAATAGGTTAGGTTATTTAGTGTTAATCCTTCTAGAATACTAAATCATATAGGACCATGGCCACCAAAAAAAAAAAATGGTTTAACCATATCCACTAACTAAATATACTACACTACTCAACTTTTCTCTATAATACTAAACCAATAGGTTTTAATGGTTCCAATTAAGAGGCAGTGCCTATAATGGGTTCATTATAGTAACTGCATCTTTGCAAATAACTGCAAAAGTGTAGCACATGTTAGAAAATGTGGTAACATTTACATTTCCAATTTTGCCATTGTTTTTTTGTATTGGAGTAAGTAAGCTAGATACCCATTACCTAGGGAATGTTAGGAAAGGCTATTTAATATGTGCCTGCATAAAGAAGCCGTGGTAGTATTAGTGTAGTCCCTATACTATAGAGTATAATGTATACCTACATAAAGAGTGCAAGTACGGCGCCACGCCTGTACGCCAGACGGGAGCGGTCGCTGACCCCACGGCCACCCCCGTTATCGTCGGTATATGGAAACCGCCGATACAGGTTACACAGGACACGCTCCTGTTACAATGGCCAACTGTGATTAAATGCCATCGCGTAAAAACGCTCGTCGATCGGTTATATTTGCTATCCGTTAGCTTGCAGGTTCTTTACTTTCTGGGTTTATGCTGCAACGGAAATACGCGATACCAAAAGGCGTGCTATAAAAAAGTTTACGCAGGATTTGGTAAAGGTAATCCTACACTTAGGAAAAGGTGTGATAAAACTTGAATAACTTTATTTAAAGTACTTTTACATAGGTTTTCAATCATTCGTGATAATGATACATAATAGTTATTCATAATTATAATAATCAATTAACAAAAAATCATCTTTAATGGTAAATTCTATTTAAACAATAGCAATTAATTATGCTTAAATAAGTTATTTTAACTCCGCGGCGGTGGGTAAATCCCCGGGCGTTTTGGGCAGATTGGGCAGAATGCACATATATAGAGAGTGCCCGATAAATTCCTGCCCGTGGGCATTTATCTGGGCGTAAATGTTTTGTTAGAAAGTAAACTGAATAATTTGATATTTTGTTTCCTAAGCTGGGCTAAACTATTAATTTAAGTTATTTTTTTGCTTCAAAATATTTTTTAATAAATTCCAGATTATTTAAACGTTTTTTTTTGTTTTATGATACCTACATCTATTAGTACCTATTTCAACGTTTTACCTATTATTGTTTTAAAATATGATTTTGTATTATCTTCACATAATAACAAAAAGTACAGCGTGAAAAGTATATTGTACATTATTATTACTAAAATATTTGACAGAAAACATCTTCATACAAGAAAAAGTTACGCTATGGCTATATTACTATGATTTCAGAAGATTTTGACAATTACTTATTGCGGACTGAATATATCAGCAGAAAGATGACAGATGGCCCCAAACAACCCAAACCAAAAGTGGGTCAGTTTAAGTGTGGACACTTATAACCTCGACATGCCTCCGTCCTCCTCTATAATAATATATGGGTCTATGTAAAATAAGTATTGGTTACATAAAGCAGTGCGCGCACGGGGACAAAATCATCTCCGTCTCCAGGACGCGCATACACTACATATCTATTAAGATATTTTACAACTTATTAAAGTTTTAATATAACAATTCTATTTATTAAAATAAAATTGTTAATTTAACACGGTTTTAAAAATTATTTTTATAAAGACTAATAGTTATTCATATTAAAGTATGTTTCTCTACTTAACCTTTAATTATTCCCGAAAATACCTGTATAATATAATACCTGAAAATAACTTATCCCGGCGAGTCCTGAATCGGCGATCGATAACAATGGGTTCTCGATTATTTTTTAGCTTCTTCTAGCTCAAATTATTCGAATTTAGTGTACTCAATTTTATTTATGCCCAGTAATTGGGCATTTATCGGGCATGTAAATATAAATGCCCAAAATGTGGGGTTTTTTCTCAATATGCCCGCCGGGCATAAAAACATTGCCCATCTCAGTCCGTGCGGCTTGGCTTCAGTTATCATTGAAACTTCCTGTTCGTTGTAGAAAGCATTAAGCTTTTCCCTGCAGCTATACATGTACATACTTGATAGTTCTATTTCAAATATTGTGTTAACGAGTTGTTTAATTATAATACCATTTTATATTTGTGATAAATTACGTAAAATATTTTTTCCTACAGGTCTCCATCATTCTCTACGAAAATAATATTATTTTCTCAACCGACTCCTAGTCCAAAAATCATAAAAATAGCTCGAAAATGGTTGGACCATTTTCGAGCTATTTTTATATAAGTATTACTATAAGTGTTAGATGTTTCGAACAATCTACTTTGTTTTATTTTAAGATTTGCGATAAGTTACGTAAATATATTTATTTACTATTGGTAGAGCATCATTCTCTACGAAAATAATATTATTATTTCCTCAGCCGAGTCCTAGTATCATGGAGACTAGAGTAAAAGAGTACCTTCTCCATACATGAAAAAGTGTCCGTAAAAAATCGTACAGGGGGTGGCTCTACTGTCGCAAGGGTGTAAAGCGACAATATTTAAACGGAGAATTAAAACTTAGCATCTTCTTCGGTTATATTTAAAAAATATTTTGAACTACGCGATAATTCGATTTTTTTTATTTATTTAGATTACTAAAGAATCTAAATTAATTACTTAAGTCTACTAAACTCATCAAAAAGTTTGTAGTTGTTTATCTGTTCCTCTTTTTTAATTTGTCTATACTCTATAGCGTTTAGAGCCGCGACACTGCACGACACTGCCGAAGCCGACACTGTCGAACTTTCACACTGTCTAAACCGTAAAACTACAAATTGCAAAACACATTCGATTTTTTCAAAATTCTAGCAAAAAAACTCATCCCCGTGTATGAAAGTGATACGCGCTATCGAACGCGCTAGCGCACGTTGAATCATCATAATGTAGTGGACATGACGTAATTTCAATGACCTAAAAACACCGGTTTCTCGTTAATACTTGATTACCTCTAGCGAACAACAGCTGACGAATATTTATTCCTTTTACAATTTACATCAATGGAAAATAATTTTAAATCCAATTGAAAGTATTGGCCAGCTTCATTTGTATTTTTTCGATTCGTGCTATCGACAGTTCCACAATGAAAAACTGTTCTCTTCTAAAGCAAACTAGCTAGTTTTTATTTTATGGTAGACGACTACATGTAAATATTTAGTTTAATTTATTTATATATTCAGAAATATTAAGGTTTAACTACATGTATATAAATCCTACTACTATTATAAAGTGAAAGTTTGTGAGCATGGATGGATGTTTGTTACTCTTTTATGCAAAAACTACGAAACGGATTTTGATGAAATTTGGTATGGACTATGGTAGTAGTTTAAGCTCTGGATTAACACATAGGCTACTTTTATCTCGAAAAAGCACAGTGTTCCCGTGGGATACCTTATTTACGCGGGCGGAGCTGCAGACAAAAGCTAGTTGTAAACAAACAAATCCCTGATTTTTAATATACCCACTGTTTCTTATGAGAACTTACTCATATTTAAGAGTAACTACTAATTATTTATAGAATAAAGTCGTCTAGAGCATATTATTTATTAAATTATGTTATATGAGTACTTAATCAGCTTTTTTCGGTAGGACTAGGACAGTAAAAGCCCTATTCCTGACTAAGTGTGGTATTACACTTATCAAAGATCTTGGTTCAATGTGCATTGAATCAAAGAAATTGGACGACTTCATCAAATATACAGGGAAAGGAAATACAAACGAAAGAGAAAATTAAAAGAAATATGAGCAAATCTGTTTTCCATTTCACTTTCGTTTGTATCTGTATCTCCTTTCCCTGTTTGATGAAGATTTGATGAAGTCGTCAAGTTCTTTTGATCAAATTATTTGTAGTCGCCGACAGATCCGCTCAGGTCGAAGGTCAGGTCAGGTCTTTGACTGTACATTAGACCATTGACCAAGATCTTTTAAGAAGTGTAATATCACCCCAGACAACATGATCGGTTAACGGATTATAAACTCAATTTGAGCAATAGCTTGGATGTTTCTTAAAACGATCGGCGTCGTGTAGCTGTGGGCTCAACGCTTGCTGAACATTGTCAATTGTCATAGATATTTGTTTTATATCGAATGATATATTGTTGATTGGATTCGGCACGTATTGGTTCTAAGAAGGAGCGGTGACGGGCCGCTGTATCACCGCGGGCTGACGAAGTTATTTTCTGTACAATTAGTCACACATGTATCCGGCGCGGGTCGGTCGTGCGCCTCGCCGCTTGCACAGCAAACAGTATTAAATCGCGCTTTATATAAATATGACACTACCTATTATCTGTGCAGGGCGAAAATAACTTTGTTTATGAGGCTACTAGATAAAGGCAGTTAAGAAGCTAAAAACGAGGGTCCAGTGTTAATGCTGCTCGATGGATATTTTGCGGATATTTGTGTTGTTAAAAGTGGGTCACTGCTAAGTGCAGTGTTTGTGAGTGAACTGAACAGTGGCATCAGGGACTATCAGGTGTGTAGAATCTTAGCGAAAATGATTATGCATAAGCTGATCCATGAAGTCCATGCCAAAAAGTAAAAAAAAAGTACTTGTACCTTAAAGTAACCTTATAACAAATTGTTGAAACCTGACCAATTAAAGGGTTCTGCAATTGGCAAGTGCCATATATCAATAAACATCAACTGTCAATGTTTCAAGACTATCGAAAAGTGGGCCACAGGAACCGATGGCTCGTCTTGTTTGGAATTTAAACTGTACACATTTTTTTTGTACATGTAGGCAGGTTATACCCAAAAAGGCAAATTGGTAAAAACTTGTAAATTGGTAGGTGCTCTATATTGACTCTACATAGAGCATTAAGGTGTTATATTCACTTTCTTACTATTACTGGAATGTTAAACAATTGTCTAAGCTTAGATCTAAATAATGTTAAGGTAGTAGGTAGTTATAGGTACCGGGTACCTTATAAAAAGGACTCGCAATATCATTATGAATAATTATTTCGGATGAAGGCTGCCCATGATCGGGATTGTTGGCGCTCATTGGGGGAGGCCGATGTTCAGCAGTGGACGGCGATAGGCTGATGATGATGATGAATGAATATAAAGGCCGCCACAGACGAGAGGCCGATCGTTTCAGTTAGAACTGACGTCAGTTCGGCCTGAACGGATTCGAGCATATACACGGATTAAATCGCATCCGACCGAACTGACGTCAGTTCGGCCCTTAGATTAATAACGCCTAGATAGTCTTCAAACAAACGCATCGTACAAAGTGAAGCAAGCAACAGATAGATGTAGCCGTAAGCATTACATACCGACACGCACACAAAACTTTAATGAGGAGTGTGTACTGTCGTAAAGGACAATTTCCACGGAAAATGTTGTTCTTAAAATTTGAATTATTGTATTTGTTTTTTTTTTAATATCGTGACATGTAAAAATATAACTCATATTTCATTTTAACCCATCTAAACTTGATTTGTAAACAATATTAAACTGGTATTAAGGAATATATTAAGGATTATCTTAATACTGAAAATACTTTAAATTGATAGTTAAAAAAATCTGAAAATATTAAAAAACTTTGTCTTAGTTGCAACTATTAGTTAGCCATGAAAATTTTCAATTAAATTTCAATTCACAATTCACAATAGGGCGGCAAGGTGGTGACAAAATGTGATTTTATTTTAAAATGTGTTAAATATTTGGCTTAATACAAGTCAAGTTGTAGTACTTGCATATGAAATGTTATGTCCGAAGCTTTTTTAAATTCTTTTCCGATGCATTGCGACACCCTATAACGACACAAACCGTCATAATGTCCGACTATTAAAAAATAGTCGGAGAAATACGTTGCATTTTTAGGGAAAGGATAAAAACGGAACCCTATTACTGAGACTTTGCTGTACATCCGTCTTTCACCAGGCTGTATTAACCTTCTTATACCGTGATAGCTCGACAGTCGAAATTTTCACAAATTATGTAGCTATTTCTATTGCCGTTATAAAAACAAATACTAAAAACAGAATAAAATAAAAATTTGAGGTTCTCACACAACAAACGTGATTTTTTCCGTTTTGTACGGAACGCCTCTTGCCGACTCGCACTTGACCGGTCTTATTTTTTTTACACACGAATTTTATTATCGTTCAGTTTAATTTTATTACCGTTCAGTCATCCGTATCCGTATACATCCGTACAGGTCAGAATTAATGTTATCAACTTAGTTGGTTTTATAAAGTTTTACTACTAAATTTTGTATTTTATTCCTCATTAGTAGGAATTTAGTTGTTAGTAGTGGTTTTGTAGAAAAAAGCTAGACAGTAATCATAATATACAAAATGGCCTGCTTCTATGTGCTATTATGACACCTTATCATAATAGCACATACGAGTAGTAGCACGCATCCGTAAGTCGCTTAAAACTACCGATTTAATTTCTAGATTACGTAATATTTCCTACTATATTTATTTATTTTACGGTAAAATTATCATATTTTCAATACATTAAAATTGAAAATGCAGTGTTTTTTTTTTGTTGTTTAGGGATTTCTAAGTTTAGTAGCTTTTTTTTAGTTATCGGTACTCTTTTAGTAGTTTTTAGTAGAAAACGACGCGAGTTTAGTAGTTTGGCAAAAACTGAGTTGGCAACATTGGAGCGAATCGCTTTAGTCCATCCGGCCGACTGATGCGATCTCAAAATTGCACACAGACGATACGATTTTGCATCCGTTCAGGCCGAACTGAAGGAAAACCAGACCGTGTAATGTATCCTAACTGTTGCATGGATAATTTGCAGTATGCAGGACTTGAAATTTTAATCAGCTGGCTTAGGTGGTGTGCTGATGTGAAATGTATATATATTTAATAAATATATATTTAAATATATTTCAAAAGTATATTTTTTATATTTCTAAGACTCCGTTGTCCGTCCGTCTGTATGTCAGTCAACACCTATATCTCATGAACCGTCTCATGTAGCTAGACAGTTGAAAATTTTTCGCTGATGATGTATTTCTTTTGCCGCTGTAACAAATAGAATAAAATAAATATGTCTCTTCGTGCGCGAGTCGTACTCGAACTTGGCCGGTTTTTTTTACTCAGAGAAATGTACATGATAAGCATGCAATAATCTAATGTTACTTAATAATAACATAATAAAAAATAATGTTACAAAGTGACAAAATATGTAGTTTGTACATTTGTACCAAAAACTTTTATTACAAATCTTGAAATCGTACATCTATCGCAAAGAAATAGGATAAACAAAAAAAAATCGACCGACCGACTTCCAAAGTAAAAATACACAAAAAAGTATGAAATAAATCTTATCTTCTAAATAATTCCCCTTTTATATTCGGTTAAAATTTTAACTATTTCTCTACTCAATCTTCTTAATTTTGAAGTCGTGGTACCGACTTCAAAATTAAGAAGATTGAGTAGAGAAATAGTTAAAATTTTATCCCAAATAATATTCAATATTTTTTAGAACTTTGGAAGTCGGTTTAATTTTTTGTTTCAAAATAATATTTTTTCCTTTTTAGTGATATTTGTTAAATTATTATTAATGAATGAATAAATGAATGAAAAACTAAGCATAAATAACCACAAAAGGCGGTCTTATCGCTACAAGCGATTTCTGCCAGACAACCTTTATAATCATGACACATGTTTACTTCAATGTAATATACTGGTAGGTGGCTTTATAGACAGGCAAAGAGATAAATATTTTAATACATAATACTTTTTTTAAGATATATACTATTTAGGTACACTACTTTATAATATTTATTAATACATACACAAATACTTACATATCGTATATAATTATTTACATATCGTATATAATAAAATTAGAAATAATACATACAAGTTATGGACTATGGTAAAGATCTCAATATTAATACATTTTAAGAACGTTTGAAATAAACGATCGAATGTATAATTGAATACGTGCCAAGCTTCCATTAGGTATTGTAAATAAGATTATGATGATGATGATTACTGTAAGATACATCGTGGCATATTATGCTTGCAAACTAAACAATGCCGAAATTTCCAAACGCTTACCTTTAAAGACTGAGGAGTTCTGTTCAGTTATTTTGGATCCAGGGTATACCTTGGTGCAAAATCTTATTTTCTGGTAGCATATGCTTGTGTCACTTCAGAATAATTAAAAAGTATAACCGCCTCCTTTTTTGGAAGTTGGTTAAAAATATATACAGCCGAACGTATAACCGCCTTCTTATTTTGGAAGTCGGTAAAAATCATCGAATACAGCGAAATGTGGGTCAGAGTCTTGCCCTCTACCACGTCACGTCGTGTTTACTAGTTAAGCTTAAGGGATTAGAAAACTTTAATAAAAGTTATTTGTCGTAAGGGTTCTTTCTAAAGTCAACAGTTTTAATGCTGTTTTTTTAATTTTCAATTGAACATACGGACTAGGTATTCTTGGTAAAAGAAGCTGGATGCGTAATATAAATTATTCCTGCCTTGAGGGTAATCAATGCAAATGCTGTATTAGTGAAGGTTGACCAAGTTATGGCCTCAGTATCAAGTATGACAGTTTTACCTTGACTGCAGGAAGATTCATAATATTGATAATGTCATAATATTGTTCTTGTTTTCATAATAATAATATCTATGGACGCTTTACACCACGTCAATCTGGTCCCGTGGTAAGTTCTCGAAGAACTTGTGTTACGGGTACCGGACACACATATTTAATACACATCCATGACCCAGGAACACAGAAAAACTTTTTGTTCCATCGGCGGGATTCGAACCCGCGACCCCCGGCTTGAGCACCAACACCCTCAACCACAGAACCACAGAGGTCGTCAATACAATACACAATATTGTCTATCTACAATAGTCATACCTTGTGTGTATATATATATATATATATATATAACCGGAATCTCGGCAACCGCTGCAAGTGTTACCATGAAATTTAGTATGCAAAGAGTTTTGGGGGAAAAAATTCGATCTTGTTAGGTTTTATCCCTTAGAAACTGCGCATTTTAAGCAATACATGTTTTCGTCGTGCAACAATATATCAATAATTTCGACTCTCTAACTTCAGTCTGATTGGCAGCTTCGAATTGGTATCTACGTATAATTTTTGCGTTGTACAGAAATTTGGATTGTGGTGGGTTTGAATCCCGGTCAGATAAACATTTTTGTGATTACTTTTTTTTATTAGAACTCCGATCAAAGCTCGATTACCCAGGTTAGAATATTTATATTTACTGTATTTAAAATATTAAACTTGGCTAGTTAAAATCTAGAATATGTAAATTGTTACATTGCGAGTAACAATTCGCTAGCCTTGTAAGTAACAGTTTTTATACTAAAATCACATTCATATATTTTATATTTTGCCGGCATGATGTCATCAGATAACTATTTTATTATTTCCTAATACTGTTATTGTTGTCATAGTCCTCGATACTTAATTTGCAACTTCTAGTAATAACAAAAACGTATTTTAATTATAGAATTTATTAAAAAAAATATAATTATGAAAACAGCGAATTAGGAAGCGTTCATTGAAGAGTTAAATATGAATGAATAAATTAGGTAATGTCTACAACACGACGCCTTATTATGTGAGTTAAAGCCAAACGATTGAAGTATGGGCCGCGACTCGCTAGTGGCGAGATGGCGACTCCATAAGCATTTTGGTGTAGTAACGGGGGCTCTAGTTTACTATGTGACCTCTAGTTTACTATGTGACCTCGATACCGCGGCGTAGGCGATCCTCTCCGCCCGCACCCGCCCGCACCCGCCCACCACCACACGGTACACATAACACTGTATAGGTGTAGGTGTGAACCTATACCCGCACTTTTATCACCCCGGAGCTAAATTTACGATTGCAGCATTATGCGAATGAATGGACTAAAAGTGACCAAACTATTTGACAAAATAATAATAATATCTATGGCCGCTTTCACACCACGTCAAACCTCCAGTTGAAGGTCGATTCTGCTCCCGTCTTCTCGAAGAACTTGCGTTACGGGTACCAGACAACGGAAATATATTTGATTTATTATTAGAAAGCTTAAATATTTTTAACTATACATAATATATTTAAGATTTTTATTATATAATACACATCCATGACACAGAAAACTTTTTTTTTGTTCCGCGGCAGGATGGAACCCTCGTCTCCGGTTTGAGCGCCAACGCGCTAACCACTGAGCCACAGCGGTCGTCATAACTTGCGAGTAACACCTATGATTCGGATATAAAGCGGTGTAATGACCAAATCAAACCAGTTTTATTATTAGCTATACTAGCTATAGCCTAAAAAAATTGAAAGTATTTGAGCTCCAATTAACTAACCCGACACTCGTTCATTGTTACAGATAAATCTGAAAGAACAACGAATACACGATGTATCGAACGAAACTATTAGTTTTGTGTGCGTCGGCGTTCTTGCTGACTGTTTGCCTGGGCCAAAGGGCCGAACAGCTCCTAGCGCAGAACCCTTGCTCCAGTAAGACCACATGTAGCGAGTGCGCACGAACGCCCTCTTGTGCCTGGTGTTTCGCCTCCGAATTCAACGGGCCAAGATGTTTCAACCCCGCCATGGAAGGTGGAACAGCTGGCTGCAGCGAGGAGTTTATATTCAACCCCGACAATCAGCAGTCGATCGACCCTATGTTTAATAGGGACTTGACTAGAGGTAAGCAATTAGTATATGGGCTATAGGCCTATAAGAGCCTGTATCATAATCTTCTGTTATGTGTCGAAAAGCTAATGATTTGTCCCTGTCACTGGACTACTACTAACTACTTGACACATAATATTAGAAGAGTTAGTCACAATAGAGTATAGAAATCAGTCACGCTAATAACACGAATTAAATTGATATGTTATAAGTGAATAAAGTATTGAAAAGTCAATTAATAACTCTAGGCTTGTTAATTAGTTCCTTATCGATCACAGCTACTGCGTTTTAAATATGCATTTAAACTCTTGTAAATAATATTATGTTCTTTATTAAAAAAATCTTATAAGCTATAACACTACTTATATTATTTTTAGTAATGATTCATACTATCCAACTGACCATTGTAATTTTATGTATGGAAGACTTTAAATGGTAACAAATCTCATGGGTGAGTCTCATGTGGCATGTATTTTAATTCTTTTGACACACTACTCATGAGGATTTTTGTTCAGGGATACAAGGTTTTGACTTTAGTCATTGGTAGAAATGATCCCAGATAATTTTAATAACTTTATATGCAGGTTCGTAACAATAATAAATTTGACGGCCTCTGAGTTTAGCGCGTCGACGCTCAAGCCGAAAGTTGCGGGTTCGAATCTCGCCGAAGGAGCAAAAAGTTTTCAATGTTCCTGGGTCATGGATGCGTATTAAATATGTTCATAATATAAGAAAAATCTTAAATGTATAGTATAAAAGTATTAAATATAATTCTCGTTGTCTGGTCTCCGTAAAACAAGTTCTTCGGATACTTACCATGGGGAAAAAAAAAATTGACGTGGTGCGTCCATAGATATTATTGAAGCGTCCATAGATATTATTATTTCAATATGAACTCAATTCGACAAATTGAAGGATGTGTGGTGATCTATACCAGTCGAGCATTGTTTAGTATACTACTGTATAGACCGGAGAGACCTTTCGTATACTGATATTTAGTTATGTAAACCTAGAAAGGTCACTGTTATTCTTAACAGATATTTATAGCTGCTTTCATTAAAATGTTTCCCTTTTCCAGCGAGAGGACGTATGGGCATCGGCATGGAGTCTTCATACTACGAGGAGTCTATGAGCAGCAGCAGCAGTAGCAGCAGCTCCATGAGCGGTGGCTTCAAGGGAGTCGCAGCGGGGGGCGAAAACCTAGTGCAGATCAAGCCGCAACGAGTCAAGCTGCGTCTGAGACAGAGTGAGTTGACATCATTGTGTGACTCACATGAGCTTGTTATAAATTTTAATATCGTCATCTCTTGAGATAGGTACTTTGACGTGACTATACCCACGTTTTAAATGACTCGTAGCTGGTTATAAATGTAGACAACATTGTAAAACTTGAGCCATCAGTCACGGTTCAGTTGTCGCAGTGCCAGTTTATAAAACCCTAAAGCACTGGTCGTGGTTACCACCAACGAATGGATACTTCTCTGTTTAATGTAATAAAAATCTGAAATAACTAGTATTTATTCTGTAAAAATCTTTTGCATACACATACAGTAGGGAAAGAAAGAATTTCGACCACACAGCGATCTCTACTTTATTTTATTATGCTTTACAGACATAGGCGATAGAATAGATCTCATTCTAGTGTCTAGAATCTAGACAGTCTAGTCACTAGTGTAGTCCAATATATATATATATTTATTTCATTTACAGACCAGATGCAAAAAATGACATTCTCGTACGCCCAAGCCCAGGATTATCCCGTTGACCTGTATTACCTTATGGACCTCAGTCGCTCCATGAAAAACGACAAGGAGAAGCTAAGTTCCCTGGGTAGTCTTCTGTCCAGCACCATGAGAAACATTACGTCGAACTTCAGAATCGGTTTCGGATCGTTCGTCGACAAACTAGTCATGCCTTTTGTGTCTACTGTACCAAAGAAGTGAGTGTACATTTTAATTTTTTATTTTTTAGCCACCCATACAGCTAGTATAGGTTACAAATCATAAACAAACCTAAAGCAGTTTCTCTTCCCAGTTCCCCTGGAAAAATTTGCCGCGATAAGCGCGAGAGTCTAAAAGTGTCAAAAAGCGAGACTCTTAACCTCACCACACCAGGGACTGCGTCGCGCTTGTGAACTTGAATTTCTCGCGTTTAAAGCAGTGATTTGTGCTAGAGGACAGCAGCTTTTAGTTAATTATATATTCTACTTAAGTGCCGTCGCGGAGTAAACACAAAAGCTAGTAGGTAATCTGTAAACAAAATAAAGTCGGATTTGTTACATCATCAGCTGAAAAGCTAAAGTGCGGTCTCGGAGCACGTAGAATTTCGTACATGGACTCATCGCTACTTATCTCTTTCACTCGTGCACGAATATTGTTATAGCCACCCTATCGCCTATCGTGCCTACTTTAAAAAAAAAGTACGAAATTCTACGTGCTGCGAGACCGCACGTAGCTTTAGCTGATGATGATACCAGGGGCGTGCGCTCCATATAGGCAGAAATGCAGTGCTTTACTTGTCATTCACAGATATTTTAATAAAATGTTCGTACGTTTTAGATGACTTTAATTAATAGTAAATAAATTAATTAAAAAAATATAATAACTTTAAAACGCCTAATATTTTATAAATAGCAACTCATGCAGTAGCTTTGTGCAGGACAAATCATCGCATGTATGTGTAATTTTCATACTTCGCAAACGCACACACCCATGAATATCGACATGTTTAAATAGGCCAAACTCATGCGGCATGAGATGGCCTTTGGCTTCGGGCGCCCGTGGCGCGAGCTTGGTACTACAACGAGTTCTATGATTGTCAGTATAATGTTATTTACTAAGAAAACTTACTAGATGGCACTTTACGTGGAAATTATAAATGACACTATTTTCAGAGAACGAACATAACCAAACATAACTAAGTATATTATTATCTACGTACTAACGTAGTATATTATTATCTCTGTGCTATAAAGATAAATTGTTAAATAAGCGCCCATAGCGCCGCCTGCGCGTTGCGTCGTCGTTTTAACTAGGCTGCCATCTATCGTGAATTGACGATATTTAATTTGAAGTGTCCCGTAGTGCAGATGTACTTTATCAATTCAATTTTTAAAAAAGAGGGCGTTGTATGAATAAAATATTGTTATAATTTCATATTTTATTCAGTAATCATTGAAAATTTTGAAGAATAAAACTAAATAAATCACTGACGTAAAACAAAACAAGCTACATGGCGGTTTAATTGTGCTTTCAATGTCATTTACTTTTCCATGGTTCACAATGCTTACTCATAGCGACATCTTTACGTACTGAGCATGTACTTCATTTTCCAATGTATGAAACTGACCAGACATGGTTCGGCTATCCGATCGCTTCCGAAAACCGCCGAACTGGCTTGTAGGAAATTATTCGTTGCCTATAATCCGAGTAGAAATTATAAGCCGCGAATCTAATAAATCGACGTATGCATTATTTGTTTAAATAGAAGAAACGTTTTGTGTTTCGCGGGGGCCATATTGCATATTTCATGTGATAAGCATTGTTTACAATTTAATCGCTCCAGTTTATTTATAGTTTTCTTAAAAGATTTTTCATTTTAACATTTGAAAGTGTGTACATTTAACAGTTTATTACTGAGTTTCTATAATAATTGTAGTGATTTGCTTTTACTAGTGAGTTAGTTGAATTTTTTAAAATGTTATTTGACTGTGAGGTGTGTGTTGAAAATGTGTGTTTATTAAAAATTAAAAATAACAAGTTCTCACAATTGTCATTCAGTGAAAATATTCAAATTCTGTCTAAAGGTAGGTGTGTACCCGAGTTACAACAATTAAACCAATATAGCAAATAATAATAATATATAGCAAAAAAATAATGTAACTCGAAAATTTCATGTTAAAAGTTATGAAACGTATAACAGGCTGTGTGGCTGTGTACACACGATTAATTTATGTTGTTTTCCTTGCATATTATTTAGTAATTTACATCGGGATATAGTAATCTCAAGTAACCGGAACCTTGAATATGTGAAAATTGAAGCTGACTGACTGGTGAGTAGTTATAATATTTTAAAATATGCTTATTATTTTACTTATTAGAATTTCTTCCGCCGCGACGATCGATCGCTGTTTTGTCTGCGTTGCCGTAGAGGATGTACATGAATAGTAGTACATCTAAGACTTGCTCTGTTGGCATGGTTTCGACTTAGAGATCCGTCGCTTGGCTGTAGCTATGCTAAAAATCTATAAACGAAAAAGTTTTTGTGACCGAGTACTTCGCCGCATACCCTGTGTCATAATCCTGTGCACGCCACTGGATGATACTAACCCAACTTCATTTTATTTATAGATTACCTACAAGCTTTTGTGTTTCTATCTCAAGATGCAACTAAAAGAGATATAAAAAAATTAAACGTGTGGTTTTCGTATTGAATGGTAGTTTATTTGTATAAAATATTTTGATTACTGTATTTTACAGGCTCATATCACCGTGTGACGACTGCGCTGCTCCCTACGGATACAAAAATCAAATGTCTCTCAGCAACGACACAGATTTCTTTGATGTAAGTTTATTTCACATTGTCATATAGTTAGTAAATGTACTTTAGCTATAAGCAATCCAATTTTATGAAATGCCTATTATTATCTTTATATATAATTCTACTGTACGTGTGTATGTCACTGAACTCCTCCTAAACGGCTGGACCGATTTGAATGAATTTTATTGTATGCGTTTGGGTGGCGCCCTGGATGGTTTAGATTCAGCCCAGTTTAGATTCACAAATCAGCCCGGCAGGACAACGTCTGTCGGGTCCGCTCGTTATATATATGTATATTTGTTTTATTAATACAATTTCTTTCTTTATTGTTTTTCGATTCAGGGGTTGTCATTATTTGTTTTATACTTGTTTCATAATTAGTAATAAAGTAATTTAATTTTTAGTGTAAAATAGTCCAATGCATGTTGAGGCCAAATGTAATTAGTTATTGTATCTAGGTGTAAATTTGAATGTATTTTATTATTCTATGCTATTTTTGATGCAAAACAGTATTTTGTCCATAAATAAATAAATTAAAAAATTACAAATATTATGTTCGGTTTCAAATAATATAAATTGTTATTTCCACCAGATGGCGGTAGCGCGCGCAGACGTGTCGGGTAACTTAGACGCTCCTGAGGGCGGCTTCGACGCGATCATGCAGGCGGTCGTGTGCAAGGACCACATAGGCTGGCGGGAGCACGCACGAAAACTGCTCGTCTTCTCGACTGACGCGGGTTTCCACTATGCCGGTGATGGAAAGGTATACGAGCATATTGTTTACGTGCACTTTAGTGTAGGTAGGTACGTAAATACGTGCGTACATGCACGTGCACGTGCACATAACATTTGCATACACAATTATTACGTTTTTATTAAATAGTCTTACCAAATGTTATTAATACATACAACAAAGGCATTATTAAATTCCTATACCTACATAGGAAAACAAACACAATCTTCATATACGATATGTAAATATTAAAATGTTGTAATTTAGCTGGGAGGTATCGTCCAACCAAACGACGGGGAGTGCCACATGGAGAACAATGTCTACACCCACTCCACCACTCAGGACTACCCCAGCATATCGCAGATCAATCTCAAGGTATGTCTAGTAATGTGTTTTCAGTTCATTTTTTTTACCTTAAATGCTTACTGACTTAACAACTATGTTTTAATAACGTAGTCTCTTTTGACGACCTCTGTGGCTGAGTGGTTAGCGCGTTGGTACTCCAGCTGGAGATCGCGGGTTCGAATCCCGCCTGGGAACACAAAGTTTTCTGTGTTCCTGGGTCATGGATGTGTATTAAATATGGGTATTATACCGGGTATTTTTCCAGTCAGTATCCAAACTTTCAGGAGTGAATATACTCTTGAATATAAGCAACTTTTACTATGGCAATAACCTTCCTACTTGAACAAAAAATCAGCTGTTTCCTACAAAATGCTATGTATGCCGAAGCCCGTTTGTATGAAATAGCTGATTTTATTTTTCAAGTCGGAAAGTTGATCCCATAGTAAAAGTTGTTTATATTCAAGAGTATATTCACTCCTGAAAGTTTGGATACTGACTGGAAAAATGCCCGGTATAATAGAAATCTTTAATATTAGTACATCTTAAAGGCATGTATTTAAACTTGCGACAAAATAATCGAATTTTGGGTGTGAAAAAACCGAATATTGAATACAAAATTACCAAGTTGGCGAAATAATATAAGGAACAAAAAAATTTCAAATCTGGTGACTAATTAATACCAATTTTTTTCACTGAATATTCCAAACTGGCAGGCATATATTATTTTAGCGAACAAATAACTATCTTGGCGACAATTTGAGAGTACACATTTCATTTAAGAATGGGGACATATATTTTCCCTGATGTAGGTAATTCAAAAAACATTATAAGCAGCAAAACGAGCGCACATAAAAAAAAACCTTAAGTAGCGTACAAAATTCCCATTTTTAATTTTTCTCGGTTTCGGGGGGTGTAGATATTGTGTAGATTGATTTTGAAAATTGCGGATATTTATTTTTCGTAAAATATATAATTAAAATATATCCGCTATTTTGAAATTTCAAAATAAATTATTTTTTTGTAATTAATATCCCCTAAACCTAGAAAAGGACACATTGATTCATTTTATTTAAAATAAATGTCCGCTATCTTTCAAATTCAAAATGGATATCATTTTTGTATTCAGCACCCCTAAAAACCTCGAAGACGACACCCGTATCAATTTTTCGGAAAAATAAATATTCGCCATTTTGAAATTTCAAAATGAATGAATTTTTGTAATTAGTGACGCCAGAAACCTAAAAAAGGACACCTATATCCATTTTTTTAATGTCTACTATCTTGGACATTCAAAATGGATGCCTTTTTTGTAATCAGCACCGCCAGAAACCTTTGAAAGGACACCCATATTAATTTTTATAAAATGAAGTATGTCCGCCATCTTGGAATTTCAAAATGAATGTCATTTTCGTATCCAGCACCTATAATAAACCTGGTAAACGACACCCATACCAAAGGAAAACAAACTTCGACAGTATCCAAAAATGCCATTTTCCGTAGCCTGCTAATTGAAATTTTAGCAGCCATTAATTTATCAACCCAATCTGGTTTTATAGCTGCTTACATCATATAATAGTCACCAACTCGGAAATTAAGTCGCCGACTTATAAAATTCCGGTGTCAATTTGGATTAAATTTCGCCATTTTTTATCTGCCGATTTTTGTATTTTTTGTCACCTTAAGTGCTTTCGACCAGTTTAGTAATTTAGTCGCCGACATATTAAATCGCTGCCAAATTCAGTAATACAGTATGCTCATGTACAGTCGCCAACTTATTTTTTGTTCGTAAGATTAATTATATCCCTATTTTATAGTAATAAATATATTTCCGTTGTCTGGTACCCGTAAAACAAGTTCTTCAGGGGACCAGATTGACGTGGTGCGAAAGCGTCCATAGATATTATTAATTATTATTAAATGTTTTTAATAAATGTAGAAGGAAGCGATATAGCTGATATATGAATTCAGAAAAACCTGACTTGATGAAGCACAGCAAGGTGATGCCTCTTTTTAAAGCTGGGAATAAATCAGACCCAGCTAACTATAGACCAATATCCATATTACCGACTTTAAGTAAAATTTTTGAGAAAATTATTCTAAATCAATTACTTTTTCACTTCAACTCGAATAAATTGTTACATAGTAATCAGTTTGGTTTTACTAAAGGTCGGTCCACAACAGATGCAGGCATCAGTCTTCTGTGCAGTATATTTGAAGCTTGGGAGAGGTCACAGGATGCACTTGGTATATTCTGTGATTTATCCAAAGCATTTGACTGTGTGGAGCATGATACGCTGTTCAGGAAATTATACCATTATGGTGTAAGGGGCACGGCACTAAAGCTTCTAAGCTCTTATCTAATAAATAGAACACAGACTGTAGAAGTTAATTCCAAAAGGTCTAATGGTACTAAAATTAAACTAGGACTACCACAGGGTCTATTTTGGGCCCTTTTCTATTTCTCATCTATATAAATGATCTACCTTATCTAGTTAATGATAAGCATGAGATAGTACTTTTTGCTGATGACACTTCACTAATTTTTAATGTGAAGCGACAACAATCTAACAATGACGAGGTAAATAGTGCTCTCTCAAAAATAGTACATTGGTTTAATGCTAATAATTTACTGTTGAATTCTAATAAAACAAAATGTTTAAAGTTCAGCTTGCCAAATGTTACGCAGGCACAAACCAATATACTATAAAATAATGAGAAAATGAAATTAGTAGACACCACTGTATTTCTAGGTATAACATTAGATAGTAAGTTACAGTGGGGACCACATATTGCTAAATTGGCAGATAAGCTGAGTTCTGCAGCATACGCTGTTAAAAAAATTAGAGAAATTACCGACATAGAGACCGCGCGATTAGTTTACTTTAGCTATTTTCATAGCATAATGTCTTACGGCATCCTCTTGTGGGGAAACGCTGCGGACATTAATACAATATTTGTGCTGCAGAAACGTGCTATACGTTCTATTTATAAGATGTCGACTTTTGAATCTCTAAGGGAAAAGTTTAAAGAAATAAAAGTTCTGACCGTCGCATCTCAATACATTTTGCAAAATGTGTTATATGTAAGAAAGAATCTAAACAACTTCAAAAAGAAATGTGATAATCATTGTGTAAACACTAGAATTAAGAACAAGTTAGATATGCCAGTGTTCAGACTAAGCAAAGTTAGTAAATCCTTTAAAGGCCATTGTATACGCTTATACAATATAATCCCAGAAAAGGTTCAAAACTTTCCCATTAATAAGTTTAAAAAAGTAGTTAAAGAACGTTTGTGTGCCAAAGCGTATTATAAAATTAATGACTTTATTCAAGACGGCACACCTTGGGAATAAGGTGGCTCCTTATCTTATCTTATTATTTGTTACATAGACATAAGTAAACATTGTAATAATTTTGATTTTAAAAGAATAATTTTCCATCTTTTTGGTAAAAGATGGCCCCAGACGAGTTTCTTGCCGGCTCTTCTCGCTGGGTTAGTTCTCGAACCGGTGGTAGGCATCACGTAGTATCGACGTTCAAAAAGAGTATTTAAAAATACCAATTTTGAATAAAAAATTTTTGATTTTGATTTTGATTTTGACAATTTTACTAAGTTATGGAATTTCGTATAACATTCTTTTATTTATAGGTGAAGGAGCACGCGATCAACGTGATATTCGCGGTGACGGCGGAGCAGATCGGCGTGTACGAGCAGCTGAGCCAGCACATCGAAGGCTCCAGCAGCGGCACGCTCAGCGACGACTCCGACAACGTCGTCGAGCTCGTGCGCGAGCAGTATAACGTGAGTGTTCCTTCTCTTTCTTTCGTAAGACTTGCTTAAAGCCGCGAGCAGTACAACGCGAGTTCCACCTTATTTCCTAAAACCTCTTTGTTTCGTAAGACTTGTCACAATGTGCGAGCAGTATAGTAAAACAACATGCTTTTATGGCTAATATATTTTTTAAGAAACAGGTTTTGTAAGTTTCTAAGTCAAGGATATTACCTAAATGTTAAGTAAATATTTTGTCTTTCCAAAAAAATGTATGTATCCTTCAACTCAACAGAAAATTACGTCAACGGTGGAAATGAAAGACACGACGAGCGATGCGGTGCAGATTATGTATTACTCATCCTGCCTTGGCGATAAGGATAACATGATGCAGACCAACAAGTGCGACGGACTCAAGGTGTGAATTCGTGACTAAATTGTTCATATTCATTTACTCTGATTCAATAATGGGTAATAATGACTCATTTTGAAAATCCGTGATTTTGTCGTGGCATCTCATAAAATTATTATTTTTACATGATATCTGAGTCTAACACATTAAATAATTATATCTCCATTACATTAATTATATAATAAATGGATACATTACATTTACATTACTCCTATAGATTTTATTTACGTTTCCTAAAATTATTATTATTATTATTATTATAAAATGCTTACGCCAGTTCCGTATAGATCTAGGAGGTCTGTAGTCTCCTGTATACCCTCTATAAAGTTTACGTAATTTTTAATTATAGTAATGGTTCACTTTGAATTTCTAAGAATTCTAATAATAGTTTAAATAAAATGGCATGTTATCTATTTTAGGTCGGTGACGTGGTGGAGTTCACGGCGGAGATAGTCCTGAAGGAGTGCCCGAAGGACCCGAGCAAGTGGCGGCAGAACTTCACCATCTACCCGGTGGGCGTGTCCGAGAGTCTCATGGTCGAGCTGGAGATGATCTGCGACTGCCCCTGCGAGCACCCCGGACATCATGTATGTATTTTGTACTTGTGTAAATTAATAGCATAAAGCATTGTACCGGCCGCGCCAGAAGGCGGGTTATGTTTTTCGAGTGTATGTGTGTATCGTTGTTTCTTTGGCTTGCTCTAGAGCCTAAACGTATTCAAGTTTGAGAGGTATAATGATACCTTAAATTCGTCTTAGCGACAGTTCAGACCCGACGCGGCGCTGCATTTTTAAGATAGCGATCTCGGTGTGAGCTAACCCTTAACCGTGAGAGTGATACTGGGAGCATCAAAATTATTTGACGCAGTAAGGTTTTTGTTTTTTTAAATTATTTTTATTATTTATTTAAATAAATGGCGTCGGCTTATAACCATTTGCCAGTGTCAAGTTAAAAAGGCGGGAAATAGAATTTTCGTTTCAATTTTCAACACCGTATTTCTAAATCGTCAATAAATAGTCACTGCAGCAATGAGTCAAGTTAGTCGATAAAGTGGTATCGATATAAGATACCAGTAAAGTGGTAGAAGCTTTACTGAAAGTTCCTAGGTAGTTTTGAAGGGAACACAAAATAGCACGGTTTTTGAAGTTGTACCACTCTTGTACACTTGTGCATGTTAACGAATATTTAATGGTTAATACTACTAATCTACCAATATTACACATTAAGAACCGAAATAACACAAATTTATGGAGGAAATACAAAATCAACAACGTCACACATTGAATTCCCCAGCAAAACTCCTTTTTTAATTAAATGCTAATTTACCAATAAGAATGTAATCTTTTGTTTGTAAATTGGCACGTTATAAAAAAAATATTTCTGTTTTAGCCTCGGTTTCACCAAACTTCTGAAAACACGCTTAACGCTAAACCCGGCTCATTTCTTCCTGACTAATTCAATGTTAGAACGTGTTACGGGATATATAAATCTTAAACTAAAGCTCAGCGTTAAACGTCGTTTCAATACGTTGGTGAAATTGGGGCTTAATGTTTTATGCGGGAGTCTAGCTTCATTAAAATGATTGTTTCGTTCCAGGCGTACGACGACAGCGGGCTGGTGTGCAGCGGACAGGGCGTGTCGGCGTGCGGCGTGTGCGTGTGCGCACCGGGCCGCTTCGGCAAGGCGTGCGAGTGCAGCGCGCACGGCGGCGGCTCGCTCGAGCAGGAGCGCGGCTGCCGGCCCACCAACGCCACCGCCGGCCCGCTGTGCTCCAACCGTGGCACCTGCATCTGTGGCGTCTGCGAGTGCAACAAAATGGACGATCCGCAGAAGGTAAAACGCGTTTAAATAAAGTATGGAACTGAAACAAATTACTACATACAAAAAGTCAACTGATCATATGTACTCATACTGATTTGTTTCAGTCCCTTTATTTTGACGTAGTAACTGTAAACTTAAGTGCAATATATATTGATGTTTAAATATTTAGTATTTTTTTTTATTATAGTGAGTGTGCAAGTTATCCTAAATAATGAATTTACATTAAGAGTTATGTAGTCTAGAGTCTTGACTCTGAAGCAATTGAAACCTCTCGTAATATAATGAAACCGTTGCAGGTGATCTCGGGCCCATTCTGCGAGTGCGACAACTTCTCGTGCGACATGAACAAGGGCGAGTTGTGCTCGGGCGCGACGCACGGCGAGTGCGTGTGCGGCAAGTGCAGCTGCCGTACCGAGTACACCGGCCCCGCCTGCCAGTGTCTCAAGGACCAGAAACCGTGCATCTCACCAGGTTTGTCTATCTATATTTAAGTCATACTATTGTGTTTAAGGCGCTCCCACACTACCGTAACTGTCGTGAGATGTGCCCGCTCAGTATCAACGCCAGCAGATGACGATGCGGATGGACGCTCAAAAGATGCCAGTGCCTAGTACAAAATGGGCCTTAATATATATGTTTTAATTAATTTTAGGGTTTTTATGAGTTTCACTATTGCAACTGTACGTTCTATTTTATCCTACAAAAATCGGTCACCGATTAACGGATTTTCCGTCATTGTCCAGTACACATAAGAGACATAATAGTATTATAATATTTGTTGTAAATGTTTTATTTACCTCAACCTACAGTTAAATTTCACTTTTAACAGAGAACGGAAAAATCTGCAGCGGCAACGGCAAGTGCGTGTGCGGGCAGTGCGTGTGCAACGTGGACGACAACCGACACTACTCCGGCAAGTTCTGTGACAAGTGCCCGGTGAGTTAAACATTATCCCTACCAATGTTATAAATATTAAACTCATCAAAATGGATTTAATTTAAAATGGATTTTCCAATTCCGATTCTCATAGATTGCATAAAAATAGGTGGTGAGAACTTGAGGAGGGATCAAAATGATTTCTGTTCAAAAGCTACATGAACAAGCATATTCTATATGCTATTTTGAGATTTCCCTACAAAATCTATACCGCTAGTACCGTTCCAGATAGTATATTATATTTTTCCCGCATCTTCTCCCGCGTTAATTTTTTATTTTATTTTATAAAATGTAAGTTTACGTATAGCCTATGTTACTCTGGTGTAATGTAGTAATGTAGTTTTTTTTTGTACTAATGTGAATGTGAGATGGAATTTTTGAAATCAGTCCTGCAGTAGTTTTTGAGTGAACCAATAACACTCATACCGAATCTTTTCTCTTAATAAGTTTAATGTAGATCATTAACAATAAAGGTATAATGTTGTTCAGACATGCCCGGGCCGCTGCGAGGACTACAAGCTGTGCGTGCTGTGCGAGGTGCACGGCCGCGGCCCGCTGTACAACGCCGACGCGCCGCCCGAGAAGCGCTGCGGCGACTGCGCCTACCTGCCCGAGGTCGTGGAGGGCAAGATCGAAGGTAAGAAAACATTATTTGCAGTTAACATGCGATAGAAGTGAAACCTGAAAACTTTATATTGTTATCTACATTACTATGACGTATGAAAGAAACAGGTACCTTGGGCAGCGCGAATACTCTACCACAGATAAATTCGCAGCCCCAGCCATATCGTTCAGTTTATGGGCAACATAGGGCTGAGGACGGTATTATAATGCGAAGGAGTCACAATAGATCTTACTATCTATTGGCTCGACTATGCCTTCGTTTTAACAAA
Source organism: Phengaris alcon alcon (assembly GCA_037179445.1). Classification (NCBI taxonomy): domain Eukaryota; kingdom Metazoa; phylum Arthropoda; class Insecta; order Lepidoptera; family Lycaenidae; genus Phengaris; species Phengaris alcon. The sequence goes on from JAYRCH010000589.1 coordinate 3,590,812, forward strand.
AAAAAAGACGATGACGCGAAGCCTATTTTGATTCAATCCCTTCCTTTACGCGCAAAAGGGCAAGCGCTAGTCTTTGCAGGTATTGGACAATTTTAGCTCTGAAATTTGTAATCGTAGTTTATTTTATTTACAAATACTTATACTTATTTTACTATACCATTGTTTCAGCCAACGAGACGATAAACGAGCACCTCTGCAGCTTCTACGACGACGAGGACTGTCTGTACGTGTATGTGTACTCGTTCAACGACGCGCACCGCCTACGCATACGCGCACAGAAAGAACACGAGTGCCCGCGTAAGGTCAGTATTGAACGAGGAGACGCATCGCCTGATGTATGCTATTACCAAAGAATATATATTACTCACGTAAAAAATCGTCATTCCACCGATTTATACGAATGACAGCTGTGTGTGTGTGGGCGAATGTGGGTGCGGGCGGGGCGTGAGTTTTTTCCAGCCAGGACTTTCGTTCACGGGGCTGGCCGCTGGTCGTTTCGTGTTTTGACATAATTGACAGTATAATTTCACAATATTTATGATAGATTTGTCTGACGCGCCAATTAAAATTATTTTGGTGTCAACCTTAGGCTTACGTCAACATTGCTGACATTCGCCGGTGCACGAGCTAAAATTTGTAGAGAGTGTCGCCCCTGTGCTATTACTGCCTAGTGCCTACGGACACACGTTGTATCGAAGATAAAATAAGCCACATTTTTATGTACATTACTATGTTTACTTTGTTCAGATATAATTTTAATATTAACGTAAAGAAAAAGATATATTCGACAAAACTATTGTCATTGTCATGTTATTATTGTCATTGTATTCCTTATTGCACGGTAAATATCTGACCTTAAATTGGCCGCAATAAGTGTTCTATTGTTCTTTTTGCTCACGCTTAGATTAAATTGTATCTGAATAGAGTACAATTATATTTAATGTTTAAGTAGCTATATATTATAATATATGCTATCACATTTTGAACAAGGGGCCTCTTATAACGGGTGTCCCAGTAAGAGTGCCCGATTTAAATTTGGCGCCATTTTTTTCTGAGCAAGTAGCAGCTCTGAAACTTGACAGCTGTCATCTATGATTGTTCCGATTATTAAATATGGAGCGTTGCACAAAAGAACAACGCGCTATCATTGTGAAAACCCATTACAAAAATGGGGAAAGCTACGCTGAAACCGCTCGCAAACTTCGCGTAATTTTCGGTTGTGAAAGTGCACCAAATGTGTCAACAATTCGAAGAGTGATCAATAAATTTGAGGAAACTGGGTCCATTATGGAAGGCAAGTCTCTCTCTCGAAAACATTGCTGCTGTAAACGAGAGTGTCGCCGAAAACCCGGTTTGCGTTACCGCACCATGATAACCGAGTTCTTGTGGCCCCAATTGGAAGGACTGGACCTGGACGACATGTGGTTCCAACAGGATGGCGCGACCTGCCACACCGCCCATGATTCATTTATTGGAGGAAAAATTTCCGGATCGAATAATCTCCCGAAATTCCGATGTCAACTGGCCACCGAGATCTTGCGATTTAACGCCTTGCGACTTTTTCTTTGGGGTTTTGTTAAATCTCAGGTCTATGCGAATAAACCACGAACAATTTCCGATCTAAAGGCCGAGATCCAAAAAGTCATCGAAATTTTCATGAAAAGAGCAAGGGTCTGATGCCGCCAGAGCCGTGGGGGCCATATGCAGGATATTCTATTCCATACTTAACGGAACATGTGTACTTTATAACGCAATAAAAATATCACCTTTCGCTCAAAAAAATGTGTTTTTTTTTTTAAATTAAATCGGGCACTCTTATTGGGACATCTTTTATCTGCAGGAATAACCCCCAGTTTTTGAAAGGCTAATCAACGCCAAAATTGACTTATCAGCGGTCAAATGTAAATTTAAGTAAATTGTCAAGTGTTAATTGAGTTGCAAAAAGTTTGGTCAATCGTTTGATTTGATCACATCCTTTATCTGCAGGAATAACCCCCAGTTTTTGAAAGGCTAATCAACGCCAAAATTGACTTATCAGCGGTCAAATGTAAATTTAAGTAAATTGTCAAGTGTTAATTGAGTTGCAAAAAGTTTGGTCAATCGTTTGATTTGATCAACTAATGTTCTAATCGTAGTTACCAAAACTAATGTCAAACCACATGTCAAACGCTGTTTTCAGTTTCTGGATAGCTTTGGCTAAGAACTCACGGAGCGGTTTTCACCCGCGTCCGCCGCAGTTGCGGGCTCGCAACTTCTGTATAATGCAGATATGTATGTAAAAAATTAAAGCACAACTCACGGCGCGTTTTACGCCCGCGGTGTGAGCGGCTGTTCGCGGGTCCCGCTGCACCGGCGGGCAACTAGTAGAATCGCGCGGGCCGCGGTCACCCGCAGCCTCGGCGGGTTGCGC